>CM059262.1:22993997-23322841 GCA_030347555.1 Lablab purpureus | reverse complement strand
TAAAGCAAAAGTAGGGATCCAAAATAAAATATAAATTGCGAAATTACAAAAATTGAGTTCTTTTGCATAAAACAAAAGTACGAATCGAAAAGAGAATATAAATATCCAAATTACTAAAAATTGAGTTCTTTTTGTAAAGCAAAAGTAGGGATCCAAAATAAAATATAAATTGCGAAATTACAAAAAATTGAGTTCTTTTACATAAAACAAAACTACGTATCGAGAATGAAATATAAATATCCAAATTACAAAAAGTTGAGTTCTTTGCATAAAACAAAAGTACGAATCGAAAAGAGAATATAAATATCCAAATTACTAAAAATTGAGTTCTTTTGTAAAGCAAAAGTAGGGATCCAAAATAAAATATAAATTGCGAAATTACAAAAATTGAGTTCTTTTGCATAAAACAATAAGTACGAATCGAAAAGAGAATATAAATATCCAAATTACTAAAAATTGAGTTCTTTTTGTAAAGCAAAAGTAGGGATCCAAAATAAAATATAAATTGCGAAATTACAAAAAATTGAGTTATTTTGCATAAAACAAAAGTACGGATCGAAAGGAGAATATAAATATCCAAATTACTAAAAATTGAGTTCTTTTTGTAAAGCAAAAGTAGGGATCCAAAATAAAATATAAATTGCGAAATTACAAAAAATTGAGTTCTTTTGCATAAAACAAAAGTACGAATCGAAAAGAGAATATAAATATCCAAATTACTAAAAGTTGATTCTTTTGTAAAGCAAAAGTAGGGATCCAAAGTAAAATATAAATTGCGAAATTACAAAAAATTGAGTTCTTTTGCATAAAACAAAAGTACGAATCAAAAAGAGAATATAAATATCCAAATTACTAAAAATTGAGTTCTTTTTGTAAAGCAAAAGTAGGGATCCAAAATAAAATATAAATTGCGAAATTACAAAAAATTGAGTTCTTTTGCACAAAACAAAAGTACATATCGAGAATAAAATATAAATATCCAAATTACCAAAAATTGAGTTCTTTTGCATAAAAGAAAAGTACTGGATCGAAAGGAGAATATAAATATCCAAATTACAAAAAATTGAGTTCTTTCTGTAAAGCAAAAGTAGGGATCCAAAATAAAATATAAATTGCGAAATTACAAAAAATTGAGTTCTTTTGCATAAAACAAAAGTACGAATCGAAAAGAGAATATAAATATCCAAATTACTAAAAATTGAGTTCTTTTGTGAAGCAAAAGTAGGGATCCAAAATAAAATATAAATTGCGAAATTACAAAAAATTGAGTTCTTTTGCATAAAACAAGAGTACATATCGAGAATTAAATATAAATATCCAAATTTCCAAAATTGAGTTCTTTTGCATAAAACAAAAGTACAGATCGAAAGGAGAATATAAATATCTAAATTACTAAAAATTGAGTTCTTTTTCTAAACAAAAGTAGGGATCCAAAATAAAATATAAATTGCGAAATTACAAAAAATTGAGTTCTTTTGCATAAAACAAAAGTACGAATCGAAAAGAGAATATAAAAATCCAAATTACTAAAAATTGAGTTCCTTTTGTATAGCAAAAGTAGGGATCCAAAATAAAATACAAATTGCGAAATTACAAAAATTGAGTTCTTTTGCATAAAACAAAAGTACTGAATCGAAAAGAGAGTATAAATATCCAAATTACTAAAAATTGAGTTCTTTTTGTGAAGCAAAAGTAGGGATCCAAAATAAAATATAAATTGCGAAATTACAAAAAATTGAGTTCTTTTGCAAAAAACAAAAGTACGTATCGAGAATGAAGTATAAATATCCAAATTACAAAAATTGAGTTCTTTTGCATAAAACAAAAGTACGAATCGAAAAGAGAATATAAATATCCAAATTACTAAAAATTGAGTTCTTTTTGTAAAGCAAAAGTAGGGATCCAAAATAAAATATAAATTGCGAAATTACAAAAAATTGAGTTCTTTTACATAAAACAAAACTACGTATCGAGAATGAAATATAAATATCCAAATTACAAAAAGTTGAGTTCTTTGCATAAAACAAAAGTACGAATCGAAAAGAGAATATAAATATCCAAATTACTAAAAATTGAGTTCTTTTTGTAAAGCAAAAGTAGGGATCCAAAATAAAATATAAATTGCGAAATTACAAAAAATTCAGTTCTTTTGCATAAAACAATAGTACGAATCGAAAAGAGAATATAAATATCCAAATTACTAAAAATTCAATTCTTTTTCTAAAGCAAAAGTAGGGATCCAAAATAAAATATAAATTGCGAAATTACAAAAAATTGAGTTCTTTTGCATAAAACAAAAGTACGGATCGAAAGGAGAATATAAATATCCAAATTACAAAAAATTGAGTTCTTTTTGTAAAGCAAAAGTAGGGATCCAAAATAAAATATAAATTGCGAAATTACAAAAAATTGAGTTCTTTTGCATAAAACAAAAGTACGAATCGAAAAGAGAATATAAATATCCAAATTACTAAAAATTGAGTTCTTTTTGTGAAGCAAAAGTAGGGATCCAAAATAAAATATAAATTGCGAAATTACAAAAAATTGAGTTCTTTTGCATAAAACAAAAGTACGAATCGAAAAGAGAATATAAATATCCAAATTACTAAAAATTGAGTTCTTTTTGTAAAGCAAAAGTAGGGATCCAAAATAAAATATAAATTGCGAAATTACAAAAAATTGAGTTCTTTTGCATAAAACAAAAGTACGAATCGAAAAGAGAATATAAATATCCAAATTACTAAAAATTGAGTTCTTTTTGTGAAGCAAAAGTAGGGATCCAAAATAAAATATAAATTGCGAAATTACAAAAAATTGAGTTCTTTTGCATAAAACAAAAGTACATATCGAGAATTAAATATAAATATCCAAATTACCAAAAATTGAGTTCTTTTGCATAAAACAAAAGTACGGATCGAAAGGAGAATATAAATATCCAAATTACTAAAAATTGAGTTCTTTTTCTAAACAAAAGTAGGGATCCAAAATAAAATATAAATTGCGAAATTACAAAAAATTGAGTTCTTTTGCATAAAACAAAAGTACGAATCGAAAAGAGAATATAAAAATCCAAATTACTTAAAATTGACTTCTTTTTGTATAGCAAAAGTAGGGATCCAAAATAAAATACAAATTGCGAAATTACAAAAAATTGAGTTCTTTTGCATAAAACAAAAGTACGAATCGAAAAGAGAATATAAATATCCAAATTACTAAAAATTCAATTCTTTTTCTAAACAAAAGTAGGGATCCAAAATAAAATATAAATTGCGAAATTACAAAAATTGAGTTATTTTGCATAAAACAAAAGTACGGATCGAAAGGAGAATATAAATATCCAAATTACAAAAATTGAGTTCTTTTTGTAAAGCAAAAGTAGGGATCCAAAATAAAATATAAATTGCGAAATTACAAAAATTGAGTTCTTTTGCATAAAACAAAAGTACGAATCGAAAAGAGAATATAAATATCCAAATTACTAAAAGTTGATTCTTTTTGTAAACCAAAAGTAGGGATCCAAAGTAAAATATAAATTGCGAAATTACAAAAAATTGAGTTCTTTTGCATAAAACAAAAGTACGAATCCAAAAGAGAATATAAATATCCAAATTACTAAAAATTGATTCTTTTTGTAAAGCAAAAGTAGGGATGCAAAATAAAATATAAATTGCGAAATTACAAAAAATTGAGTTCTTTTGCACAAAACAAAAGTACATATCGAGAATTAAATATAAATATCCAAATTACCAAAAATTGAGTTCTTTTGCATAAAAGAAAAGTACTGGATCGAAAGGAGAATATAAATATCCAAATTACAAAAAATTGAGTTCTTTACGTAAAGCAAAAGTAGGGATCCAAAATAAAATATAAATTGCGAAATTACAAAAATTGAGTTCTTTTGCATAAAACAAAAGTACGAATCGAAAAGAGAATATAAATATCCAAATTACTAAAAATTGAGTTCTTTTTGTGAAGCAAAAGTAGGGATCCAAAATAAAATATAAATTGCGAAATTACAAAAAATTGAGTTCTTTTGCATAAAACAAGAGTACATATCGAGAATTAAATATAAATATCCAAATTTCCAAAAATTGAGTTCTTTTGCATAAAACAAAAGTACAGATCGAAAGGAGAATATAAATATCCAAATTACTAAAAATTGAGTTCTTTTTCTAAACAAAAGTAGGGATCCAAAATAAAATATAAATTGCGAAATTACAAAAAATTGAGTTCTTTTGCATAAAACAAAAGTACGAATCGAAAAGAGAATATAAAAATCCAAATTACTAAAAATTGACTTCTTTTTGTATAGCAAAAGTAGGGATCCAAAATAAAATACAAATTGCGAAATTACAAAAAATTGAGTTCTTTTGCATAAAACAAAAGTACTGAATCGAAAAGAGAATATAAATATCCAAATTACTAAAAATTGAGTTCTTTTTGTGAAGCAAAAGTAGGGATCCAAAATAAAATATAAATTGCGAAATTACAAAAAATTGAGTTCTTTTGCAAAAAACAAAAGTACGTATCGAGAATGAAGTATAAATATCCAAATTACAAAAATTGAGTTCTTTTGCATAAAACAAAAGTACGAATCGAAAAGAGAATATAAATATCCAAATTACTAAAAATTGAGTTCTTTTTGTAAAGCAAAAGTAGGGATCCAAAATAAAATATAAATTGCGAAATTACAAAAAATTGAGTTCTTTTACATAAAACAAAACTACGTATCGAGAATGAAATATAAATATCCAAATTACAAAAAGTTGAGTTCTTTGCATAAAACAAAAGTACGAATCGAAAAGAGAATATAAATATCCAAATTACTAAAAAATTGAGTTCTTTTTGTAAAGCAAAAGTAGGGATCCAAAATAAAATATAAATTGCGAAATTACAAAAAATTGAGTTCTTTTGCATAAAACAATAGTACGAATCGAAAAGAGAATATAAATATCCAAATTACTAAAAATTCAATTCTTTTTCTAAACAAAAGTAGGGATCCAAAATAAAATATAAATTGCGAAATTACAAAAAATTGAGTTATTTTGCATAAAACAAAAGTACGGATCGAAAGGAGAATATAAATATCCAAATTACAAAAATTGAGTTCTTTTTGTAAAGCAAAAGTAGGGATCCAAAATAAAATATAAATTGCGAAATTACAAAAATTGAGTTCTTTTGCATAAAACAAAAGTACGAATCGAAAAGAGAATATAAATATCCAAATTACTAAAAGTTGATTCTTTTTGTAAAGCAAAAGTAGGGATCCAAAGTAAAATATAAATTGCGAAATTACAAAAAATTGAGTTCTTTTGCATAAAACAAAAGTACGAATCCAAAAGAGAATATAAATATCCAAATTACTAAAAATTGATTCTTTTTGTAAAGCAAAAGTAGGGATGCAAAATAAAATATAAATTGCGAAATTACAAAAAATTGAGTTCTTTTGCACAAAACAAAAGTACATATCGAGAATTAAATATAAATATCCAAATTACCAAAAATTGAGTTCTTTTGCATAAAAGAAAAGTACGGATCGAAAGGAGAATATAAATATCCAAATTACAAAAAATTGAGTTCTTTACGTAAAGCAAAAGTAGGGATCCAAAATAAAATATAAATTGCGAAATTACAAAAAATTGAGTTCTTTTGCATAAAACAAAAGTACTGAATCGAAAAGAGAATATAAATATCCAAATTACTAAAAATTGAGTTCTTTTGTGAAGCAAAAGTAGGGATCCAAAATAAAATATAAATTGCGAAATTACAAAAAATTGAGTTCTTTTGCATAAAACAAGAGTACATATCGAGAATTAAATATAAATATCCAAATTTCCAAAAATTGAGTTCTTTTGCATAAAACAAAAGTACAGATCGAAAGGAGAATATAAATATCTAAATTACTAAAAATTGAGCTCTTTTTCTAAACAAAAGTAGGGATCCAAAATAAAATATAAATTGCGAAATTACAAAAAATTGAGTTCTTTTGCATAAAACAAAAGTACGAATCGAAAAGAGAATATAAAAATCCAAATTACTAAAAATTGACTTCTTTTTGTATAGCAAAAGTAGGGATCCAAAATAAAATACAAATTGCGAAATTACAAAAAATTGAGTTCTTTTGCATAAAACAAAAGTACGAATCGAAAAGAGAATATAAATATCCAAATTACTAAAAATTGAGTTCTTTTTGTGAAGCAAAAGTAGGGATCCAAAATAAAATATAAATTGCGAAATTACAAAAAATTGAGTTCTTTTGCATAAAACAAAAGTACGAATCGAAAAGAGAATATAAATATCCAAATTACTAAAAATTGAGTTCTTTTTGTAAAGCAAAAGTAGGGATCCAAAATAAAATATAAATTGCGAAATTACAAAAAATTGAGTTCTTTTACATAAAACAAAACTACGTATCGAGAATGAAATATAAATATCCAAATTACAAAAAGTTGAGTTCTTTGCATAAAACAAAAGTACGAATCGAAAAGAGAATATAAATATCCAAATTACTAAAAATTGAGTTCTTTTTGTAAAGCAAAAGTAGGGATCCAAAATAAAATATAAATTGCGAAATTACAAAAATTGAGTTCTTTTGCATAAAACAATAGTACGAATCGAAAAGAGAATATAAATATCCAAATTACTAAAAATTCAATTCTTTTTCTAAACAAAAGTAGGGATCCAAAATAAAATATAAATTGCGAAATTACAAAAATTGAGTTATTTTGCATAAAACAAAAGTACGGATCGAAAGGAGAATATAAATATCCAAATTACAAAAAATTGAGTTCTTTTTGTAAAGCAAAAGTAGGGATCCAAAATAAAATATAAATTGCGAAATTACAAAAAATTGAGTTCTTTTGCATAAAACAAAAGTACGAATCGAAAAGAGAATATAAATATCCAAATTACTAAAAATTGAGTTCTTTTTGTGAAGCAAAAGTAGGGATCCAAAATAAAATATAAATTGCGAAATTACAAAAAATTGAGTTCTTTTGCATAAAACAAAAGTACATATCGAGAATTAAATATAAATATCCAAATTACCAAAAATTGAGTTCTTTTGCATAAAAGAAAAGTACGGATCGAAAGGAGAATATAAATATCCAAATTACAAAAAATTGAGTTCTTTCTGTAAAGCAAAAGTAGGGATCCAAAATAAAATATAAATTGCGAAATTACAAAAAATTGAGTTCTTTTGCATAAAACAAAAGTACTGAATCGAAAAGAGAATATAAATATCCAAATTACTAAAAATTGAGTTCTTTTTGTGAAGCAAAAGTAGGGATCCAAAATAAAATATAAATTGCGAAATTACAAAAAATTGAGTTCTTTTGCATAAAACAAAAGTACATATCGAGAATTAAATATAAATATCCAAATTTCCAAAAATTGAGTTCTTTTGCATAAAACAAAAGTACAGATCGAAAGGAGAATATAAATATCCAAATTACTAAAAATTGAGTTCTTTTTCTAAACAAAAGTAGGGATCCAAAATAAAATATAAATTGCGAAATTACAAAAATTGAGTTCTTTTGCATAAAACAAAAGTACGAATCGAAAAGAGAATATAAAAATCCAAATTACTAAATATTGACTTCTTTTGTATAGCAAAAGTAGGGATCCAAAATAAAATACAAATTGCGAAATTACAAAAATTGAGTTCTTTTGCATAAAACAAAAGTACTGAATCGAAAAGAGAATATAAATATCCAAATTACTAAAAATTGAGTTCTTTTTGTGAAGCAAAAGTAGGGATCCAAAATAAAATATAAATTGCGAAATTACAAAAAATTGAGTTCTTTTGCATAAAATAAAAGTACTGAATCGAAAAGAGAATATAAATATCCAAATTACTAAAAATTGAGTTCTTTTTGTAAAGCAAAAGTAGGGATCCAAAATAAAATATAAATTGCGAAATTACAAAAAATTGAGTTCTTTTACATAAAACAAAACTACGTATCGAGAATGAAATATAAATATCCAAATTACAAAAAGTTGAGTTCTTTGCATAAAACAAAAGTACGAATCGAAAAGAGAATATAAATATCCAAATTACTAAAAATTGAGTTCTTTTTGTGAAGCAAAAGTAGGGATCCAAAATAAAATATAAATTGCGAAATTACAAAAAATTGAGTTCTTTTGCATAAAACAATAGTACGAATCGAAAAGAGAATATAAATATCCAAATTACTAAAAATTCAATTCTTTTTCTAAACAAAAGTAGGGATCCAAAATAAAATATAAATTGCGAAATTACAAAAAATTGAGTTCTTTTGCATAAAACAAAAGTACGGATCGAAAGGAGAATATAAATATCCAAATTACAAAAAATTGAGTTCTTTTTGTAAAGCAAAAGTAGGGATCCAAAATAAAATATAAATTGCGAAATTACAAAAAATTGAGTTCTTTTGCATAAAACAAAAGTACGAATCGAAAAGAGAATATAAATATCCAAATTACTAAAAATTGAGTTCTTTTTGTGAAGCAAAAGTAGGGATCCAAAATAAAATATAAATTGCGAAATTACAAAAAATTGAGTTCTTTTGCACAAAACAAAAGTACATATCGAGAATTAAATATAAATATCCAAATTACCAAAAATTGAGTTCTTTTGCATAAAAGAAAAGTACGGATCGAAAGGAGAATATAAATATCCAAATTACAAAAAATTGAGTTCTTTTCGTAAAAGCAAAAGTAGGGATCCAAAATAAAATATAAATTGCGAAATTACAAAAAATTGAGTTCTTTTGCATAAAACAAAAGTACGAATCGAAAAGAGAATATAAATATCCAAATTACTAAAAATTGAGTTCTTTTTGTGAAGCAAAAGTAGGGATCCAAAATAAAATATAAATTGCGAAATTACAAAAATTGAGTTCTTTTGCATAAAACAAAAGTACATATCGAGAATTAAATATAAATATCCAAATTTCCAAAAATTGAGTTCTTTTGCATAAAACAAAAGTACAGATCGAAAGGAGAATATAAATATCCAAATTACTAAAAATTGAGTTCTTTTCTAAACAAAAGTAGGGATCCAAAATAAAATATAAATTGCGAAATTACAAAAAATTGAGTTCTTTTGCATAAAACAAAAGTACGAATCGAAAAGAGAATATAAAAATCCAAATTACTAAATATTGACTTCTTTTGTATAGCAAAAGTAGGGATCCAAAATAAAATACAAATTGCGAAATTACAAAAATTGAGTTCTTTTGCATAAAACAAAAGTACTGAATCGAAAAGAGAATATAAATATCCAAATTACTAAAAATTGAGTTCTTTTTGTGAAGCAAAAGTAGGGATCCAAAATAAAATATAAATTGCGAAATTACAAAAATTGAGTTCTTTTACATAAAACAAAACTACGTATCGAGAATGAAATATAAATATCCAAATTACAAAAAGTTGAGTTCTTTTGCATAAAACAAAAGTACGAATCGAAAAGAGAATATAAATATCCAAATTACTAAAAATTGAGTTCTTTTTGTAAAGCAAAAGTAGGGATCCAAAATAAAATATAAATTGGGAAATTACAAAAAATTGAGTTCTTTTGCATAAAACAATAGTAAGAATGGAAAAGAGAATATAAATATCCAAATTACTAAAAATTCAATTCTTTTTCTAAACAAAAGTAGGGATCCAAAATAAAATATAAATTGCGAAATTACAAAAAATTGAGTTATTTTGCATAAAACAAAAGTACGGATCGAAAGGAGAATATAAATATCCAAATTACAAAAAATTGAGTTCTTTTTGTAAAGCAAAAGTAGGGATCCAAAATAAAATATAAATTGCGAAATTACAAAAAATTGAGTTCTTTTGCATAAAACAAAAGTACGAATCGAAAAGAGAATATAAATATCCAAATTACTAAAAGTTGATTCTTTTTGTAAAGCAAAAGTAGGGATCCAAAGTAAAATATAAATTGCGAAATTACAAAAAATTGAGTTCTTTTGCATAAAACAAAAGTACGAATCCAAAAGAGAATATAAATATCCAAATTACTAAAAATTGATTCTTTTTGTAAAGCAAAAGTAGGGATGCAAAATAAAATATAAATTGCGAAATTACAAAAAATTGAGTTCTTTTGCACAAAACAAAAGTACATATCGAGAATTAAATATAAATATCCAAATTACCAAAAATTGAGTTCTTTTGCATAAAAGAAAAGTACGGATCGAAAGGAGAATATAAATATCCAAATTACAAAAAATTGAGTTCTTTCTGTAAAACAAAAGTACGAATCGAAAAGAGAATATAAATATCCAAATTACTAAAAATTGACTTCTTTTTGTATAGCAAAAGTAGGGATCCAAAATAAAATACAAATTGCGAAATTACAAAAAATTGAGTTCTTTTGCATAAAACAAAAGTACGAATCCAAAAGAGAATATAAATATCCAAATTACTAAAAATTGAGTTCTTTTTGTGAAGCAAAAGTAGGGATCCAAAATAAAATATAAATTGCGAAATTACAAAAAATTGAGTTCTTTTGCATAAAACAAAAGTACATATCGAGAATTAAATATAAATATCCAAATTTCCAAAAATTGAGTTCTTTTGCATAAAACAAAAGTACAGATCGAAAGGAGAATATAAATATCCAAATTACTAAAAATTGAGTTCTTTTTCTAAACAAAAGTAGGGATCCAAAATAAAATATAAATTGCGAAATTACAAAAAATTGAGTTCTTTTGCATAAAACAAAAGTACGAATCGAAAAGAGAATATAAATATCCAAATTACTAAAAATTGAGTTCTTTTTGTGAAGCAAAAGTAGGGATCCAAAATAAAATATAAATTGCGAAATTACAAAAATTGAGTTCTTTTGCATAAAACAAAAGTACATATCGAGAATGAAATATAAATATCCAAATTTCCAAAATTGAGTTCTTTTGCATAAAACAAAAGTACAGATCGAAAGGAGAATATAAATATCCAAATTACTAAAAATTGAGTTCTTTTTCTAAACAAAAGTAGGGATCCAAAATAAAATATAAATTGCGAAATTACAAAAAATTGAGTTCTTTTGCATAAAACAAAAGTACGAATCGAAAAGAGAATATAAAAATCTAAATTACTAAAAATTGACTTCTTTTGTATAGCAAAAGTAGGGATCCAAAATAAAATACAAATTGCGAAATTACAAAAAATTGAGTTCTTTTGCATAAAACAAAAGTACTGAATCCAAAAGAGAATATAAATATCCAAATTACTAAAAATTGAGTTCTTTTTGTGAAGCAAAAGTAGGGATCCAAAATAAAATATAAATTGCGAAATTACAAAAATTGAGTTCTTTTGCATAAAACAAAAGTACATATCGAGAATTAAATATAAATATCCAAATTTCCAAAAATTGAGTTCTTTTGCATAAAACAAAAGTACTGGATCGAAAGGAGAATATAAATATCCAAATTACTAAAAATTGAGTTCTTTTTCTAAACAAAAGTAGGGATCCAAAATAAAATATAAATTGCGAAATTACAAAAATTGAGTTCTTTTGCATAAAACAAAAGTACTGAATCGAAAAGAGAATATAAATATCCAAATTACTAAAAATTGAGTTCTTTTTGTGAAGCAAAAGTAGGGATCCAAAATAAAATATAAATTGCGAAATTACAAAAAATTGAGTTCTTTTGCATAAAACAAAAGTACATATCGAGAATTAAATATAAATATCCAAATTTCCAAAAATTGAGTTCTTTTGCATAAAACAAAAGTACAGATCGAAAGGAGAATATAAATATCCAAATTACTAAAAATTGAGTTCTTTTTCTAAACAAAAGTAGGGATCCAAAATAAAATATAAATTGCGAAATTACAAAAAATTGAGTTCTTTTGCATAAAACAAAAGTACGAATCGAAAAGAGAATATAAATATCCAAATTACTAAAAATTGAGTTCTTTTTGTAAAGCAAAAGTAGGGATCCAAAATAAAATACAAATTGCGAAATTACAAAAAATTGAGTTCTTTTGCATAAAACAAAAGTACAAATCGAAAAGAGAATATAAATATCCAAATTACTAAAAATTGAGTTCTTTTTGTAAAGCAAAAGTAGGGATCCAAAATAAAATATAAATTGCGAAATTACAAAAAATTGAGTTCTTTTGCAAAAAACAAAAGTACGTATCGAGAATGAAGTATAAATATCCAAATTACAAAAATTGAGTTCTTTTGCATAAAACAAAAGTACGAATCGAAAAGAGAATATAAATATCCAAATTACTAAAAATTGAGTTCTTTTTGTAAAGCAAAAGTAGGGATCCAAAATAAAATATAAATTGCGAAATTACAAAAAATTGAGTTCTTTTGCATAAAACAAAAGTACGTATCGAGAATAAAATATAAATATCCAAATTACAAAAAGTTGAGTTCTTTGCATAAAACAAAAGTACGAATCGAAAAGAGAATATAAATATCCAAATTACTAAAAATTGAGTTCTTTTGTAAAGCAAAAGTAGGGATCCAAAATAAAATATAAATTGCGAAATTACAAAAAATTGAGTTCTTTTGCATAAAACAATAGTACGAATCGAAAAGAGAATATAAATATCCAAATTACTAAAAATTCAATTCTTTTTCTAAACAAAAGTAGGGATCCAAAATAAAATATAAATTGCGAAATTACAAAAAATTGAGTTATTTTGCATAAAACAAAAGTACGGATCGAAAGGAGAATATAAATATCCAAATTACAAAAAATTGAGTTCTTTTTGTAAAGCAAAAGTAGGGATCCAAAATAAAATATAAATTGCGAAATTACAAAAAATTGAGTTCTTTTGCATAAAACAAAAGTACGAATCGAAAAGAGAATATAAATATCCAAATTACTAAAAGTTGATTCTTTTTGTAAAGCAAAAGTAGGGATCCAAAGTAAAATATAAATTGCGAAATTACAAAAAATTGAGTTCTTTTGCATAAAACAAAAGTACGAATCCAAAAGAGAATATAAATATCCAAATTACTAAAAATTGATTCTTTTTGTAAAGCAAAAGTAGGGATGCAAAATAAAATATAAATTGCGAAATTACAAAAAATTGAGTTCTTTTGCACAAAACAAAAGTACACATCGAGAATTAAATATAAATATCCAAATTACCAAAAATTGAGTTCTTTTGCATAAAAGAAAAGTACGGATCGAAAGGAGAATATAAATATCCAAATTACAAAAAATTGAGTTCTTTCTGTAAAGCAAAAGTAGGGATCCAAAATAAAATATAAATTGGGAAATTACAAAAAATTGAGTTCTTTTGCATAAAACAAAAGTACGAATCGAAAAGAGAATATAAATATCCAAATTACTAAAAATTGAGTTCTTTTTGTGAAGCAAAAGTAGGGATCCAAAATAAAATATAAATTGCGAAATTACCAAAAATTGAGTTCTTTTGCATAAAACAAAAGTACATATCGAGAATTAAATATAAATATCCAAATTTCCAAAAATTGAGTTCTTTTGCATAAAACAAAACTACAGATCGAAAGGAGAATATAAATATCCAAATTACTAAAAATTGAGTTCTTTTTCTAAACAAAAGTAGGGATCCAAAATAAAATATAAATTGCGAAATTACAAAAAATTGAGTTCTTTTGCATAAAACAAAAGTACGAATCGAAAAGAGAATATAAAAATCCAAATTACTAAAAATTGACTTCTTTTTGTATAGCAAAAGTAGGGATCCAAAATAAAATACAAATTGCGAAATTACAAAAAATTGAGTTCTTTTGCATAAAACAAAAGTACGAATCGAAAAGAGAATATAAATATCCAAATTACTAAAAATTGAGTTCTTTTTGTGAAGCAAAAGTAGGGATCCAAAATAAAATATAAATTGCGAAATTACAAAAAATTGAGTTCTTTTGCAAAAAACAAAAGTACGTATCGAGAATGAAGTATAAATATCCAAATTACAAAAATTGAGTTCTTTTGCATAAAACAAAAGTACGAATCGAAAAGAGAATATAAATATCCAAATTACTAAAAATTGAGTTCTTTTTGTGAAGCAAAAGTAGGGATCCAAAATAAAATATAAATTGCGAAATTACAAAAAATTGAGTTCTTTTGCAAAAAACAAAAGTACGTATCGAGAATGAAGTATAAATATCCAAATTACAAAAATTGAGTTCTTTTGCATAAAACAAAAGTACGAATCGAAAAGAGAATATAAATATCCAAATTACTAAAAATTGAGTTCTTTTTGTAAAGCAAAAGTAGGGATCCAAAATAAAATATAAATTGCGAAATTACAAAAAATTGAGTTCTTTTACATAAAACAAAACTACGTATCGAGAATGAAATATAAATATCCAAATTACAAAAAGTTGAGTTCTTTGCATAAAACAAAAGTACGAATCGAAAAGAGAATATAAATATCCAAATTACTAAAAATTGAGTTCTTTTTGTAAAGCAAAAGTAGGGATCCAAAATAAAATATAAATTGCGAAATTACAAAAATTGAGTTCTTTTGCATAAAACAATAGTACGAATCGAAAAGAGAATATAAATATCCAAATTACTAAAAATTCAATTCTTTTTCTAAACAAAAGTAGGGATCCAAAATAAAATATAAATTGCGAAATTACAAAAAATTGAGTTATTTTGCATAAAACAAAAGTACGGATCGAAAGGAGAATATAAATATCCAAATTACAAAAAATTGAGTTCTTTTTGTAAAGCAAAAGTAGGGATCCAAAATAAAATATAAATTGCGAAATTACAAAAAATTGAGTTCTTTTGCATAAAACAAAAGTACGAATCGAAAAGAGAATATAAATATCCAAATTACTAAAAGTTGATTCTTTTTGTAAAGCAAAAGTAGGGATCCAAAGTAAAATATAAATTGCGAAATTACAAAAAATTGAGTTCTTTTGCATAAAACAAAAGTACGAATCCAAAAGAGAATATAAATATCCAAATTACTAAAAATTGATTCTTTTGTAAAGCAAAAGTAGGGATGCAAAATAAAATATAAATTGCGAAATTACAAAAAATTGAGTTCTTTTGCACAAAACAAAAGTACATATCGAGAATTAAATATAAATATCCAAATTACCAAAAATTGAGTTCTTTTGCATAAAAGAAAAGTACGGATCGAAAGGAGAATATAAATATCCAAATTACAAAAAATTGAGTTCTTTACTGTAAAGCAAAAGTAGGGATCCAAAATAAAATATAAATTGCGAAATTACAAAAAATTGAGTTCTTTTGCATAAAACAAAAGTACGAATCGAAAAGAGAATATAAATATCCAAATTACTAAAAATTGAGTTCTTTTTGTGAAGCAAAAGTAGGGATCCAAAATAAAATATAAATTGCGAAATTACAAAAAATTGAGTTCTTTTGCATAAAACAAAAGTACATATCGAGAATTAAATATAAATATCCAAATTTCCAAAAATTGAGTTCTTTTGCATAAAACAAAAGTACAGATCGAAAGGAGAATATAAATATCCAAATTACTAAAAATTGAGTTCTTTTTCTAAACAAAAGTAGGGATCCAAAATAAAATATAAATTGCGAAATTACAAAAAATTGAGTTCTTTTGCATAAAACAAAAGTACGAATCGAAAAGAGAATATAAAAATCTAAATTACTAAAAATTGACTTCTTTTTGTATAGCAAAAGTAGGGATCCAAAATAAAATACAAATTGCGAAATTACAAAAAATTGAGTTCTTTTGCATAAAACAAAAGTACGAATCGAAAAGAGAATATAAATATCCAAATTACTAAAAATTGAGTTCTTTTTGTGAAGCAAAAGTAGGGATCCAAAATAAAATATAAATTGCGAAATTACAAAAAATTGAGTTCTTTTGCAAAAAACAAAAGTACGTATCGAGAATGAAGTATAAATATCCAAATTACAAAAATTGAGTTCTTTTGCATAAAACAAAAGTACTGAATCGAAAAGAGAATATAAATATCCAAATTACTAAAAATTGAGTTCTTTTTGTAAAGCAAAAGTAGGGATCCAAAATAAAATATAAATTGCGAAATTACAAAAAATTGAGTTCTTTTACATAAAACAAAACTACGTATCGAGAATGAAATATAAATATCCAAATTACAAAAAGTTGAGTTCTTTGCATAAAACAAAAGTACTGAATCGAAAAGAGAATATAAATATCCAAATTACTAAAAATTGAGTTCTTTTTGTAAAGCAAAAGTAGGGATCCAAAATAAAATATAAATTGCGAAATTACAAAAAATTGAGTTCTTTTGCATAAAACAATAGTACGAATCGAAAAGAGAATATAAATATCCAAATTACTAAAAATTGAGTTCTTTTTGTAAAGCAAAAGTAGGGATCCAAAATAAAATATAAATTGCGAAATTACAAAAATTGAGTTCTTTTGCATAAAACAAAAGTACTGAATCGAAAAGAGAATATAAATATCCAAATTACTAAAAGTTGATTCTTTTTGTAAAGCAAAAGTAGGGATCCAAAGTAAAATATAAATTGCGAAATTACAAAAAATTGAGTTCTTTTGCATAAAACAAAAGTACGAATCCAAAAGAGAATATAAATATCCAAATTACTAAAAATTGATTCTTTTTGTAAAGCAAAAGTAGGGATGCAAAATAAAATATAAATTGCGAAATTACAAAAAATTGAGTTCTTTTGCACAAAACAAAAGTACATATCGACAATCAAATATAAATATCCAAATTACCAAAAATTGAGTTCTTTTGCATAAAAGAAAAGTACGGATCGAAAGGAGAATATAAATATCCAAATTACAAAAATTGAGTTCTTTACGTAAAGCAAAAGTAGGGATCCAAAATAAAATATAAATTGCGAAATTACAAAAAATTGAGTTCTTTTGCATAAAACAAAAGTACGAATCGAAAAGAGAATATAAATATCCAAATTACTAAAAATTGAGTTCTTTTTGTGAAGCAAAAGTAGGGATCCAAAATAAAATATAAATTGCGAAATTACAAAAAATTGAGTTCTTTTGCACAAAACAAAAGTACATATCGAGAATTAAATATAAATATCCAAATTACCAAAAATTGAGTTCTTTTGCATAAAAGAAAAGTACGGATCGAAAGGAGAATATAAATATCCAAATTACAAAAAATTGAGTTCTTTACGTAAAGCAAAAGTAGGGATCCAAAATAAAATATAAATTGCGAAATTACAAAAAATTGAGTTCTTTTGCATAAAACAAAAGTACGAATCGAAAAGAGAATATAAATATTCAAATTACTAAAAATTGAGTTCTTTTTGTGAAGCAAAAGTAGGGATCCAAAATAAAATATAAATTGCGAAATTACAAAAAATTGAGTTCTTTTGCATAAAACAAGAGTACATATCGAGAATTAAATATAAATATCCAAATTTCCAAAATTGAGTTCTTTTGCATAAAACAAAAGTACAGATCGAAAGGAGAATATAAATATCCAAATTACTAAAAATTGAGTTCTTTTTCTAAACAAAAGTAGGGATCCAAAATAAAATATAAATTGCGAAATTACAAAAAATTGAGTTCTTTTGCATAAAACAAAAGTACGAATCGAAAAGAGAATATAAAAATCTAAATTACTAAAAATTGACTTCTTTTTGTATAGCAAAAGTAAGGATCCAAAATAAAATACAAATTGCGAAATTACAAAAAATTGAGTTCTTTTGCATAAAACAAAAGTACGAATCGAAAAGAGAATATAAATATCCAAATTACTAAAAATTGAGTTCTTTTTGTGAAGCAAAAGTAGGGATCCAAAATAAAATATAAATTGCGAAATTACAAAAAATTGAGTTCTTTTGCAAAAAACAAAAGTACGTATCGAGAATGAAGTATAAATATCCAAATTACAAAAAATTGAGTTCTTTTGCATAAAACAAAAGTACGAATCGAAAAGAGAATATAAATATCCAAATTACTAAAAATTGAGTTCTTTTTGTAAAGCAAAAGTAGGGATCCAAAATAAAATATAAATTGCGAAATTACAAAAAATTGAGTTCTTTTACATAAAACAAAACTACGTATCGAGAATGAAATATAAATATCCAAATTACAAAAAGTTGAGTTCTTTGCATAAAACAAAAGTACTGAATCGAAAAGAGAATATAAATATCCAAATTACTAAAAATTGAGTTCTTTTGTAAAGCAAAAGTAGGGATCCAAAATAAAATATAAATTGCGAAATTACAAAAAATTGAGTTCTTTTGCATAAAACAATAGTACGAATCGAAAAGAGAATATAAATATCCAAATTACTAAAAATTCAATTCTTTTTCTAAACAAAAGTAGGGATCCAAAATAAAATATAAATTGCGAAATTACAAAAAATTGAGTTATTTTGCATAAAACAAAAGTACGGATCGAAAGGAGAATATAAATATCCAAATTACAAAAAATTGAGTTCTTTTTGTAAAGCAAAAGTAGGGATCCAAAATAAAATATAAATTGCGAAATTACAAAAAATTGAGTTCTTTTGCATAAAACAAAAGTACGAATCGAAAAGAGAATATAAATATCCAAATTACTAAAAGTTGATTCTTTTTGTAAAGCAAAAGTAGGGATCCAAAGTAAAATATAAATTGCGAAATTACAAAAAATTGAGTTCTTTTGCATAAAACAAAAGTACGAATCCAAAAGAGAATATAAATATCCAAATTACTAAAAATTGATTCTTTTGTAAAGCAAAAGTAGGGATGCAAAATAAAATATAAATTGCGAAATTACAAAAAATTGAGTTCTTTTGCACAAAACAAAAGTACATATCGACAATCAAATATAAATATCCAAATTACCAAAAATTGAGTTCTTTTGCATAAAAGAAAAGTACGGATCGAAAGGAGAATATAAATATCCAAATTACAAAAAATTGAGTTCTTTCTGTAAAGCAAAAGTAGGGATCCAAAATAAAATATAAATTGCGAAATTACAAAAAATTGAGTTCTTTTGCATAAAACAAAAGTACGAATCGAAAAGAGAATATAAATATCCAAATTACTAAAAATTGAGTTCTTTTTGTGAAGCAAAAGTAGGGATCCAAAATAAAATATAAATTGCGAAATTACAAAAAATTGAGTTCTTTTGCATAAAACAAAAGTACATATCGAGAATTAAATATAAATATCCAAATTTCCAAAAATTGAGTTCTTTTGCATAAAACAAAAGTACAGATCGAAAGGAGAATATAAATATCCAAATTACTAAAAATTGAGTTCTTTTTCTAAACAAAAGTAGGGATCCAAAATAAAATATAAATTGCGAAATTACAAAAAATTGAGTTCTTTTGCATAAAACAAAAGTACGAATCGAAAAGAGAATATAAAAATCCAAATTACTAAAAATTGACTTCTTTTTGTATAGCAAAAGTAGGGATCCAAAATAAAATATAAATTGCGAAATTACAAAAAATTGAGTTCTTTTGCAAAAAACAAAAGTACGTATCGAGAATGAAGTATAAATATCCAAATTACAAAAATTGAGTTCTTTTGCATAAAACAAAAGTACGAATCGAAAATAGAATATAAATATCCAAATTACTATAAATTGAGTTCTTTTTGTAAAACAAAAGTAGGGATCCAAAATAAAATATAAATTGCGAAATTACAAAAAATTGAGTTCTTTTACATAAAACAAAACTACGTATCGAGAATGAAATATAAATATCCAAATTACAAAAAGTTGAGTTCTTTGCATAAAACAAAAGTACGAATCGAAAAGAGAATATAAATATCCAAATTACTAAAAAATTGAGTTCTTTTTGTAAAGCAAAAGTAGGGATCCAAAATAAAATATAAATTGCGAAATTACAAAAAATTGAGTTCTTTTGCATAAAACAATAGTACGAATCGAAAAGAGAATATAAATATCCAAATTACTAAAAATTCAATTCTTTTTCTAAACAAAAGTAGGGATCCAAAATAAAATATAAATTGCGAAATTACAAAAAATTGAGTTATTTTGCATAAAACAAAAGTACGTATCGAGAATGAAATATAAATATCCAAATTACAAAAAATTGAGTTCTTTTTGTGAAGCAAAAGTAGGGATCCAAAATAAAATATAAATTGCGAAATTACAAAAAATTGAGTTCTTTTGCATAAAACAAAAGTACATATCGAGAATTAAATATAAATATCCAAATTTCCAAAAATTGAGTTCTTTTGCATAAAACAAAAGTACAGATCGAAAGGAGAATATAAATATCCAAATTACTAAAAATTGAGTTCTTTTTCTAAACAAAAGTAGGGATCCAAAATAAAATATAAATTGCGAAATTACAAAAAATTGAGTTCTTTTGCATAAAACAAAAGTACGAATCGAAAAGAGAATATAAATATCCAAATTACTAAAAATTGAGTTCTTTTTGTATAGCAAAAGTAGGGATCCAAAATAAAATACAAATTGCGAAATTACAAAAAATTGAGTTCTTTTGCAAAAAACAAAAGTACGTATCGAGAATGAAGTATAAATATCCAAATTACAAAAATTGAGTTCTTTTGCATAAAACAAAAGTACGAATCGAAAATAGAATATAAATATCCAAATTACTAAAAATTGAGTTCTTTTTGTAAAACAAAAGTAGGGATCCAAAATAAAATATAAATTGCGAAATTACAAAAAATTGAGTTCTTTTACATAAAACAAAACTACGTGATCGAGAATGAAATATAAATATCCAAATTACAAAAAGTTGAGTTCTTTTGCATAAAACAAAAGTACGAATCGAAAAGAGAATATAAATATCCAAATTACTAAAAAATTGAGTTCTTTTTGTAAAACAAAAGTAGGGATCCAAAATAAAATATAAATTGCGAAATTACAAAAAATTGAGTTCTTTTGCATAAAACAATAGTACGAATCGAAAAGAGAATATAAATATCCAAATTACTAAAAATTCAATTCTTTTTCTAAACAAAAGTAGGGATCCAAAATAAAATATAAATTGCGAAATTACAAAAAATTGAGTTATTTTGCATAAAACAAAAGTACGTATCGAGAATGAAATATAAATATCCAAATTACAAAAAATTGAGTTCTTTTTGTGAAGCAAAAGTAGGGATCCAAAATAAAATATAAATTGCGAAATTACAAAAAATTGAGTTCTTTTGCATAAAACAAAAGTACATATCGAGAATTAAATATAAATATCCAAATTTCCAAAAATTGAGTTCTTTTGCATAAAACAAAAGTACTGGATCGAAAGGAGAATATAAATATCCAAATTACTAAAAATTGAGTTCTTTTTCTAAACAAAAGTAGGGATCCAAAATAAAATATAAATTGCGAAATTACAAAAATTGAGTTCTTTTGCATAAAACAAAAGTACTGAATCGAAAAGAGAATATAAAAATCCAAATTACTAAAAATTGACTTCTTTTTGTATAGCAAAAGTAGGGATCCAAAATAAAATACAAATTGCGAAATTACAAAAAATTGAGTTCTTTTGCAAAAAACAAAAGTACGTATCGAGAATGAAGTATAAATATCCAAATTACAAAAATTGAGTTCTTTTGCATAAAACAAAAGTACGAATCGAAAATAGAATATAAATATCCAAATTACTAAAAATTGAGTTCTTTTTGTAAAACAAAAGTAGGGATCCAAAATAAAATATAAATTGCGAAATTACAAAAAATTGAGTTCTTTTACATAAAACAAAACTACGTATCGAGAATGAAATATAAATATCCAAATTACAAAAAGTTGAGTTCTTTGCATAAAACAAAAGTACGAATCGAAAAGAGAATATAAATATCCAAATTACTAAAAAATTGAGTTCTTTTGTAAAGCAAAAGTAGGGATCCAAAATAAAATATAAATTGCGAAATTACAAAAAATTGAGTTCTTTTGCATAAAACAATAGTACGAATCGAAAAGAGAATATAAATATCCAAATTACTAAAAATTCAATTCTTTTTCTAAACAAAAGTAGGGATCCAAAATAAAATATAAATTGCGAAATTACAAAAAATAGAGTTATTTTGCATAAAACAAAAGTACGGATCGAAAGGAGAATATAAATATCCAAATTACAAAAAATTGAGTTCTTTTTGTAAAGCAAAAGTAGGGATCCAAAATAAAATATAAATTGCAAAATTACAAAAAATTGAGTTCTTTTGCATAAAACAAAAGTACGAATCGAAAAGAGAATATAAATATCCAAATTACTAAAAGTTGATTCTTTTTGTAAAGCAAAAGTAGGGATCCAAAGTAAAATATAAATTGCGAAATTACAAAAAATTGAGTTCTTTTGCATAAAACAAAAGTACGAATCGAAAAGAGAATATAAATATCCAAATTACTAAAAATTGAGTTCTTTTTGTGAAGCAAAAGTACGGATCCAAAATAAAATATAAATTGCGAAATTACAAAAAATTGAGTTCTTTTACATAAAACAAAACTACGTATCGAGAATGAAATATAAGTATCCAAATTACAAAAAGTTGAGTTCTTTGCATAAAACAAAAGTACGAATCGAAAAGAGAATATAAATATCCAAATTACTAAAAATTGAGTTCTTTTTTAAAGCGAAAGTAGGGATCCAAAATAAAATATAAATTGCGAAATTACAAAAAATTGAGTTCTTTTGCATAAAACAATAGTACGTATTGAGAATGAAATATAAATATCCAAATTACAAAAAGTTGAGTTCTTTGCATAAAACAAAAGTACTGAATCGAAAAGAGAATATAAATATCCAAATTACTAAAAATTGAGTTCTTTTTGTAAAGCAAAAGTAGGGATCCAAAATAAAATATAAATTGCGAAATTACAAAAATTGAGTTCTTTTGCATAAAACAAAAGTACGTATTGAGAATGAAATATAAATATCCAAATTACAAAAAGTTGAGTTCTTTGCATAAAACAAAAGTACGAATCGAAAAGCGAATATAAATATCCAAATTACTAAAAATTGAGTTCTTTTTGTAAAGCGAAAGTAGGGATCCAAAATAAAATATAAATTGCGAAATTACAAAAAATTAAGTTCTTTTGCATAAAACAATAGTACGAATCGAAAAGAGAATATAAATATCCAAATTACTAAAAATTGAGTTCTTTTTGTAAACAAAAGTAGGGATCCAAAATAAAATATAAATTGCGAAATTACAAAAAATTGAGTTCTTTTGCATAAAACAAAAGTACGGATCGAAAGGAGAATATAAATATCCAAATTACAAAAAATTGAGTTCTTTTTGTAAAGCAAAAGTAGGGATCCAAAATAAAATATAAATTGCGAAATTACAAAAAATTGAGTTCTTTTGCATAAAACAAAAGTACTGAATCGAAAAGAGAATATAAATATCCAAATTACTAAAAGTTGATTCTTTTGTAAAGCAAAAGTAGGGATCCAAAGTAAAATATAAATTGCGAAATTACAAAAAATTGAGTTCTTTTGCATAAAACAAAAGTACGAATCGAAAAGAGAATATAAATATCCAAATTACTAAAAATTGATTCTTTTTGTAAAGCAAAAGTAGGGATGCAAAATAAAATATAAATTGCGAAATTACAAAAAATTGAGTTCTTTTGCACAAAACAAAAGTACATATCGAGAATTAAATATAAATATCCAAATTACCAAAAATTGAGTTCTTTTGCATAAAAGAAAAGTACGGATCGAAAGGAGAATATAAATATCCAAATTACAAAAAATTGAGTTCTTTTTGTAAACCAAAAGTAGGGATCCAAAATAAAATATAAATTGCGAAATTACAAAAAATTGAGTTCCTTTGCATAAAACAATAGTACGAATCGAAAAGAGAATATAAATATCCAAATTACTAAAAATTGAGTTCTTTTTGTGAAGCAAAAGTAGGGATCCAAAATAAAATATAAATTGCGAAATTACAAAAAATTGAGTTCTTTTACATAAAACAAAACTACGTATCGAGAATGAAATATAAATATCCAAATTACAAAAAGTTGAGTTCTTTGCATAAAACAAAAGTACTGAATCGAAAAGAGAATATGAATATCCAAATTACTAAAAATTGAGTTCTTTTTGTAAAGCAAAAGTAGGGATCCAAAATAAAATATAAATTGCGAAATTACAAAAAATTGAGTTCTTTTGCATAAAACAATAGTACGAATCGAAAGGAGAATATAAATATCCAAATTACAAAAAATTGAGTTCTTTTTCTAAAGCAAAAGTAGGGATCCAAAATAAAATATAAATTGCGAAATTACAAAAAATTGAGTTCTTTTGCATAAAACAAAACTACGGATCGAAAGGAGAATATAAATATCCAAATTACAAAAAATTGAGTTCTTTTTGTAAAGCAAAAGTAGGGATCCAAAATAAAATATAAATTGCGAAATTACAAAAAATTGAGTTCTTTTGCATAAAACAAAAGTACGAATCGAAAAGAGAATATAAATATCCAAATTACTAAAAATTGAGTTCTTTTTGTGAAGCAAAAGTAGGGATCCAAAATAAAATATAAATTGCGAAATTACAAAAAATTGAGTTCTTTTACATAAAACAAAACTACGTATCGAGAATGAAATATAAATATCCAAATTACAAAAAGTTGAGTTCTTTGCATAAAACAAAAGTACTGAATCGAAAAGAGAATATGAATATCCAAATTACTAAAAAATTGAGTTCTTTTTGTAAAGCAAAAGTAGGGATCCAAAATAAAATATAAATTGCGAAATTACAAAAAATTGAGTTCTTTTGCATAAAACAATAGTACTGAATCGAAAAGAGAATATAAATATCCAAATTACTAAAAATTGAGTTCTTTTTCTAAACAAAAGTAGGGATCCAAAATAAAATATAAATTGCGAAATTACAAAAATTGAGTTCTTTTGCATAAAACAAAACTACGGATCGAAAGGAGAATATAAATATCCAAATTACAAAAAATTGAGTTCTTTTGTAAAGCAAAAGTAGGGATCCAAAATAAAATATAAATTGCGAAATTACAAAAAATTGAGTTCTTTTGCATAAAACAAAAGTACGAATCGAAAAGAGAATATAAATATCCAAATTACTAAAAGTTGATTCTTTTTGTAAAGCAAAAGTAGGGATCCAAAGTAAAATATAAATTGCGAAATTACAAAAAATTGAGTTCTTTTGCATAAAACAAAAGTACTGAATCGAAAAGAGAATATAAATATCCAAATTACTAAAAATTGATTCTTTTGTAAAGCAAAAGTAGGGATGCAAAATAAAATATAAATTGCGAAATTACAAAAATTGAGTTCTTTTGCAAAAAACAAAAGTACATATCGAGCATTAAATATAAATATCCAAATTACCAAAAATTGAGTTCTTTTGCATAAAAGAAAAGTACGGATCGAAAGGAGAATATAAATATCCAAATTACAAAAAATTGAGTTCTTTCGTAAAGCAAAAGTAGGGATCCAAAATAAAATATAAATTGCGAAATTACAAAAATTGAGTTCTTTTGCATAAAACAAAAGTACGAATCGAAAAGAGAATATAAATATCCAAATTACTAAAAATTGAGTTCTTTTTGTGAAGCAAAAGTAGGGATCCAAAATAAAATATAAATTGCGAAATTACAAAAAATTGAGTTCTTTTGCACAAAACAAAAGTACATATCGAGAATTAAATATAAATATCCAAATTACCAAAAATTGAGTTCTTTTGCATAAAAGAAAAGTACGGATCGAAAGGAGAATATAAATATCCAAATTACGAAAAATTGAGTTCTTTTCGTAAAGCAAAAGTAGGGATCGAAAAGAAAATATAAATTGCGAAATTACAAAAAATTGAGTTCTTTTGCATAAAACAAAACTACGGATCGAAAGGAGAATATAAATATCCAAATTACAAAAAATTGAGTTCTTTTTGTAAAGCAAAAGTAGGGATCCAAAATAAAATATAAATTGCGAAATTACAAAAAATTGAGTTCTTTTGCATAAAACAAAAGTACGAATCGAAAAGAGAATATAAATATCCAAATTACTAAAAGTTGATTCTTTTTGTAAAGCAAAAGTAGGGATCCAAAGTAAAATATAAATTGCGAAATTACAAAAAATTGAGTTCTTTTGCATAAAACAAAAGTACGAATCGAAAAGAGAATATAAATATCCAAATTACTAAAAATTGATTCTTTTTGTAAAGCAAAAGTAGGGATGCAAAATAAAATATAAATTGCGAAATTACAAAAAATTGAGTTCTTTTGCAAAAAACAAAAGTACATATCGAGAATTAAATATAAATATCCAAATTACCAAAAATTGAGTTCTTTTGCATAAAAGAAAAGTACGGATCGAAAGGAGAATATAAATATCCAAATTACAAAAAATTGAGTTCTTTTTGTAAAGCAAAAGTAGGGATCCAAAATAAAATATAAATTGCGAAATTACAAAAAATTGAGTTCTTTTGCATAAAACAAAAGTACGAATCGAAAAGAGAATATAAATATCCAAATTACTAAAAATTGAGTTCTTTTTGTAAAGCAAAAGTAGGGATCCAAAATAAAATATAAATTGCGAAATTACAAAAAATTGAGTTCTTTTACATAAAACAAAACTACGTATCGAGAATGAAATATAAATATCCAAATTACAAAAAGTTGAGTTCTTTGCATAAAACAAAAGTACGAATCGAAAGAGAATATGAATATCCAAATTACTAAAAAATTGAGTTCTTTTTGTAAAGCAAAAGTAGGGATCCAAAATAAAATATAAATTGCGAAATTACAAAAAATTGAGTTCTTTTGCATAAAACAATAGTACGAATCGAAAAGAGAATATAAATATCCAAATTACTAAAAATTGAGTTCTTTTTCTAAACAAAAGTAGGGATCCAAAATAAAATATAAATTGCGAAATTACAAAAATTGAGTTCTTTTGCATAAAACAAAAGTACGGATCGAAAGGAGAATATAAATATCCAAATTACAAAAAATTGAGTTCTTTTTGTAAAGCAAAAGTAGGGATCCAAAATAAAATATAAATTGCGAAATTACAAAAAATTGAGTTCTTTTGCATAAAACAAAAGTACGAATCGAAAAGAGAATATAAATATCCAAATTACTAAAAGTTGATTCTTTTTGTAAAGCAAAAGTAGGGATCCAAAGTAAAATATAAATTGCGAAATTACAAAAAATTGAGTTCTTTTGCATAAAACAAAAGTACGAATCGAAAAGAGAATATAAATATCCAAATTACTAAAAATTGATTCTTTTTGTAAAGCAAAAGTAGGGATGCAAAATAAAATATAAATTGTGAAATTACAAAAAATTGAGTTCTTTTGCAAAAAACAAAAGTACATATCGAGCATTAAATATAAATATCCAAATTACCAAAAATTGAGTTCTTTTGCATAAAAGAAAAGTACGGATCGAAAGGAGAATATAAATATCCAAATTACAAAAAATTGAGTTCTTTCTGTAAAGCAAAAGTAGGGATCCAAAATAAAATATAAATTGCGAAATTACAAAAAATTGAGTTCTTTTGCATAAAACAAAAGTACGAATCGAAAAGAGAATATAAATATCCAAATTACTAAAAATTGAGTTCTTTTTGTGAAGCAAAAGTAGGGATCCAAAATAAAATATAAATTGCGAAATTACAAAAAATTGAGTTCTTTTACATAAAACAAAACTACGTATCGAGAATGAAATATAAATATCCAAATTACAAAAAGTTGAGTTCTTTTGCATAAAACAAAAGTACTTATCGAGAATAGAATATGAATATCCAAATTACTAAAAAATTGAGTTCTTTTGTAAAGCAAAAGTAGGGATCCAAAATAAAATATAAATTGCGAAATTACAAAAAATTGAGTTCTTTTGCATAAAACAATAGTACGAATCGAAAGAGAATATAAATATCCAAATTACTAAAAATTGAGTTCTTTTTCTAAACAAAAGTAGGGATCCAAAATAAAATATAAATTGCGAAATTACAAAAAATTGAGTTCTTTTGCATAAAACAAAAGTACGGATCGAAAGGAGAATATAAATATCCAAATTACAAAAAATTGAGTTCTTTTGTAAAGCAAAAGTAGGGATCCAAAATAAAATATAAATTGCGAAATTACAAAAAATTGAGTTCTTTTGCATAAAACAAAAGTACTGAATCGAAAAGAGAATATAAATATCCAAATTACTAAAAGTTGATTCTTTTGTAAAGCAAAAGTAGGGATCCAAAGTAAAATATAAATTGCGAAATTACAAAAAATTGAGTTCTTTTGCATAAAACAAAAGTACGAATCGAAAAGAGAATATAAATATCCAAATTACTAAAAATTGATTCTTTTTGTAAAGCAAAAGTAGGGATGCAAAATAAAATATAAATTGCGAAATTACAAAAAATTGAGTTCTTTTGCACAAAACAAAAGTACATATCGAGAATTAAATATAAATATCCAAATTACCAAAAATTGAGTTCTTTTGCATAAAAGAAAAGTACGGATCGAAAGGAGAATATAAATATCCAAATTACAAAAAATTGAGTTCTTTACTGTAAAGCAAAAGTAGGGATCCAAAATAAAATATAAATTGCGAAATTACAAAAATTGAGTTCTTTTGCATAAAACAAAAGTACTGAATCGAAAAGAGAATATAAATATCCAAATTACTAAAAATTGAGTTCTTTTGTGAAGCAAAAGTAGGGATCCAAAATAAAATATAAATTGCGAAATTACAAAAAATTGAGTTCTTTTACATAAAACAAAACTACGTATCGAGAATGAAATATAAATATCCAAATTACAAAAAGTTGAGTTCTTTGCATAAAACAAAAGTACTGAATCGAAAAGAGAATATAAATATCCAAATTACTAAAAAATTGAGTTCTTTTTGTAAAGCAAAAGTAGGGATCCAAAATAAAATATAAATTGCGAAATTACAAAAAATTGAGTTCTTTTGCATAAAACAATAGTACGAATCGAAAAGAGAATATAAATATCCAAATTACTAAAAATTGAGTTCTTTTTCTAAACAAAAGTAGGGATCCAAAATAAAATATAAATTGCGAAATTACAAAAAATTGAGTTCTTTTGCATAAAACAAAAGTACGGATCGAAAGGAGAATATAAATATCCAAATTACAAAAAATTGAGTTCTTTTTGTAAAGCAAAAGTAGGGATCCAAAATAAAATATAAATTGCGAAATTACAAAAAATTGAGTTCTTTTGCATAAAACAAAAGTACGAATCGAAAAGAGAATATAAATATCCAAATTACTAAAAGTTGATTCTTTTTGTAAAGCAAAAGTAGGGATCCAAGTAAAATATAAATTGCGAAATTACAAAAAATTGAGTTCTTTTGCATAAAACAAAAGTACGAATCGAAAAGAGAATATAAATATCCAAATTACTAAAAAGTGATTCTTTTTGTAAAGCAAAAGTAGGGATGCAAAATAAAATATAAATTGCGAAATTACAAAAAATTGAGTTCTTTTGCACAAAACAAAAGTACATATCGAGAATTAAATATAAATATCCAAATTACTAAAAATTGAGTTCTTTGCATAAAACAAAAGTACGAATCGAAAAGAGAATATAAATATCCAAATTACTAAAAAATTGAGTTCTTTTTGTAAAGCAAAAGTAGGGATCCAAAATAAAATATAAATTGCGAAATTACAAAAAATTGAGATCTTTTACATAAAACAAAACTACGTATCGAGAATGAAATATAAATATCCAAATTACAAAAAATTGAGTTCTTTTGCATAAAACAAAAGTACGAATCGAAAAGAGAATATAAATATCCAAATTACTAAAAATTGAGTTCTTTTTGTGAAGCAAAAGTAGGGATCCAAAATAAAATATAAATTGCGAAATTACAAAAAATTGAGTTCTTTTGTACGAATCGAAAAGAGAATATAAATATCCAAATTACTAAAAATTGAGTTCTTTTTGTGAAGCAAAAGTAGGGATCCAAAATAAAATATAAATTGCGAAATTACAAAAAATTGAGTTCTTTTGCATAAAACAAAAATACATATCGAGAATTAAATATAAATATCCAAATTACCAAAAATTGAGTTCTTTTGCATAAAACAAAAGTACGGATCGAAAGGAGAATATAAATATCCAAATTACTAAAAATTGAGTTCTTTTTCTAAGCAAAAGTAGGGATCCAAAATAAAATATAAATTGTGAAAATACAAAAAATTGAGTTCTTTTGCATAAAACAAAAGTACTGAATCGAAAAGAGAATATAAAAATCCAAATTACTAAAAATTGACTTCTTTTTGTAAAGCAAAAGTAGGGATCCAAAATAAAATATAAATTGCGAAATTACAAAAAATTGAGTTCTTGTGCATAAAACAAAAGTACGTATCGAGAATGAAATATAAATATCCAAATTACAAAAATTGAGTTCTTTTGCATAAAACAAAAGTACTGAATCGAAAAAGAATATAAATATCCAAATTACTAAAAATTGAGTTCTTTTTGTAAAGCAAAAGTAGGGATCCAAAATAAAATATAAATTGCGAAATTACAAAAAATTGAGATCTTTTGCATAAAACAAAAGTACGTATCGAGAATGAAATATAAATATCCAAATTACAAAAAATTGAGTTCTTTTGCATAAAACAAAAGTACGAATCGAAAAGAGAATATAAATATCCAAATTACTAAAAATTGAGTTCTTTTTGTAAAGCAAAAGTAGGGATCCAAAATAAAATATAAATTGCGAAATTACAAAAAATTGAGTTCTTTTGTACGAATCGAAAAGAGAATATAAATATCCAAATTACTAAAAATGGAGTTCTTTTTGTGAAGCAAAAGTAGGGATCCAAAATAAAATATAAATTGCGAAATTACAAAAAATTGAGTTCTTTTGCATAAAACAAAAATACATATCGAGAATTAAATATAAATATCCAAATTACCAAAAATTGAGTTCTTTTGCATAAAACAAAAGTACGGATCGAAAGGAGAATATGAATATCAAAATTACTAAAAATTGAGTTCTTTTTCTAAGCAAAAGTAGGGATCCAAAATAAAATATAAATTGTGAAAATACAAAAAATTGAGTTCTTTTGCATAAAACAAAAGTACGAATCGAAAAGAGAATATAAAAATCCAAATTACTAAAAATTGACTTCTTTTTGTAAAGCAAAAGTAGGGATCGAAAATAAAATATAAATTGCGAAATTACAAAAAATTGAGTTCTTGTGCATAAAACAAAAGTACGTATCGAGAATGAAATATAAATATCCAAATTACAAAAATTGAGTTCTTTTGCATAAAACAAAAGTACGAATCGAAAAGAGAATATAAATATCCAAATTACTAAAAATTGAGTTCTTTTTGTAAAGCAAAAGTAGGGATCCAAAATAAAATATAAATTGCGAAATTACAAAAAATTGAGTTCTTTTACATAAAACAAAAGTACGTATCGAGAATGAAATATAAATATCCAAATTACAAAAAATTGAGTTCTTTTGCATAAAACAAAAGTACGAATCGAAAAGAGAATATAAATATCCAAATTACTAAAAATTGAGTTCTTTTTGTGAAGCAAAAGTAGGGATCCAAAATAAAATATAAATTGCGAAATTACAAAAAATTGAGTTCTTTTGCATAAAACAAAACTACGTATCGAGAATGAAATATAAATATCCAAATTACAAAAAATTGAGTTCTTTTGCATAAAACAAAAGTGCGAATTGAAAAGAGAATATAAATATCCAAATTACTAAAAAATTGAGTTCTTTTTGTAAAGCAAAAGTAGGGATCCAAAATAAAATATAAATTGCGAAATTACAAAAATTGAGTTCTTTTGCATAAAACAAAAGTACGAATCGAAAAGAGAATATAAATATCCAAATTACTAAAAAATTGAGTTCTTTTTGTAAAGCAAAAGTAGGGATCCAAAATAAAATATAAATTGCGAAATTCAAAAAAATTGAGTTCCTTTGCATAAAACAAAAGTACGAATCGAAAAGAGAATATAAATATCCAAATTACTAAAAATTGAGTTCTTTTTCTAAACAAAAGTAGGGATCCAAAATAAAATATAAATTGCGAAATTACAAAAAATTGAGTTCTTTTACATAAAACAAAACTACGTATCGAGAATGAAATATAAATATCCAAATTACAAAAAATTGAGTTCTTTTGCATAAAACAAAAGTACGAATCGAAAAGAGAATATAAATATCCAAATTACTAAAAATTGAGTTCTTTTTGTGAAGCAAAAGTAGGGATCCAAAATAAAATATAAATTGCGAAATTACAAAAAATTGAGTTCTTTTGCATAAAACAAAAGTACATATCGAGAATTAAATATAAATATCCAAATTTCCAAAAATTGAGTTCTTTTGCATAAAACAAAAGTACAGATCGAAAGGAGAATATAAATATCCAAATTACTAAAAATTGAGTTCTTTTTCTAAACAAAAGTATGGATCCAAAATAAAATATAAATTGCGAAATTACAAAAAATTGAGTTCTTTTGCATAAAACAAAAGTACGAATCGAAAAGAGAATATAAAAATCCAAATTACTAAAAATTGACTTCTTTTTGTATAGCAAAAGTAGGGATCCAAAATAAAATATAAATTGCGAAATTACAAAAAATTGAGTTCTTTTACATAAAACAAAACTACGTATCGAGAATGAAATATAAATATCCAAATTACAAAAAGTTGAGTTCTTTGCATAAAACAAAAGTACGAATCGAAAAGAGAATATAAATATCCAAATTACTAAAAATTGAGTTCTTTTTGTAAAGCAAAAGTAGGGATCCAAAATAAAATATAAATTGCGAAATTACAAAAAATTGAGTTCTTTTGCATAAAACAATAGTACGAATCGAAAAGAGAATATAAATATCCAAATTACTAAAAATTCAATTCTTTTTCTAAACAAAAGTAGGGATCCAAAATAAAATATAAATTGCGAAATTACAAAAAATTGAGTTATTTTGCATAAAACAAAAGTACGGATCGAAAGGAGAATATAAATATCCAAATTACAAAAAATTGAGTTCTTTTTGTAAAGCGAAAGTAGGGATCCAAAATAAAATATAAATTGCGAAATTACAAAAAATTGAGTTCTTTTGCATAAAACAAAAGTACTGAATCGAAAAGAGAATATAAATATCCAAATTACTAAAAGTTGATTCTTTTGTAAAGCAAAAGTAGGGATCCAAAGTAAAATATAAATTGCGAAATTACAAAAATTGAGTTCTTTTGCATAAAACAAAAGTACTGAATCCAAAAGAGAATATAAATATCCAAATTACTAAAAATTGATTCTTTTTGTAAAGCAAAAGTAGGGATGCAAAATAAAATATAAATTGCGAAATTACAAAAAATTGAGTTCTTTTGCACAAAACAAAAGTACATATCGAGAATTAAATATAAATATCCAAATTACCAAAAATTGAGTTCTTTTGCATAAAAGAAAAGTACTGGATCGAAAGGAGAATATAAATATCCAAATTACAAAAAATTGAGTTCTTTACGTAAAGCAAAAGTAGGGATCCAAAATAAAATATAAATTGCGAAATTACAAAAAATTGAGTTCTTTTGCATAAAACAAAAGTACGAATCGAAAAGAGAATATAAATATCCAAATTACTAAAAATTGAGTTCTTTTTGTGAAGCAAAAGTACGGATCCAAAATAAAAGATAAATTGCGAAATTACAAAAAATTGAGTTCTTTTACATAAAACAAAACTACGTATCGAGAATGAAATATAAGTATCCAAATTACAAAAAGTTGAGTTCTTTGCATAAAACAAAAGTACGAATCGAAAAGAGAATATAAATATCCAAATTACTAAAAGTTGAGTTCTTTTTTAAAGCGAAAGTAGGGATCCAAAATAAAATATAAATTGCGAAATTACAAAAAATTGAGTTCTTTTGCATAAAACAATAGTACGTATCGAGAATGAAATATAAATATCCAAATTACAAAAAGTTGAGTTCTTTGCATAAAACAAAAGTACGAATCGAAAAGAGAATATAAATATCCAAATTACTAAAAAATTGAGTTCTTTTTGTAAAGCAAAAGAAGGGATCCAAAATAAAATATAAATTGCGAAATTACAAAAAATTGAGTTCTTTTGCATAAAACAAAAGTACGTATTGAGAATGAAATATAAATATCCAAATTACAAAAAGTTGAGTTCTTTGCATAAAACAAAAGTACGAATCGAAAAGAGAATATAAATATCCAAATTACTAAAAAATTGAGTTCTTTTTGTAAAGCGAAAGTAGGGATCCAAAATAAAATATAAATTGCGAAATTACAAAAAATTGAGTTCTTTTGCATAAAACAATAGTACGAATCGAAAAGAGAATATAAATATCCAAATTACTAAAAATTGAGTTCTTTTTCTAAACAAAAGTAGGGATCCAAAATAAAATATAAATTGCGAAATTACAAAAAATTGAGTTCTTTTGCATAAAACAAAAGTACGGATCGAAAGGAGAATATAAATATCCAAATTACTAAAAATTGAGTTCTTTTTGTAAAGCAAAAGTAGGGATCCAAAATAAAATATAAATTGCGAAATTACAAAAATTGAGTTCTTTTGCATAAAACAAAAGTACTGAATCGAAAAGAGAATATAAATATCCAAATTACTAAAAGTTGATTCTTTTTGTAAAGCAAAAGTAGGGATCCAAAGTAAAATATAAATTGCGAAATTACAAAAAATTGAGTTCTTTTGCATAAAACAATAGTACGTATTGAGAATGAAATATAAATATCCAAATTACAAAAAGTTGAGTTCTTTGCATAAAATAAAAGTACGAATCGAAAAGAGAATATAAATATCCAAATTACTAAAAAATTGAGTTCTTTTTGTAAAGCGAAAGTAGGGATCCAAAATAAAATATAAATTGCGAAATTACAAAAAATTGAGTTCTTTTGCATAAAACAATAGTATGAATCGAAAAGAGAATATAAATATCCAAATTACTAAAAATTGAGTTCTTTTTCTAAACAAAAGTAGGGATCCAAAATAAAATATAAATTGCGAAATTACAAAAAATTGAGTTCTTTTGCATAAAACAAAAGTACGGATCGAAAGGAGAATATAAATATCCAAATTACAAAAAATTGAGTTCTTTTTGTAAAGCAAAAGTAGGGATCCAAAACAAAATATAAATTGCAAAATTACAAAAAATTGAGTTCTTTTGCATAAAACAAAAGTACGAATCGAAAAGAGAATATAAATATCCAAATTACTAAAAGTTGATTCTTTTTGTAAAGCAAAAGTAGGGATCCAAAGTAAAATATAAATTGCGAAATTACAAAAAATTGAGTTCTTTTGCATAAAACAAAAGTACGAATCGAAAAGAGAATATAAATATCCAAATTACTAAAAATTGAGTTCTTTTTGTAAAGCAAAAGTAGGGATCCAAAATAAAATATAAATTGCGAAATTACAAAAAATTGAGTTCTTTTACATAAAACAAAACTACGTATCGAGAATGAAATATAAATATCCAAATTACAAAAAGTTGAGTTCTTTGCATAAAACAAAAGTACGAATCGAAAAGAGAATATAAATATCCAAATTACTAAAAATTGAGTTCTTTTTGTAAAGCAAAAGAAGGGATCCAAAATAAAATATAAATTGCGAAATTACAAAAAATTGAGTTCTTTTGCATAAAACAAAAGTACGAATCGAAAAGAGAATATAAATATCCAAATTACTAAAAATTGAGTTCTTTTTCTAAACAAAAGTAGGGATCCAAAATAAAATATAAATTGCGAAATTACAAAAAATAGAGTTATTTTGCATAAAACAAAAGTACGGATCGAAAGGAGAGTATAAATATCCAAATTACAAAAAATTGAGTTCTTTTTGTAAAGCAAAAGTAGGGATCCAAAATAAAATATAAATTGCGAAATTACAAAAAATTGAGTTCTTTTGCATAAAACAAAAGTACGAATCGAAAAGAGAATATAAATATCTAAATTACTAAAAGTTGATTCTTTTTGTAAAGCAAAAGTAGGGATCCAAAATAAAATATAAATTGCGAAATTACAAAAAATTGAGTTCTTTTGCATAAAACAAAAGTACGAATCGAAAAGAGAATATAAATATCCAAATTACTAAAAATTGAGTTCTTTTTGTGAAGCAAAAGTAGGGATCCAAAATAAAATATAAATTGCGAAATTACAAAAAATTGAGTTCTTTTACATAAAACAAAACTACGTATCGAGAATGAAATATAAATATCCAAATTACAAAAAGTTGAGTTCTTTGCATAAAACAAAAGTACGAATCGAAAAGAGAATATGAATATCCAAATTACTAAAAAATTGAGTTCTTTTTGTAAAGCAAAAGTAGGGATCCAAAATAAAATATAAATTGCGAAATTACAAAAAATTGAGTTCTTTTGCATAAAACAAAAGTACGAATCGAAAAGAGAATATAAATATCCAAATTACTAAAAATTGAGTTCTTTTTGTGAAGCAAAAGTAGGGATCCAAAATAAAATATAAATTGCGAAATTACAAAAAATTGAGTTCTTTTGCATAAAACAAAAGTACGTATCGAGAATGAAATATAAGTATCCAAACTAACAAAAATTGAGTTCTTTTGCATAAAACAAAAGTACAGAATCGAAAAGAGAATATAAATATCCAAATTACTAAAAATTGAGTTCTTTTTTAAAGCGAAAGTAGGGATCCAAAATAAAATATAAATTGCGAAATTACAAAAAATTGAGTTCTTTTGCATAAAACAATAGTACGTATTGAGAATGAAATATAAATATCCAAATTACAAAAAGTTGAGTTCTTTGCATAAAACAAAAGTACGAATCGAAAAGAGAATATAAATATCCAAATTACTAAAAAATTGAGTTCTTTTTGTAAAGCGAAAGTAGGGATCCAAAATAAAATATAAATTGCGAAATTACAAAAAATTGAGTTCTTTTGCATAAAACAATAGTATGAATCGAAAAGAGAATATAAATATCCAAATTACTAAAAATTGAGTTCTTTTTCTAAACAAAAGTAGGGATCCAAAATAAAATATAAATTGCGAAATTACAAGAAATTGAGTTCTTTTGCATAAAACAAAAGTACGGATCGAAAGGAGAATATAAATATCCAAATTACAAAAAATTGAGTTCTTTTTGTAAAGCAAAAGTAGGGATCCAAAATAAAATATAAATTGCAAAATTACAAAAAATTGAGTTCTTTTGCATAAAACAAAAGTACGAATCGAAAAGAGAATATAAATATCCAAATTACTAAAAATTGAGTTCTTTTGTAAAGCAAAAGTAGGGATCCAAAATAAAATATAAATTGCGAAATTACAAAAAATTGAGTTCTTTTGCATAAAACAAAAGTACGAATCGAAAAGAGAATATAAATATCCAAATTACTAAAAATTGAGTTCTTTTTGTGAAGCAAAAGTAGGGATCCAAAATAAAATATAAATTGCGAAATTACAAAAAATTGAGTTCTTTTACATAAAACAAAACTACGTATCGAGAATGAAATATAAATATCCAAATTACAAAAAGTTGAGTTCTTTGCATAAAACAAAAGTACGAATCGAAAAGAGAATATGAATATCCAAATTACTAAAAATTGAGTTCTTTTTGTAAAGCAAAAGTAGGGATCCAAAATAAAATATAAATTGCGAAATTATAAAAATTGAGTTCTTTTGCATAAAACAATAGTACTGAATCGAAAGAGAATATAAATATCCAAATTACTAAAAATTGAGTTCTTTTTCTAAACAAAAGTAGGGATCCAAAATAAAATATAAATTGCGAAATTACAAAAAATAGAGTTATTTTGCATAAAACAAAAGTACGGATCGAAAGGAGAATATAAATATCCAAATTACAAAAAATTGAGTTCTTTTTGTAAAGCAAAAGTAGGGATCCAAAATAAAATATAAATTGCGAAATTACAAAAAATTGAGTTCTTTTGCATAAAACAAAAGTACGAATCGAAAAGAGAATATAAATATCTAAATTACTAAAAGTTGATTCTTTTTGTAAAGCAAAAGTAGGGATCCAAAGTAAAATATAAATTGCGAAATTACAAAAAATTGAGTTCTTTTGCATAAAACAAAAGTACTGAATCGAAAAGAGAATATAAATATCCAAATTACTAAAAATTGAGTTCTTTTTGTGAAGCAAAAGTAGGGATCCAAAATAAAATATAAATTGCGAAATTACAAAAAATTGAGTTCTTTTACATAAAACAAAACTACGTATCGAGAATGAAATATAAATATCCAAATTACAAAAGTTGAGTTCTTTGCATAAAACAAAAGTACTGAATCGAAAGAGAATATGAATATCCAAATTACTAAAAATTGAGTTCTTTTGTAAAGCAAAAGTAGGGATCCAAAATAAAATATAAATTGCGAAATTACAAAAAATTGAGTTCTTTTGCATAAAACAAAAGTACTGAATCGAAAAGAGAATATAAATATCCAAATTACTAAAAATTGAGTTCTTTTTGTGAAGCAAAAGTAGGGATCCAAAATAAAATATAAATTGCGAAATTACAAAAAATTGAGTTCTTTTACATAAAACAAAACTACGTATCGAGAATGAAATATAAGTATCCAAATTACAAAAAGTTGAGTTCTTTGCATAAAACAAAAGTACGAATCGAAAAGAGAATATAAATATCCAAATTACTAAAAATTGAGTTCTTTTTTAAAGCGAAAGTAGGGATCCAAAATAAAATATAAATTGCGAAATTACAAAAAATTGAGTTCTTTTGCATAAAACAATAGTACGTATTGAGAATGAAATATAAATATCCAAATTACAAAAAGTTGAGTTCTTTGCATAAAACAAAAGTACGAATCGAAAAGAGAATATAAATATCCAAATTACTAAAAAATTGAGTTCTTTTTGTAAAGCGAAAGTAGGGATCCAAAATAAAATATAAATTGCGAAATTACAAAAAATTGAGTTCTTTTGCATAAAACAATAGTATGAATCGAAAAGAGAATATAAATATCCAAATTACTAAAAATTGAGTTCTTTTTCTAAACAAAAGTAGGGATCCAAAATAAAATATAAATTGCAAAATTACAAAAAATAGAGTTATTTTGCATAAAACAAAAGTACGGATCGAAAGGAGAATATAAATATCCAAATTACTAAAAATTGAGTTGTTTTTGTAAAGCAAAAGTAGGGATCCAAAATAAAATATAAATTGCGAAATTACAAAAAATTGAGTTCTTTTGCATAAAACAAAAGTACGAATCGAAAAGAGAATATAAATATCCAAATTACTAAAAGTTGATTCTTTTTGTAAAGCAAAAGTAGGGATCCAAAGTAAAATATAAATTGCGAAATTACAAAAAATTGAGTTCTTTTGCATAAAACAAAAGTACGAATCGAAAAGAGAATATAAATATCCAAATTACTAAAAACTGAGTTCTTTTTGTAAAGCAAAAGTAGGGATCCAAAATAAAATATAAATTGCGAAATTACAAAAAATTGAGTTCTTTTACATAAAACAAAACTACGTATCGAGAATGAAATATAAATATCCAAATTACAAAAAGTTGAGTTCTTTGCATAAAACAAAAGTACGAATCGAAAAGAGAATATGAATATCCAAATTACTAAAAAATTGAGTTCTTTTTGTAAAGCAAAAGTAGGGATCCAAAATAAAATATAAATTGCGAAATTACAAAAAATTGAGTTCTTTTGCATAAAACAATAGTACGAATCGAAAAGAGAATATAAATATCCAAATTACTAAAAATTGAGTTCTTTTTCTAAACAAAAGTAGGGATCCAAAATAAAATATAAATTGCGAAATTACAAAAAATAGAGTTATTTTGCATAAAACAAAAGTACTGGATCGAAAGGAGAATATAAATATCCAAATTACAAAAAATTGAGTTCTTTTGTAAAGCAAAAGTAGGGATCCAAAATAAAATATAAATTGCGAAATTACAAAAATTGAGTTCTTTTGCATAAAACAAAAGTACTGAATCGAAAAGAGAATATAAATATCCAAATTACTAAAAATTGAGTTCTTTTTGTGAAGCAAAAGTAGGGATCCAAAATAAAATATAAATTGCGAAATTACAAAAAATTGAGTTCTTTTACATAAAACAAAACTACGTATCGAGAATGAAATATAAATATCGAAGTTACAAAAAGTTGAGTTCTTTGCATAAAACAAAAGTACGAATCGAAAAGAGAATATGAATATCCAAATTACTAAAAATTGAGTTCTTTTTGTAAAGCAAAAGTAGGGATCCAAAATAAAATATAAATTGCGAAATTACAAAAAATTGAGTTCTTTTGCATAAAACAAAAGTACGAATCGAAAAGAGAATATAAATATCCAAATTACTAAAAATTGAGTTCTTTTTGTGAAGCAAAAGTAGGGATCCAAAATAAAATATAAATTGCGAAATTACAAAAAATTGAGTTCTTTTACATAAAACAAAACTACGTATCGAGAATGAAATATAAGTATCCAAATTACAAAAAGTTGAGTTCTTTGCATAAAACAAAAGTACTGAATCGAAAAGAGAATATAAATATCCAAATTACTAAAAATTGAGTTCTTTTTAAAGCGAAAGTAGGGATCCAAAATAAAATATAAATTGCGAAATTACAAAAAATTGAGTTCTTTTGCATAAAACAATAAGTACGTATTGAGAATGAAATATAAATATCCAAATTACAAAAAGTTGAGTTCTTTGCATAAAACAAAAGTACTGAATCGAAAGAGAATATAAATATCCAAATTACTAAAAATTGAGTTCTTTTGTAAAGCAAAAGTAGGGATCCAAAATAAAATATAAATTGCGAAATTACAAAAAATTGAGTTCTTTTGCATAAAACAAAAGTACGTATTGAGAATGAAATATAAATATCCAAATTACAAAAAGTTGAGTTCGTTGCATAAAACAAAAGTACGAATCGAAAAGAGAATATAAATATCCAAATTACTAAAAAATTGAGTTCTTTTTGTAAAGCGAAAGTAGGGATCCAAAATAAAATATAAATTGCGAAATTACAAAAATTGAGTTCTTTTGCATAAAATAATAGTACGAATCGAAAAGAGAATATAAATATCCAAATTACTAAAAATTGAGTTCTTTTTCTAAACAAAAGTAGGGATCCAAAATAAAATATAAATTGCGAAATTACAAAAAATTGAGTTCTTTTGCATAAAACAAAAGTACTGGATCGAAAGGAGAATATAAATATCCAAATTACAAAAAATTGAGTTCTTTTTGTAAAGCAAAAGTAGGGATCCAAAATAAAATATAAATTGCGAAATTACAAAAATTGAGTTCTTTTGCATAAAACAAAAGTACTGAATCGAAAAGAGAATATAAATATCCAAATTACTAAAAGTTGATTCTTTTGTAAAGCAAAAGTAGGGATCCAAAGTAAAATATAAATTGCGAAATTACAAAAAATTGAGTTCTTTTGCATAAAACAAAAGTACTGAATCGAAAAGAGAATATAAATATCCAAATTACTAAAAATTGAGTTCTTTTTGTGAAGCAAAAGTAGGGATCCAAAATAAAATATAAATTGCGAAATTACAAAAAATTGAGTTCTTTTACATAAAACAAAAGTACGTATTGAGAATGAAATATAAATATCCAAATTACAAAAAGTTGAGTTCTTTGCATAAAACAAAAGTACGAATCGAAAAGAGAATATGAATATCCAAATTACTAAAAAATTGAGTTCTTTTTGTAAAGCAAAAGTAGGGATCCAAAATAAAATATAAATTGCGAAATTACAAAAAATTGAGTTCTTTTGCATAAAACAATAGTACTGAATCGAAAAGAGAATATAAATATCCAAATTACTAAAAATTGAGTTCTTTTTCTAAACAAAAGTAGGGATCCAAAATAAAATATAAATTGCGAAATTACAAAAAATAGAGTTATTTTGCATAAAACAAAAGTACTGGATCGAAAGGAGAATATAAATATCCAAATTACAAAAAATTGAGTTCTTTTGTAAAGCAAAAGTAGGGATCCAAAATAAAATATAAATTGCGAAATTACAAAAAATTGAGTTCTTTTGCATAAAACAAAAGTACGAATCGAAAAGAGAATATAAATATATAAATTACTAAAAGTTGATTCTTTTTGTAAAGCAAAAGTAGGGATCCAAAGTAAAATATAAATTGCGAAATTACAAAAAATTGAGTTCTTTTGCATAAAACAAAAGTACGAATCGAAAAGAGAATATAAATATCCAAATTACTAAAAATTGATTCTTTTTGTAAAGCAAAAGTAGGGATGCAAAATAAAATATAAATTGCGAAATTACAAAAATTGAGTTCTTTTGCACAAAACAAAAGTACATATCGAGAATTAAATATAAATATCCAAATTACCAAAAATTGAGTTCTTTTGCATAAAAGAAAAGTACGGATCGAAAGGAGAATATAAATATCCAAATTACAAAAAATTGAGTTCTTTACGTAAAGCAAAAGTAGGGATCCAAAATAAAATATAAATTGCGAAATTACAAAAAATTGAGTTCTTTTGCATAAAACAAAAGTACTGAATCGAAAAGAGAATATAAATATCCAAATTACTAAAAATTGAGTTCTTTTTGTGAAGCAAAAGTAGGGATCCAAAATAAAATATAAATTGCGAAATTACAAAAAATTGAGTTCTTTTACATAAAACAAAACTACGTATCGAGAATGAAATATAAATATCCAAATTACAAAAAGTTGAGTTCTTTGCATAAAACAAAAGTACTGAATCGAAAAGAGAATATGAATATCCAAATTACTAAAAATTGAGTTCTTTTGTAAAGCAAAAGTAGGGATCCAAAATAAAATATAAATTGCGAAATTACTAAAAATTGAGTTCTTTTGCATAAAACAAAAGTACGAATCGAAAAGAGAATATAAATATCCAAATTACTAAAAATTGAGTTCTTTTTCTAAACAAAAGTAGGGATCCAAAATAAAATATAAATTGCGAAATTACAAAAAATTGAGTTCTTTTGCATAAAACAAAAGTACGGATCGAAAGGAGAATATAAATATCCAAATTACAAAAAATTGAGTTCTTTTTGTAAAGCAAAAGTAGGGATCCAAAATAAAATATAAATTGCGAAATTACAAAAATTGAGTTCTTTTGCATAAAACAAAACTACTGAATCGAAAAGAGAATATAAATATCCAAATTACTAAAAGTTGATTCTTTTGTAAAGCAAAAGTAGGGATCCAAAGTAAAATATAAATTGCGAAATTACAAAAAATTGAGTTCTTTTGCATAAAACAAAAGTACGAATCGAAAAGAGAATATAAATATCCAAATTACTAAAAATTGAGTTCTTTTTGTAAAGCAAAAGTAGGGATCCAAAATAAAATATAAATTGCGAAATTACAAAAAATTGAGTTCTTTTACATAAAACAAAACTACGTATCGAGAATGAAATATAAATATCCAAATTACAAAAAGTTGAGTTCTTTGCATAAAACAAAAGTACGAATCGAAAAGAGAATATGAATATCCAAATTACTAAAAAATTGAGTTCTTTTTGTAAAGCAAAAGTAGGGATCCAAAATAAAATATAAATTGCGAAATTATAAAAAATTGAGTTCTTTTGCATAAAACAATAGTACGAATCGAAAAGAGAATATAAATATCCAAATTACTAAAAATTGAGTTCTTTTTGTGAAGCAAAAGTAGGGATCCAAAATAAAATATAAATTGCGAAATTACAAAAAATTGAGTTCTTTTACATAAAACAAAACTACGTATCGAGAATGAAATATAAATATCCAAATTACAAAAAGTTGAGTTCTTTGCATAAAACAAAAGTACGAATCGAAAAGAGAATATGAATATCCAAATTACTAAAAAATTGAGTTCTTTTTGTAAAGCAAAAGTAGGGATCCAAAATAAAATATAAATTGCGAAATTACTAAAAATTGAGTTCTTTTGCATAAAACAATAGTACGAATCGAAAAGAGAATATAAATATCCAAATTACTAAAAATTGAGTTCTTTTTCTAAACAAAAGTAGGGATCCAAAATAAAATATAAATTGCGAAATTACAAAAAATTGAGTTCTTTTGCATAAAACAAAAGTACGAATCGAAAAGAGAATATAAATATCCAAATTACTAAAAATTGATTCTTTTGTAAAGCAAAAGTAGGGATGCAAAATAAAATATAAATTGCGAAATTACAAAAAATTGAGTTCTTTTGCACAAAACAAAAGTACATATCGAGAATTAAATATAAATATCCAAATTACCAAAAATTGAGTTCTTTTGCATAAAAGAAAAGTACGGATCGAAAGGAGAATATAAATATCCAAATTACAAAAAATTGAGTTCTTTACTGTAAAGCAAAAGTAGGGATCCAAAATAAAATATAAATTGCGAAATTACAAAAAATTGAGTTCTTTTGCATAAAACAAAAGTACTGAATCGAAAAGAGAATATAAATATCCAAATTACTAAAAATTGAGTTCTTTTTGTGAAGCAAAAGTAGGGATCAAAGTAAAATATAAATTGCGAAATTACAAAAAATTGAGTTCTTTTGCATAAAACAAAAGTACATATCGACAATTAAATATAAATATCCAAATTTCCAAAAATTGAGTTCTTTTGCATAAAACAAAAGTACAGATCGAAAGGAGAATATAAATATCCAAATTACTAAAAATTGAGTTCTTTTTCTAAACAAAAGTAGGGATCCAAAATAAAATATAAATTGCGAAATTACAAAAAATTGAGTTCTTTTGCATAAAACAAAACTACGTATCGAGAATGAAATATAAGTATCCAAATTACAAAAAGTTGAGTTCTTTGCATAAAACAAAAGTACGAATCGAAAAGAGAATATAAATATCCAAATTACTAAAAATTGAGTTCTTTTTTAAAGCGAAAGTAGGGATCCAAAATAAAATATAAATTGCGAAATTACAAAAAATTGAGTTCTTTTGCATAAAACAATAGTACGTATTGAGAATGAAATATAAATATCCAAATTACAAAAAGTTGAGTTCTTTGCATAAAACAAAAGTACGAATCGAAAAGAGAATATAAATATCCAAATTACTAAAAAATTGAGTTCTTTTTGTAAAGCAAAAGTAGGGATCCAAAATAAAATATAAATTGCGAAATTACAAAAAATTGAGTTCTTTTGCATAAAACAAAAGTACGTATTGAGAATGAAATATAAATATCCAAATTACAAAAAGTTGAGTTCTTTGCATAAAACAAAAGTACGAATCGAAAAGAGAATATAAATATCCAAATTACTAAAAAATTGAGTTCTTTTTGTAAAGCGAAAGTAGGGATCCAAAATAAAATATAAATTGCGAAATTACAAAAAATTGAGTTCTTTTGCATAAAACAATAGTACGAATCGAAAAGAGAATATAAATATCCAAATTACTAAAAATTGAGTTCTTTTTCTAAACAAAAGTAGGGATCCAAAATAAAATATAAATTGCGAAATTACAAAAAATAGAGTTATTTTGCATAAAACAAAAGTACGGATCGAAAGGAGAATATAAATATCCAAATTACAAAAAATTGAGTTCTTTTTGTAAAGCAAAAGTAGGGATCCAAAATAAAATATAAATTGCGAAATTACAAAAAATTGAGTTCTTTTGCATAAAACAAAAGTACGAATCGAAAAGAGAATATAAATATCCAAATTACTAAAAGTTGATTCTTTTTGTAAAGCAAAAGTAGGGATCCAAAGTAAAATATAAATTGCGAAATTACAAAAAATTGAGTTCTTTTGCATAAAACAAAAGTACTGAATCGAAAAGAGAATATAAATATCCAAATTACTAAAAATTGATTCTTTTGTAAAGCAAAAGTAGGGATGCAAAATAAAATATAAATTGCGAAATTACAAAAAATTGAGTTCTTTTGCACAAAACAAAAGTACATATCGAGAATTAAATATAAATATCCAAATTACCAAAAATTGAGTTCTTTTGCATAAAACAAAAGTACTGGATCGAAATGAGAATATAAATATCCAAATTACAAAAAATTGAGTTCTTTTCGTAAAGCAAAAGTAGGGATCCAAAATAAAATATAAATTGCGAAATTACAAAAAATTGACTTCTTTTGCATAAAACAAAAGTACGAATCGAAAAGAGAATATAAAAATCCAAATTACTAAAAGTTGATTCTTTTTGTAAAGCAAAAGTAGGGATCCAAAGTAAAATATAAATTGCGAAATTACAAAAAATTGAGTTCTTTTGCATAAAACAAAAGTACGAATCGAAAAGAGAATATAAATATCCAAATTACTAAAAATTGAGTTCTTTTTGTAAAGCAAAAGTAGGGATGCAAAATAAAATATAAATTGCGAAATTACAAAAAATTGAGTTCTTTTGCAAAAAACAAAAGTACATATCGAGCATTAAATATAAATATCCAAATTACCAAAAATTGAGTTCTTTTGCATAAAAGAAAAGTACGGATCGAAAGGAGAATATAAATATCCAAATTACAAAAAATTGAGTTCTTTACGTAAAGCAAAAGTAGGGATCCAAAATAAAATATAAATTGCGAAATTACAAAAAATTGAGTTCTTTTGCATAAAACAAAAGTACTGAATCGAAAAGAGAATATAAATATCCAAATTACTAAAAATTGAGTTCTTTTTGTGAAGCAAAAGTAGGGATCCAAAATAAAATATAAATTGCGAAATTACAAAAAATTGAGTTCTTTTACATAAAACAAAACTACGTATCGAGAATGAAATATAAATATCCAAATTACAAAAAGTTGAGTTCTTTGCATAAAACAAAAGTACGAATCGAAAAGAGAATATGAATATCCAAATTACTAAAAAATTGAGTTCTTTTTGTAAAGCAAAAGTAGGGATCCAAAATAAAATATAAATTGCGAAATTACTAAAAATTGAGTTCTTTTGCATAAAACAATAGTACTGAATCGAAAAGAGAATATAAATATCCAAATTACTAAAAATTGAGTTCTTTTTCTAAACAAAAGTAGGGATCCAAAATAAAATATAAATTGCGAAATTACAAAAAATTGAGTTCTTTTGCATAAAACAAAAGTACGAATCGAAAAGAGAATATAAATATCCAAATTACTAAAAATTGATTCTTTTTGTAAAGCAAAAGTAGGGATGCAAAATAAAATATAAATTGCGAAATTACAAAAAATTGAGTTCTTTTGCACAAAACAAAAGTACATATCGAGAATTAAATATAAATATCCAAATTACCAAAAATTGAGTTCTTTTGCATAAAACAAAAGTACGGATCGAAAATAAAATATAAATATCCAAATTACAAAAAATTGAGTTCTTTTTGTAAAGCAAAAGTAGGGATCCAAAATAAAATATAAATTGCGAAATTACAAAAAATTGACTTCTTTTGCATAAAACAAAAGTACGAATCGAAAAGAGAATATAAATATCCAAATTACTAAAAGTTGATTCTTTTTGTAAAGCAAAAGTAGGGATCCAAAGTAAAATATAAATTGCGAAATTACAAAAAATTGAGTTCTTTTGCATAAAACAAAAGTACGAATCGAAAAGAGAATATAAATATCCAAATTACTAAAAATTGATTCTTTTTGTAAAGCAAAAGTAGGGATGCAAAATAAAATATAAATTGCGAAATTACAAAAAATTGAGTTCTTTTGCAAAAAACAAAAGTACATATCGAGCATTAAATATAAATATCCAAATTACCAAAAATTGAGTTCTTTTGCATAAAACAAAAGTACGAATCGAAAATAAAATATGAATATCCAAATTACAAAAAATTGAGTTCTTTTTGTAAAGCAAAAGTAGGGATCCAAAATAAAATATAAATTGCGAAATTACAAAAAAATGAGTTCTTTTGCATAAAACAAAAGTACGAATCGAAAAGAGAATATAAATATCCAAATTACTAAAAATTGAGTTCTTTTTGTGAAGCAAAAGTAGGGATCCAAAATAAAATATAAATTGCGAAATTACAAAAAATTGAGTTCTTTTACATAAAACAAAACTACGTATCGAGAATGAAATATAAATATCCAAATTACAAAAAGTTGAGTTCTTTGCATAAAACAAAAGTACGAATCGAAAAGAGAATATGAATATCCAAATTACTAAAAAATTGAGTTCTTTTTGTAAAGCAAAAGTAGGGATCCAAAATAAAATATAAATTGCGAAATTACTAAAAATTGAGTTCTTTTGCATAAAACAATAGTACGAATCGAAAAGAGAATATAAATATCCAAATTACTAAAAATTGAGTTCTTTTTCTAAACAAAAGTAGGGATCCAAAATAAAATATAAATTGCGAAATTACAAAAAATTGAGTTCTTTTGCATAAAACAAAAGTACGAATCGAAAAGAGAATATAAATATCCAAATTACTAAAAATTGATTCTTTTTGTAAAGCAAAAGTAGGGATGCAAAATAAAATATAAATTGCGAAATTACAAAAAATTGAGTTCTTTTGCACAAAACAAAAGTACATATCGAGAATTAAATATAAATATCCAAATTACCAAAAATTGAGTTCTTTTGCATAAAAGAAAAGTACGGATCGAAAGGAGAATATAAATATCCAAATTACAAAAAATTGAGTTCTTTCTGTAAAGCAAAAGTAGGGATCCAAAATAAAATATAAATTGCGAAATTACAAAAAATTGAGTTCTTTTGCATAAAACAAAAGTACGAATCGAAAAGAGAATATAAATATCCAAATTACTAAAAATTGAGTTCTTTTTGTGAAGCAAAAGTAGGGATCAAAGTAAAATATAAATTGCGAAATTACAAAAAATTGAGTTCTTTTGCATAAAACAAAAGTACATATCGAGAATTAAATATAAATATCCAAATTTCCAAAAATTGAGTTCTTTTGCATAAAACAAAAGTACAGATCGAAAGGAGAATATAAATATCCAAATTACTAAAAATTGAGTTCTTTTTCTAAACAAAAGTAGGGATCCAAAATAAAATATAAATTGCGAAATTACAAAAAATTGAGTTCTTTTGCATAAAACAAAACTACGTATCGAGAATGAAATATAAGTATCCAAATTACAAAAAGTTGAGTTCTTTGCATAAAACAAAAGTACGAATCGAAAAGAGAATATAAATATCCAAATTACTAAAAATTGAGTTCTTTTTAAAGCGAAAGTAGGGATCCAAAATAAAATATAAATTGCGAAATTACAAAAAATTGAGTTCTTTTGCATAAAACAATAGTACGTATTGAGAATGAAATATAAATATCCAAATTACAAAAAGTTGAGTTCTTTGCATAAAACAAAAGTACGAATCAAAAGAGAATATAAATATCCAAATTACTAAAAATTGAGTTCTTTTTGTAAAGCAAAAGTAGGGATCCAAAATAAAATATAAATTGCGAAATTACAAAAAATTGAGTTCTTTTGCATAAAACAAAAGTACGTATTGAGAATGAAATATAAATATCCAAATTACAAAAAATTGAGTTCTTTTGCATAAAACAAAAGTACGAATCGAAAAGAGAATATAAATATCCAAATTACTAAAAAATTGAGTTCTTTTTGTAAAGCGAAAGTAGGGATCCAAAATAAAATATAAATTGCGAAATTACAAAAAATTGAGTTCTTTTGCATAAAACAAAAGTACGGATCGAAAAGAGAATATAAATATCCAAATTACAAAAAATTGAGTTCTTTTTGTAAAGCAAAAGTAGGGATCCAAAATAAAATATAAATTGTGAAATTACAAAAAATTGAGTTCTTTTGCATAAAACAAAAGTACGAATCGAAAAGAGAATATAAATATCCAAATTACTAAAAGTTGATTCTTTTTGTAAAGCAAAAGTAGGGATCCAAAGTAAAATATAAATTGCGAAATTACAAAAAATTGAGTTCTTTTGCATAAAACAAAAGTACGAATCGAAAAGAGAATATAAATATCCAAATTACTAAAAATTGATTCTTTTTGTAAACCAAAAGTAGGGATGCAAAATAAAATATAAATTGCGAAATTACAAAAAATTGAGTTCTTTTGCACAAAACAAAAGTACATATCGAGAATTAAATATAAATATCCAAATTACCAAAAATTGAGTTCTTTTGCATAAAAGAAAAGTACGGATCGAAATGAGAATATAAATATCCAAATTACAAAAAATTGAGTTCTTTACGTAAAGCAAAAGTAGGGATCCAAAATAAAATATAAATTGCGAAATTACAAAAATTGAGTTCTTTTGCATAAAACAAAAGTACGAATCGAAAAGAGAATATAAATATCCAAATTACTAAAAATTGAGTTCTTTTTGTGAAGCAAAAGTAGGGATCCAAAATAAAATATAAATTGCGAAATTACAAAAAATTGAGTTCTTTTACATAAAACAAAACTACGTATCGAGAATGAAATATAAATATCCAAATTACAAAAAGTTGAGTTCTTTGCATAAAACAAAAGTACGAATCGAAAAGAGAATATGAATATCCAAATTACTAAAAATTGAGTTCTTTTTGTAAAGCAAAAGTAGGGATCCAAAATAAAATATAAATTGCGAAATTACAAAAATTGAGTTCTTTTGCATAAAACAATAGTACGAATCGAAAAGAGAATATAAATATCCAAATTACTAAAAATTGAGTTCTTTTTCTAAACAAAAGTAGGGATCCAAAATAAAATATAAATTGCGAAATTACAAAAAATAGAGTTATTTTGCATAAAACAAAAGTACGGATCGAAAGGAGAATATAAATATCCAAATTACAAAAATTGAGTTCTTTTTGTAAAGCAAAAGTAGGGATCCAAAATAAAATATAAATTGCGAAATTACAAAAATTGAGTTCTTTTGCATAAAACAAAAGTACTGAATCGAAAGAGAATATAAATATCTAAATTACTAAAAGTTGATTCTTTTTGTCTGTAAAGCAAAAGTAGGGATCCAAAGTAAAATATAAATTGCGAAATTACAAAAAATTGAGTTCTTTTGCATAAAACAAAAGTACGAATCGAAAAGAGAATATAAATATCCAAATTACTAAAAATTGATTCTTTTTGTAAAGCAAAAGTAGGGATGCAAAATAAAATATAAATTGCGAAATTACAAAAAATTGAGTTCTTTTGCACAAAACAAAAGTACATATCGAGAATTAAATATAAATATCCAAATTACCAAAAATTGAGTTCTTTTGCATAAAAGAAAAGTACGGATCGAAAGGAGAATATAAATATCCAACTTACAAAAAATTGAGTTCTTTCTGTAAAGCAAAAGTAGGGATCCAAAATAAAATATAAATTGCGAAATTACAAAAAATTGAGTTCTTTTGCATAAAACAATAGTACGAATCGAAAAGAGAATATAAATATCCAAATTACTAAAAATTGAGTTCTTTTTCTAAACAAAAGTAGGGATCCAAAATAAAATATAAATTGCGAAATTACAAAAAATTGAGTTCTTTTGCATAAAACAAAAGTACGGATCGAAAGGAGAATATAAATATCCAAATTACAAAAAATTGAGTTCTTTTTGTAAAGCAAAAGTAGGGATCCAAAATAAAATATAAATTGTGAAATTACAAAAAATTGAGTTCTTTTGCATAAAACAAAAGTACGAATCGAAAAGAGAATATAAATATCCAAATTACTAAAAGTTGATTCTTTTTGTAAAGCAAAAGTAGGGATCCAAAGTAAAATATAAATTGCGAAATTACAAAAAATTGAGTTCTTTTGCATAAAACAAAAGTACGAATCGAAAAGAGAATATAAATATCCAAATTACTAAAAATTGATTCTTTTTGTAAAGCAAAAGTAGGGATGCAAAATAAAATATAAATTGCGAAATTACAAAAAATTGAGTTCTTTTGCACAAAACAAAAGTACATATCGAGAATTAAATATAAATATCCAAATTACCAAAAATTGAGTTCTTTTGCATAAAAGAAAAGTACGGATCGAAATGAGAATATAAATATCCAAATTACTAAAAATTGAGTTCTTTTTGTAAAGCAAAAGTAGGGATCCAAAATAAAATATAAATTGCGAAATTACAAAAAATTGAGTTCTTTTGCATAAAACAAAAGTACGAATCGAAAAGAGAATATAAATATCCAAATTACTAAAAATTGAGTTCTTTTTGTGAAGCAAAAGTAGGGATCCAAAATAAAATATAAATTGCGAAATTACCAAAAATTGAGTTCTTTTGCATAAAACAAAAGTACATATCGAGAATTAAATATAAATATCCAAATTTCCAAAAATTGAGTTCTTTTGCATAAAACAAAAGTACGAATCGAAAAGAGAATATGAATATCCAAATTACTAAAAAATTGAGTTCTTTTTGTAAAGCAAAATATAAATTGCGAAATTACAAAAAATTGAGTTCTTTTGCATAAAACAATAGTACGAATCGAAAAGAGAATATAAATATCCAAATTACTAAAAATTGAGTTCTTTTTCTAAACAAAAGTAGGGATCCAAAATAAAATATAAATTGCGAAATTACAAAAAATTGAGTTCTTTTGCATAAAACAAAAGTACGGATCGAAAAGAGAATATAAATATCCAAATTACTAAAAATTGAGTTCTTTTTCTAAACAAAAGTAGGGATCCAAAATAAAATATAAATTGCGAAATTACAAAAAATTGAGTTCTTTTGCATAAAACAAAAGTACGGATCGAAAGGAGAATATAAATATCCAAATTACAAAAAATTGAGTTCTTTTTGTAAAGCAAAAGTAGGGATCCAAAATAAAATATAAATTGCGAAATTACAAAAAATTGAGTTCTTTTGCATAAAACAAAAGTACTGAATCGAAAAGAAAATATAAATATCCAAATTACTAAAAGTTGATTCTTTTTGTAAAGCAAAAGTAGGGATCCAAAGTAAAATATAAATTGCGAAATTACAAAAAATTGAGTTCTTTTGCATAAAACAAAAGTACGAATCGAAAAGAGAATATAAATATCCAAATTACTAAAAATTGATTCTTTTTGTAAAGCAAAAGTAGGGATGCAAAATAAAATATAAATTGCGAAATTACAAAAAATTGAGTTCTTTTGCAAAAAACAAAAGTACATATCGAGCATTAAATATAAATATCCAAATTACCAAAAATTGAGTTCTTTTGCATAAAAGAAAAGTACGGATCGAAAGGAGAATATAAATATCCAAATTACAAAAAATTGAGTTCTTTCTGTAAAGCAAAAGTAGGGATCCAAAATAAAATATAAATTGCGAAATTACAAAAAATTGAGTTCTTTTGCATAAAACAAAAGTACTGAATCGAAAAGAGAATATAAATATCCAAATTACTAAAAATTGAGTTCTTTTTGTGAAGCAAAAGTAGGGATCCAAAATAAAATATAAATTGCGAAATTACAAAAAATTGAGTTCTTTTACATAAAACAAAACTACGTATCGAGAATGAAATATAAATATCCAAATTACAAAAAGTTGAGTTCTTTGCATAAAACAAAAGTACGAATCGAAAAGAGAATATGAATATCCAAATTACTAAAAATTGAGTTCTTTTGTAAAGCAAAAGTAGGGATCCAAAATAAAATATAAATTGCGAAATTACTAAAAATTGAGTTCTTTTGCATAAAACAATAGTACTGAATCGAAAAGAGAATATAAATATCCAAATTACTAAAAATTGAGTTCTTTTTCTAAACAAAAGTAGGGATCCAAAATAAAATATAAATTGCGAAATTACAAAAAATTGAGTTCTTTTGCATAAAACAAAAGTACGGATCGAAAGGAGAATATAAATATCCAAATTACAAAAAATTGAGTTCTTTTGTAAAGCAAAAGTAGGGATCCAAAATAAAATATAAATTGCGAAATTACAAAAATTGAGTTCTTTTGCATAAAACAAAAGTACTGAATCGAAAAGAGAATATAAATATCCAAATTACTAAAAGTTGATTCTTTTTGTAAAGCAAAAGTAGGGATCCAAAGTAAAATATAAATTGCGAAATTACAAAAAATTGAGTTCTTTTGCATAAAACAAAAGTACGAATCGAAAAGAGAATATAAATATCCAAATTACTAAAAATTGATTCTTTTTGTAAAGCAAAAGTAGGGATGCAAAATAAAATATAAATTGCGAAATTACAAAAAATTGAGTTCTTTTGCACAAAACAAAAGTACATATCGAGCATTAAATATAAATATCCAAATTACCAAAAATTGAGTTCTTTTGCATAAAAGAAAAGTACGGATCGAAAGGAGAATATAAATATCCAAATTACAAAAATTGAGTTCTTTACTGTAAAGCAAAAGTAGGGATCCAAAATAAAATATAAATTGCGAAATTACAAAAATTGAGTTCTTTTGCATAAAACAAAAGTACGAATCGAAAAGAGAATATAAATATCCAAATTACTAAAAATTGAGTTCTTTTTGTGAAGCAAAAGTAGGGATTCAAAATAAAATATAAATTGCGAAATTACAAAAAATTGAGTTCTTTTACATAAAACAAAACTACGTATCGAGAATGAAATATAAATATCCAAATTACAAAAAGTTGAGTTCTTTGCATAAAACAAAAGTACTGAATCGAAAAGAGAATATGAATATCCAAATTACTAAAAATTGAGTTCTTTTGTAAAGCAAAAGTAGGGATCCAAAATAAAATATAAATTGCGAAATTACTAAAAATTGAGTTCTTTTGCATAAAACAATAGTACTGAATCGAAAAGAGAATATAAATATCCAAATTACTAAAAATTGAGTTCTTTTTCTAAACAAAAGTAGGGATCCAAAATAAAATATAAATTGCGAAATTACAAAAAATTGAGTTCTTTTGCATAAAACAAAAGTACGAATCGAAAAGAGAATATAAATATCCAAATTACTAAAAATTGATTCTTTTTGTAAAGCAAAAGTAGGGATCCAAAATAAAATATAAATTGCGAAATTACAAAAAATTGAGTTCTTTTGCACAAAACAAAAGTACATATCGAGAATTAAATATAAATATCCAAATTACCAAAAATTGAGTTCTTTTGCATAAAAGAAAAGTACTGGATCGAAAGGAGAATATAAATATCCAAATTACAAAAAATTGAGTTCTTTCTGTAAAGCAAAAGTAGGGATCCAAAATAAAATATAAATTGCGAAATTACAAAAAATTGAGTTCTTTTGCATAAAACAAAAGTACGAATCGAAAAGAGAATATAAATATCCAAATTACTAAAAATTGAGTTCTTTTTGTGAAGAAAAAGTAGGGATTCAAAATAAAATATAAATTGCGAAATTACAAAAAATTGAGTTCTTTTACATAAAACAAAACTACGTATCGAGAATGAAATATAAATATCCAAATTACAAAAAGTTGAGTTCTTTGCATAAAACAAAAGTACTGAATCGAAAAGAGAATATGAATATCCAAATTACTAAAAATTGAGTTCTTTTTGTAAAGCAAAAGTAGGGATCCAAAATAAAATATAAATTGCGAAATTACTAAAAATTGAGTTCTTTTGCATAAAACAATAGTACGAATCGAAAAGAGAATATAAATATCCAAATTACTAAAAATTGAGTTCTTTTTCTAAACAAAAGTAGGGATCCAAAATAAAATATAAATTGCGAAATTACAAAAAATTGAGTTCTTTTGCATAAAACAAAAGTACTGAATCGAAAAGAGAATATAAATATCCAAATTACTAAAAATTGATTCTTTTTGTAAAGCAAAAGTAGGGATGCAAAATAAAATATAAATTGCGAAATTACAAAAAATTGAGTTCTTTTGCACAAAACAAAAGTACATATCGAGAATTAAATATAAATATCCAAATTACCAAAAATTGAGTTCTTTTGCATAAAAGAAAAGTACTGGATCGAAAGGAGAATATAAATATCCAAATTACCAAAAATTGAGTTCTTTTAAAACAAGTAAAGCAAAAGTAGGGATCCAAAATAAAATATAAATTGCGAAATTACAAAAAATTGAGTTCTTTTGCATAAAACAAAAGTACTGAATCGAAAAGAGAATATAAATATCCAAATTACTAAAAATTGAGTTCTTTTTGTGAAGCAAAAGTAGGGATCCAAAGTAAAATATAAATTGCGAAATTACAAAAAATTGAGTTCTTTTGCATAAAACAAAAGTACATATCGAGAATTAAATATAAATATCCAAATTTCCAAAAATTGAGTTCTTTTGCATAAAACAAAAGTACAGATCGAAAGGAGAATATAAATATCCAAATTACTAAAAATTGAGTTCTTTTTCTAAACAAAAGTAGGGATCCAAAATAAAATATAAATTGCGAAATTACAAAAAATTGAGTTCTTTTGCATAAAACAAAACTACGTATCGAGAATGAAATATAAGTATCCAAATTACAAAAAGTTGAGTTCTTTGCATAAAACAAAAGTACTGAATCGAAAAGAGAATATAAATATCCAAATTACTAAAAATTGAGTTCTTTTTAAAGCGAAAGTAGGGATCCAAAATAAAATATAAATTGCGAAATTACAAAAAATTGAGTTCTTTTGCATAAAACAATAGTACGTATTGAGAATGAAATATAAATATCCAAATTACAAAAAGTTGAGTTCTTTGCATAAAACAAAAGTACGAATCGAAAAGAGAATATAAATATCCAAATTACTAAAAATTGATTCTTTTTGTAAAGCAAAAGTAGGGATGCAAAATAAAATATAAATTGCGAAATTACAAAAAATTGAGTTCTTTTGCACAAAACAAAAGTACATATCGAGAATTAAATATAAATATCCAAATTACCAAAAATTGAGTTCTTTTGCATAAAAGAAAAGTACGGATCGAAAGGAGAATATAAATATCCAAATTACAAAAAATTGAGTTCTTTCTGTAAAGCAAAAGTAGGGATCCAAAATAAAATATAAATTGCGAAATTACAAAAAATTGAGTTCTTTTGCATAAAACAAAAGTACGAATCGAAAAGAGAATATAAATATCCAAATTACTAAAAATTGAGTTCTTTTTGTGAAGCAAAAGTAGGGATCCAAAGTAAAATATAAATTGCGAAATTACAAAAAATTGAGTTCTTTTGCATAAAACAAAAGTACATATCGAGAATTAAATATAAATATCCAAATTTCCAAAAATTGAGTTCTTTTGCATAAAACAAAAGTACGGATCGAAAGGAGAATATAAATATCCAAATTACTAAAAATTGAGTTCTTTTTCTAAACAAAAGTAGGGATCCAAAATAAAATATAAATTGCGAAATTACAAAAAATTGAGTTCTTTTGCATAAAACAAAACTACGTATCGAGAATGAAATATAAGTATCCAAATTACAAAAAGTTGAGTTCTTTGCATAAAACAAAAGTACTGAATCGAAAAGAGAATATAAATATCCAAATTACTAAAAATTGAGTTCTTTTTTAAAGCGAAAGTAGGGATCCAAAATAAAATATAAATTGCGAAATTACAAAAAATTGAGTTCTTTTGCATAAAACAATAGTACGTATTGAGAATGAAATATAAATATCCAAATTACAAAAAGTTGAGTTCTTTGCATAAAACAAAAGTACGAATCCAAAAGAGAATATAAATATCCAAATTACTAAAAATTGAGTTCTTTTTGTAAAGCAAAAGTAGGGATCCAAAATAAAATATAAATTGCGAAATTACAAAAATTGAGTTCTTTTGCATAAAACAAAAGTACGTATTGAGAATGAAATATAAATATCCAAATTACAAAAAGTTGAGTTCTTTGCATAAAACAAAAGTACGAATCGAAAAGAGAATATAAATATCCAAATTACTAAAAAATTGAGTTCTTTTGTAAAGCGAAAGTAGGGATCCAAAATAAAATATAAATTGCGAAATTACAAAAAATTGAGTTCTTTTGCATAAAACAATAGTACTGAATCGAAAAGAGAATATAAATATCCAAATTACTAAAAATTGAGTTCTTTTTCTAAACAAAAGTAGGGATCCAAAATAAAATATAAATTGCGAAATTACAAAAAATTGAGTTCTTTTGCATAAAACAAAAGTACGGATCGAAAGGAGAATATAAATATCCAAATTACAAAAATTGAGTTCTTTTTGTAAAGCAAAAGTAGGGATCCAAAATAAAATATAAATTGCGAAATTACAAAAAATTGAGTTCTTTTGCATAAAACAAAAGTACTGAATCGAAAAGAGAATATAAATATCCAAATTACTAAAAGTTGATTCTTTTGTAAAGCAAAAGTAGGGATCCAAAGTAAAATATAAATTGCGAAATTACAAAAATTGAGTTCTTTTGCATAAAACAAAAGTACGAATCGAAAAGAGAATATAAATATCCAAATTACTAAAAATTGATTCTTTTTGTAAAGCAAAAGTAGGGATGCAAAATAAAATATAAATTGCGAAATTACAAAAAATTGAGTTCTTTTGCAAAAAAAAAAAGTACATATCGAGCATTAAATATAAATATCCAAATTACCAAAAATTGAGTTCTTTTGCATAAAAGAAAAGTACTGGATCGAAAGGAGAATATAAATATCCAAATTACAAAAAATTGAGTTCTTTACGTAAAGCAAAAGTAGGGATCCAAAATAAAATATAAATTGCGAAATTACAAAAAATTGAGTTCTTTTGCATAAAACAAAAGTACGAATCGAAAAGAGAATATAAATATCCAAATTACTAAAAATTGAGTTCTTTTTGTGAAGAAAAAGTAGGGATTCAAAATAAAATATAAATTGCGAAATTACAAAAAATTGAGTTCTTTTACATAAAACAAAACTACGTATCGAAAATGAAATATAAATATCCAAATTACAAAAAGTTGAGTTCTTTGCATAAAACAAAAGTACGAATCGAAAAGAGAATATGAATATCCAAATTACTAAAAATTGAGTTCTTTTTGTAAAGCAAAAGTAGGGATCCAAAATAAAATATAAATTGCGAAATTACTAAAAATTGAGTTCTTTTGCATAAAACAATAGTACGAATCGAAAAGAGAATATAAATATCCAAATTACTAAAAATTGAGTTCTTTTTCTAAACAAAAGTAGGGATCCAAAATAAAATATAAATTGCGAAATTACAAAAAATTGAGTTCTTTTGCATAAAACAAAAGTACGAATCGAAAAGAGAATATAAATATCCAAATTACTAAAAATTGATTCTTTTGTAAAGCAAAAGTAGGGATGCAAAATAAAATATAAATTGCGAAATTACAAAAATTGAGTTCTTTTGCACAAAACAAAAGTACATATCGAGAATTAAATATAAATATCCAAATTACCAAAAATTGAGTTCTTTTGCATAAAAGAAAAGTACGGATCGAAAGGAGAATATAAATATCCAAATTACAAAAAATTGAGTTCTTTACGTAAAGCAAAAGTAGGGATCCAAAATAAAATATAAATTGCGAAATTACAAAAAATTGAGTTCTTTTGCATAAAACAAAAGTACTGAATCGAAAAGAGAATATAAATATCCAAATTACTAAAAATTGAGTTCTTTTTGTGAAGCAAAAGTAGGGATCCAAAGTAAAATATAAATTGCGAAATTACAAAAAATTGAGTTCTTTTGCATAAAACAAAAGTACATATCGAGAATTAAATATAAATATCCAAATTTCCAAAAATTGAGTTCTTTTGCATAAAACAAAAGTACAGATCGAAAGGAGAATATAAATATCCAAATTACTAAAAATTGAGTTCTTTTTCTAAACAAAAGTAGGGATCCAAAATAAAATATAAATTGCGAAATTACAAAAAATTGAGTTCTTTTGCATAAAACAAAACTACGTATCGAGAATGAAATATAAGTATCCAAATTACAAAAAGTTGAGTTCTTTGCATAAAACAAAAGTACTGAATCGAAAAGAGAATATAAATATCCAAATTACTAAAAATTGAGTTCTTTTTGTAAAGCGAAAGTAGGGATCCAAAATAAAATATAAATTGCGAAATTACAAAAAATTGAGTTCTTTTGCATAAAACAATAAGTACGTATTGAGAATGAAATATAAATATCCAAATTACAAAAAGTTGAGTTCTTTGCATAAAACAAAAGTACTGAATCGAAAAGAGAATATAAATATCCAAATTACTAAAAATTGAGTTCTTTTTGTAAAGCAAAAGTAGGGATCCAAAATAAAATATAAATAGCGAAATTAAAAAAATTGAGTTCTTTTGCACAAAACAAAAGTACATATCGAGAATTAAATATAAATATCCAAATTACCAAAAATTGAGTTCTTTTGCATAAAACAAAAGTACGGATCGAAAGGAGAATATAAATATCCAAATTACAAAAAATTGAGTTCTTTTTGTAAAGCAAAAGTAGGGATCCAAAATAAAATATAAATTGCGAAATTACAAAAAATTGAGTTCTTTTGCATAAAACAAAAGTACGAATCGAAAAGAGAATATAAATATCCAAATTACTAAAAATTGAGTTCTTTTTGTGAAGCAAAAGTAGGGATCCAAAGTAAAATATAAATTGCGAAATTACAAAAATTGAGTTCTTTTGCATAAAACAAAAGTACATATCGAGAATTAAATATAAATATCCAAATTTCCAAAAATTGAGTTCTTTTGCATAAAACAAAAGTACAGATCGAAAGGAGAATATAAATATCCAAATTACTAAAAATTGAGTTCTTTTTCTAAACAAAAGTAGGGATCCAAAATAAAATATAAATTGCGAAATTACAAAAAATTGAGTTCTTTTGCATAAAACAAAACTACGTATCGAGAATGAAATATAAGTATCCAAATTACAAAAAGTTGAGTTCTTTGCATAAAACAAAAGTACGAATCGAAAAGAGAATATAAATATCCAAATTACTAAAAATTGAGTTCTTTTTAAAGCGAAAGTAGGGATCCAAAATAAAATATAAATTGCGAAATTACAAAAAATTGAGTTCTTTTGCATAAAACAATAGTACGTATTGAGAATGAAATATAAATATCCAAATTACAAAAAGTTGAGTTCTTTGCATAAAACAAAAGTACGAATCCAAAAGAGAATATAAATATCCAAATTACTAAAAAATTGAGTTCTTTTTGTAAAGCAAAAGTAGGGATCCAAAATAAAATATAAATTGCGAAATTACAAAAAATTGAGTTCTTTTGCATAAAACAAAAGTACGTATTGAGAATGAAGTATAAATATCCAAATTACAAAAATTGAGTTCTTTTGCATAAAACAAAAGTACGAATCGAAAAGAGAATATAAATATCCAAATTACTAAAAATTGAGTTCTTTTTGTAAAGCGAAAGTAGGGATCCAAAATAAAATATAAATTGCGAAATTACAAAAAATTGAGTTCTTTTGCATAAAACAATAGTACGAATCGAAAAGAGAATATAAATATCCAAATTACTAAAAATTGAGTTCTTTTTCTAAACAAAAGTAGGGATCCAAAATAAAATATAAATTGCGAAATTACAAAAAATTGAGTTCTTTTGCATAAAACAAAAGTACGGATCGAAAGGAGAATATAAATATCCAAATTACAAAAATTGAGTTCTTTTGTAAAGCAAAAGTAGGGATCCAAAATAAAATATAAATTGCGAAATTACAAAAATTGAGTTCTTTTGCATAAAACAAAAGTACTGAATCGAAAAGAGAATATAAATATCCAAATTACTAAAAGTTGATTCTTTTTGTAAAGCAAAAGTAGGGATCCAAAGTAAAATATAAATTGCGAAATTACAAAAATTGAGTTCTTTTGCATAAAACAAAAGTACGAATCGAAAAGAGAATATAAATATCCAAATTACTAAAAATTGATTCTTTTTGTAAAGCAAAAGTAGGGATGCAAAATAAAATATAAATTGCGAAATTACAAAAAATTGAGTTCTTTTGCACAAAACAAAAGTACATATCGAGAATTAAATATAAATATCCAAATTACCAAAAATTGAGTTCTTTTGCATAAAAGAAAAGTACTGGATCGAAATGAGAATATAAATATCCAAATTACAAAAAATTGAGTTCTTTCACGTAAAGCAAAAGTAGGGATCCAAAATAAAATATAAATTGCGAAATTACAAAAATTGAGTTCTTTTGCATAAAACAAAAGTACGAATCGAAAAGAGAATATAAATATCCAAATTACTAAAAATTGAGTTCTTTTTGTGAAGCAAAAGTAGGGATCCAAAATAAAATATAAATGGCGAAATTACAAAAATTGAGTTCTTTTACATAAAACAAAACTACGTATCGAGAATGAAATATAAATATCCAAATTACAAAAAGTTGAGTTCTTTGCATAAAACAAAAGTACTGAATCGAAAAGAGAATATGAATATCCAAATTACTAAAAATTGAGTTCTTTTTGTAAAGCAAAAGTAGGGATCCAAAATAAAATATAAATTGCGAAATTACAAAAAATTGAGTTCTTTTGCATAAAACAATAGTACGAATCGAAAAGAGAATATAAATATCCAAATTACTAAAAATTGAGTTCTTTTTCTAAACAAAAGTAGGGATCCAAAATAAAATATAAATTGCGAAATTACAAAAATTGAGTTCTTTTGCATAAAACAAAAGTACGGATCGAAAGGAGAATATAAATATCCAAATTACAAAAATTGAGTTCTTTTGTAAAGCAAAAGTAGGGATCCAAAATAAAATATAAATTGCGAAATTACAAAAAATTGAGTTCTTTTGCATAAAACAAAAGTACTGAATCGAAAAGAGAATATAAATATCTAAATTACTAAAAGTTGATTCTTTTTGTAAAGCAAAAGTAGGGATCCAAAGTAAAATATAAATTGCGAAATTACAAAAATTGAGTTCTTTTGCATAAAACAAAAGTACGAATCGAAAAGAGAATATAAATATCCAAATTACTAAAAATTGATTCTTTTTGTAAAGCAAAAGTAGGGATGCAAAATAAAATATAAATTGCGAAATTACAAAAATTGAGTTCTTTTGCACAAAACAAAAGTACATATCGAGAATTAAATATAAATATCCAAATTACCAAAAATTGAGTTCTTTTGCATAAAAGAAAAGTACGGATCGAAAGGAGAATATAAATATACAAATTACAAAAAATTGAGTTCTTTCTATAAAGCAAAAGTAGGGATCCAAAATAAAATATAAATTGCGAAATTACAAAAAATTGAGTTCTTTTGCATAAAACAAAAGTACGAATCGAAAAGAGAATATAAATATCCAAATTACTAAAAATTGAGTTCTTTTGTGAAGCAAAAGTAGGGATCCAAAATAAAATATAAATTGCGAAATTACAAAAAATTGAGTTCTTTTACATAAAACAAAACTACGTATCGAGAATGAAATATAAATATCCAAATTACAAAAAGTTGAGTTCTTTGCATAAAACAAAAGTACTGAATCGAAAAGAGAATATAAATATCCAAATTACTAAAAATTGAGTTCTTTTTGTAAAGCAAAAGTAGGGATCCAAAATAAAATATAAATTGCGAAATTACTAAAAATTGAGTTCTTTTGCATAAAACAATAGTACGAATCGAAAAGAGAATATAAATATCCAAATTACTAAAAATTGAGTTCTTTTTCTAAACAAAAGTAGGGATCCAAAATAAAATATAAATTGCGAAATTACAAAAATTGAGTTCTTTTGCATAAAACAAAAGTACGGATCGAAAGGAGAATATAAATATCCAAATTACAAAAATTGAGTTCTTTTTGTAAAGCAAAAGTAGGGATCCAAAATAAAATATAAATTGCGAAATTACAAAAATTGAGTTCTTTTGCATAAAACAAAAGTACTGAATCGAAAAGAGAATATAAATATCCAAATTACTAAAAGTTGATTCTTTTGTAAAGCAAAAGTAGGGATCCAAAGTAAAATATAAATTGCGAAATTACAAAAAATTGAGTTCTTTTGAATAAAACAAAAGTACGAATCGAAAAGAGAATATAAATATCCAAATTACTAAAAATTGATTCTTTTTGTAAAGCAAAAGTAGGGATGCAAAATAAAATATAAATTGCGAAATTACAAAAAATTGAGTTGTTTTGCAAAAAACAAAAGTACATATCGAGCATTAAATATAAATATCCAAATTACTAAAAATTGAGTTCTTTTGCATAAAAGAAAAGTACGGATCGAAAGGAGAATATAAATATCCAAATTACAAAAATTGAGTTCTTTCTAGTAAAGCAAAAGTAGGGATCCAAAATAAAATATAAATTGCGAAATTACAAAAATTGAGTTCTTTTGCATAAAACAAAAGTACGAATCGAAAAGAGAATATAAATATCCAAATTACTAAAAATTGAGTTCTTTTGTGAAGCAAAAGTAGGGATCCAAAATAAAATATAAATTGCGAAATTACAAAAAATTGAGTTCTTTTACATAAAACAAAACTACGTATCGAGAATGAAATATAAATATCCAAATTACAAAAGTTGAGTTCTTTGCATAAAACAAAAGTACTGAATCGAAAAGAGAATATAAATATCCAAATTACTAAAAATTGAGTTCTTTTTGTAAAGCAAAAGTAGGGATCCAAAATAAAATATAAATTGCGAAATTACAAAAAATTGAGTTCTTTTGCATAAAACAATAGTACGAATCGAAAAGAGAATATAAATATCCAAATTACTAAAAATTGAGTTCTTTTTCTAAACAAAAGTAGGGATCCAAAATAAAATATAAATTGCGAAATTACAAAAATTGAGTTCTTTTGCATAAAACAAAAGTACTGGATCGAAAGGAGAATATAAATATCCAAATTACAAAAAATTGAGTTCTTTTTGTAAACCAAAAGTAGGGATCCAAAATAAAATATAAATTGCGAAATTACAAAAAATTGAGTTCCTTTGCATAAAACAATAGTACGAATCGAAAAGAGAATATAAATATCCAAATTACTAAAAATTGAGTTCTTTTTGTAAAGCAAAAGTAGGGGTGCAAAATAAAATATAAATTGCGAAATTACAAAAAATTGAGTTCTTTTGCACAAAACAAAAGTACATATCGAGAATTAAATATAAATATCCAAATTACCAAAAATTGAGTTCTTTTGCATAAAAGAAAAGTACGGATCGAAAGGAGAATATAAATATCCAAATTACTAAAAATTGAGTTCTTTCTGTAAAGCAAAAGTAGGGATCCAAAATAAAATATAAATTGCGAAATTACAAAAAATTGAGTTCTTTTGCATAAAACAAAAGTACGAATCGAAAAGGGAATATAAATATCCAAATTACTAAAAAATTGAGTTCTTTTTGTAAAGCAAAAGTAGGGATCCAAAATAAAATATAAATTACGAAATTACAAAAAATTGAGTTCTTTTGCTTAAAACAATAGCACGAATCGAAAAGAGAATATAAATATCCAAATTACCAAAAATTGAGTTCTTTTTCTAAACAAAAGTAGGGATCCAAAATAAAATATAAATTGCGAAATTACAAAAAATTGAGTTCTTTTGCATAAAACAAAAGTACGGATCGAAAGGAGAATATAAATATCCAAATTACTAAAAATTGAGTTCTTTTTGTAAAGCAAAAGTAGGGATCCAAAATAAAATATAAATTGCGAAATTCCAAAAAATTGAGTTCCTTTGCATAAAACAAAAGTACGAATCGAAAGGAGAATAGAAATATCCAAATTACTAAAAATTGAGTTCTTTTTGTAAAGCAAAAGTAGGGATCCAAAATAAAATATAAATTGCGAAATTACAAAAAATTGAGTTCTTTTGCATAAAACAAAAGTACGAATCGAAAAGAGAATATAAATATCCAAATTACTAAAAAATTGAGTTCTTTTTGTAAAGCAAAAGTAGGGATCCAAAATAAAATATAAATTGCGAAATTACAAAAAATTGAGTTCTTTTGCACAAAACAAAAGTACATATCGAGAATTAAATATAAATATCCAAATTACCAAAAATTGAGTTCTTTTGCATAAAACAAAAGTACGGATCGAAAGGAGAATATAAATATCCAAATTACTAAAAAATTGAGTTCTTTTTGTCAAGCAAAAGTAGGGATCCAAAATAAAATATAAATTGCGAAATTCAAAAAAATTGAGTTCCTTTGCATAAAACAAAGGTACGAATCGAAAAGAGAATATAAATATCCAAATTACTAAAAATTGAGTTCTTTTTGTAAAGCAAAAGTAGGGATCCAAAATAAAATATAAATTTCGAAATTACAAAAAATTGAGTTCTTTTACATAAAACAAAACTACGTATCGAGAATGAAATATAAATATCCAAATTACAAAAATTTGAGTTCTTTTGCATAAAACAAAAGTACGAATTGAAATGAGAATATAAATATCCAAATTACTAAAAATTGAGTTCTTTTTGTGAAGCAAAAGTAGGGATCCAAAATAAAATATAAATTGCGAAATTACAAAAAATTGAGTTCTTTTACATAAAACAAAACTACGTATCGAGAATGAAATATAAATATCCAAATTACAAAAATTGAGTTCTTTTGCATAAAACAAAAGTACGAATCGAAAAGAGAATATAAATATCCAAATTACTAAAAATTGAGTTCTTTTTGTGAAGCAAAAGTAGGGATCCAAAATAAAATATAAATTGCGAAATTACAAAAATTGAGTTCTTTTGCATAAAACAAAAATACATATCGAGAATTAAATATAAATATCCAAATTACCAAAAATTGAGTTCTTTTGCATAAAACAAAAGTACGGATCGAAAGGAGAATATAAATATCCAAATTACTAAAAATTGAGTTCTTTTTCTAAGCAAAAGTAGGGATCCAAAATAAAATATAAATTGTGAAAATACAAAAATTGAGTTCTTTTGCATAAAACAAAAGTACGAATCGAAAAGAGAATATAAAAATCCAAATTACTAAAAATTGACTTCTTTTGTAAAGCAAAAGTAGGGATCCAAAATAAAATATAAATTGCGAAATTACAAAAATTGAGTTCTTGTGCATAAAACAAAAGTACGTATCGAGAATGAAATATAAATATCCAAATTACAAAAATTGAGTTCTTTTGCATAAAACAAAAGTACGAATCGAAAAAAGAATATAAATATCCAAATTACTAAAAATTGAGTTCTTTTTGTAAAGCAAAAGTAGGGATCCAAAATAAAATATAAATTGCGAAATTACAAAAAATTGAGATCTTTTACATAAAACAAAACTACGTATCGAGAATGAAATATAAATATCCAAATTACAAAAAATTGAGTTCTTTTGCATAAAACAAAAGTACGAATCGAAAAGAGAATATAAATATCCAAATTACTAAAAATTTAGTTCTTTTTGTGAAGCAAAAGTAGGGATCCAAAATAAAATATAAATTGCGAAATTACAAAAAATTGAGTTCTTTTACATAAAACAAAACTACGTATCGAGAATGAAATATAAATATCCAAATTACAAAAATTGAGTTCTTTTGCATAAAACAAAAGTACTGAATCGAAAAAGAGAATATAAATATCCAAATTACTAAAAATTGAGTTCTTTTTGTAAAGCAAAAGTAGGGATCCAAAATAAAATATAAATTGCGAAATTACAAAAATTGAGTTCTTTTGCATAAAATAATAGTACGAATCGACAAGAGAATATAAATATCCAAATTACTAAAAATTGAGTTCTTTTTCTAAACAAAAGTAGGGATCCAAAATAAAATATAAATTGCGAAATTACAAAAAATTGAGTTCTTTTGCATAAAACAAAAGTACGGATCGAAAGGAGAATATAAATATCCAAATTACAAAAAATTGAGTTCTTTTTGTAAAGCAAAAGTAGGGATCCAAATTAAAATATAAATTGCGAAATTCCAAAAAATTGAGTTCCTTTGCATAAAACAAAAGTACGAATCGAAAGGAGAATATAAATATCCAAATTACTAAAAATTGAGTTCTTTTTGTAAAGCAAAAGTAGGGATCCAAAATAAAATATAAATTGCGAAATTACAAAAAATTGAGTTCTTTTGCACAAAACAAAAGTACATATCGAGAATTAAATATAAATATCGAAATTACCAAAAATTGAGTTCTTTTGCATAAAACAAAAGTACGTATCGAAAGGAGAACATAAATATCCAAATTACAAAAAATTGAGTTCTTTTTGTAAAGCAAAAGTAGGGATCCAAAATAAAATATAAATTGCGAAATTACAAAAAATTGAGTTCTTTTGCATAAAACAAAAGTACGAATCGAAAAGAGAATATAAATATCCAAATTACTAAAAATTGAGTTCTTTTTGTAAAGCAAAAGTAGGGATCCAAAATAAAATATAAATTGCGAAATTACAAAAAATTGAGTTCTTTTGCACAAAACAAAAGTACATATCGAGAATGAAATATAAATATCCAAATTGCAAAAAATTGAGTTCTTTTGCATAAAACAAAAGTACGAATCGAAAACAGAATATAAATATCCAAATTACTAAAAATTGAGTTCTTTTTGTGAAGCAAAAGTAGGGATCCAAAATAAAATATAAATTGCGGAATTCCAAAAAATTGAGTTCTTTTGCATAAAACAAAAGTACATATCGAGAATGAAATATAAATATCCAAATTACAAAAAATTGAGTCCTTTTGCATAAAACAAAAGTACGGATCGAAAAGAAAATATAAATTGCGAAATTACAAAAAATTGAGTTCTTTTGCATAAAACAAAAGTACGTATCGAGAATGAAATATAAATATCCAAATTACCAAAAATTGAGTTCTTTTGCATAAATCAAAAGTACGGATCGAAAAGAGGATATAAATATTACAAAAAATTGAGTTCTTTATCATGAAATAAAAGTACGAATCGAGAAGAGAATATAAATATCCAAATTACTAAAAATTGAGTTCTTTTTGTAAAGCAAAAGTAGGGATCCAAAATAAAATATAAATTGCGAAATTACAAAAAATTGAGTTCTTTTACATAAAACAAAACTACGTATCGAGAATGAAATATAAATATCCAAATTACAAAATTTGAGTTCTTTTGCATAAAACAAAAGTACGAATCGAAAAGAGAATATAAATATCCAAATTTCTAAAAAATTGAGTTCTTTTTGTAAAGCAAAAGTAGGGATCCAAAATAAAATATAAATTGCGAAATTACAAAAATTGAGTTCTTTTGCATAAAACAATATTACGAATCGAAAAGAGAATATAAATATCCAAATTACTAAAAATTGAGTTCTTTTTGTAAAGCAAAAGTAGGGATCCAAAGTAAAATATAAATTGCGAAATTCAAAAAAATTGAGTTCCTTTGCATAAAACAAAAGTACGAATCGAAAAGAGAATATAAATATCCAAAATACTAAAAATTGAGTTCTTTTTGTAAAGCAAAAGTAGGGATCCAAAATAAAATATAAATTGCGAAATTACAAAAAATTGAGTTCTTTTGCATAAAACAAAAGTACGAATCGAAAAGAGAATATAAATATCCAAATTACTAAAAATTGAGTTCTTTTTGTAAAGCAAAAGTAGGGATCCAAAATAAAATATAAATTGCGAAATTACATAAAATTGGGTTCTTTTGCACAAAACAAAAGTACATAAAGAGAATTAAATATAAATATCCAAACTACCAGAAATTGAGTTCCTTTGCATAAAACAAAAGTACGAATCGAAAAGAGAATATAAATAACCAAATTACTAAAAAATGAGTTCTTTTTCTAAACAAAAGTAGGGATCCAAAATAAAATATAAATTGCGAAATTACAAAAAATTGAGTTCTTTTGCATAAAACAAAAGTACGAATCGAAAAGAGAATATAAATATCCAAATTACTAAAAATTGAGTTCTTTTTGTAAAGCAAAAGCAGGGATCCAAAATAAAATATAAATTGCGAAATTACAAAAAATTGAGTTCTTTTGCACAAGGCAAAAGTACATAAAGAGAATTAAATATAAATATCCAAATTACCAAAAATTGAGTTCTTTTGCATAAAACAAAAGTACGGATCGAAAGGAGAATATAAATATCCAAATTACAAAAAATTGAGTTCTTTTTGTAAAGCAAAAGTATGGATCCAAAATAAAATATAAATTGCGAAATTACAAAAAATTGAGTTCTTTTGCATAAAACAAAAGTACGAATCGAAAAGAGAATATAAATATCCAAATTACTAAAAATTGAGTTCTTTTTGTAAAGCAAAAGTAGGGATCCAAAATAAAATATAAATTGTGAAATTACAAAAAATTGAGTTCTTCTGCACAAAACAAAAGTACATATCGAGAATTAAATATAAATATCCAAACTACCAAAAATTGAGTTCCTTTGCATAAAACAAAAGTATGGATCGAAAGGAGAATATAAATATCCAAATTACAAAAAATTGAGTTCTTTTTGTAAAGCAAAAGTAGGGATCCAAAACAAAATATAAATTGCGAAATTACAAAAAATTGAGTTCTTTTGCATAAAACAAAATTACGAATCGAAAAGAGAATATAAATATCCAAATTACTAAAAATTGAGTTCTTTTTGTAAAGCAAAAGTAGGGATCCAAAATAAAATATAAATTGCGAAATTACAAAAAATTGGGTTCTTTTGCACAAAACAAAAGTACATAAAGAGAATTAAATATAAATATCCAAACTACCAGAAATTGAGTTCCTTTGCATAAAACAAAAGTATGGATCGAAAGGAGAATATAAATATCCAAATTACAAAAAATTGAGTTCTTTTTGTAAAGCAAAAGTAGGGATCCAAAATAAAATATAAATTGCGAAATTACAAAAAATTGAGTTCTTTTGCATAAAACAAAAGTACGAATCGAAAAGAGAATATAAATATCCAAATTACTAAAAATTGAGTTCTTTTTGTAAAGCAAAAGTAGGGATCCAAAATAAAATATAAATTGCGAAATTACAAAAAATTGAGTTCTTTTGCACAAAACAAAAGTACATAAAGAGAATTAAATATAATTATCCAAACTACCAAAAATTGAGTTCCTTTGCATAAAACAAAAGTATGGATCGAAAGGAGAATATAAATATCCAAATTACAAAAAATTGAGTTCTTTTTGTAAAGCAAAAGTAGGGATCCAAAATAAAATATAAATTGCGAAATTACAAAAAATTGAGTTCTTTTGCATAAAACAAAAGTACGAATCGAAAAGAGAATATAAATATCCAAATTACTAAAAATTGAGTTCTTTTTGTAAAGCAAAAGTAGGGATCCAAAATAAAATATAAATTGCGAAATTACAAAAAATTGAGTTATTTTGCACAAAACAAAAGTACATAAAGAGAATTAAATATAAATATCCAAATTACCAAAAATTGAGTTCTTTTGCATAAAACGAAAATACGAATCGAAAAGAGAATATAAATATCCAAATTACTAAAAATTGAGTTCTTTTTGTAAAGCAAAAGTAGGGATCCAAAATAAAATATAAATTGCGAAATTACAAAAAATTGAGTTCTTCTGCACAAAACAAAAGTACATATCGAGAATTAAATCTAAATATCCAAACTACCAAAAATTCAGTTCCTTTGCATAAAATAAAAGTATGGATCGAAAGGAGAATATAAATATCCAAATTACAAAAAATTGAGTTCTTTTTGTAAAGCAAAAGTAGTGATCCAAAATAAAATATAAATTGCGAAATTACAAAAAATTGAGTTCTTGTGCACAAAACAAAAGTACATATCGAGAATTAAATATAAATATCCAAACTACCAAAAATTGAGTTCCTTTGCATAAAACAAAAGTATGGATCAAAAGGAGAATATAAATATCCAAATTACAAAAAATTGAGTTCTTTTTGTAAAGTAAAAGTAGGGATCCAAAATAAAATATAAATTGCGAAATTACAAAAAATTGAGTTCTTTTGCATAAAACAAAAGTACGAATCGAAAAGAGAATATAAATATCGAAATTACTAAAAATTGAGTTCTTTTTGTAAAGCAAAAGTAGGGATCCAAAATAAAATATAAATTGCGAAATTACAAAAAATTGAGTTCTTTTTGCACAAAACAAAAGTACATAAAGAGAATTAAATATAAATATCCAAATTACCAAAAATTGAGTTCTTTTGCATAAAACAAAAGTACGGATCGAAAGGAGAATATAAATATCCAAATTACAAAAAATTGAGTTCTTTTTGTAAAGCAAAAGTAGGGATCCAAAATAAAATATAAATTGCGAAATTACAAAAAATTGAATTCTTCTGCACAAAACAAAAGTTCATATCGAGAATTAAATATAAATATCCAAACTACCAAAAATTGAGTTCCTTTGCATAAAACAAAAGTATGGATCGAAAGGAGAATATAAATATCCAAATTACTAAAAATTGAGTTTTTTTTGTAAAGCAAAAGTAGGGATCCAAAATAAAATATAAATTGCGAAATTACAAAAAATTGAGTTCTTTTACATAAAACAAAACTACGTATCGAGAATGAAATATAAATATCCAAATTACAAAATTTGAGTTCTTTTGCGTAAAACAAAAGTACGAATCGAAAAGAGAATATAAATATCCAAATTACTAAAAAATTGAGTTCTTTTTGTAAAGCAAAAGTAGGGATCCAAAATAAAATATAAATTGCGAAATTACAAAAATTGAGTTCTTTTGCATAAAACAATAGTACGAATCGAAAAGAGAATATAAATATCCAAATTACTAAAAATTGAGTTCTTTTTGTAAAGCAAAAGTAGGGATCCAAAATAAAATATAAATTGCGAAATTCAAAAAAATTGAGTTCCTTTGCATAAAACAAAAGTACGAATCGAAAAGAGAATATAAATATCCAAAATACTAAAAATTGAGTTCTTTTTGTTAAGCAAAAGTATGGATCCAAAATAAAATATAAATTGCGAAATTACAAAAAATTGAGTTCTTTTGCATAAAACAAAAGTACGAATCGAAAAGAGAATATAAATATCCAAATTACTAAAAAATTGAGTTCTTTTTGTAAAGCAAAAGTAGGGATCCAAAATAAAATATAAATTGCGAAATTACAAAAATTGAGTTCTTTTGCATAAAACAAAAGTACGTATCGAGAATGAAATATAAATATCCAGATTACTAAAAATTGAGTTCTTTTGCATAAATCAAAAGTACGTATCGAAAAGAGAATATAAATATTACAAAAAATTGAGTTCTTTATCATGAAATAAAAGTACGAATCGAAAAGAGAATATAAATATCCAAATTATTAAAAATTGAGTTCTTTTTGTAAAGCAAAAGTAGGGATCCAAAATAAAATATAAATTGCGAAATTAAAAAAAATTGAGTTCTTTTGCATAAAACGAAAGTACGGATTGAAAGGAGAATATAAATATCCAAATTACTAAAAATTGAGTTCTTTTTGTAAAGCAAAAGTAGTGATCCAAAATAAAATATAAATTGCGAAATTACAAAAAATTGAGTTCTTTTGCATAAAACAATAGTACGAATCGAAAAGAGAATATAAATAACCAAATTACTAAAAAATGAGTTCTTTTTCTAAACAAAAGTAGGGATCCAAAATAAAATATAAATTGCGAAATTACAAAAAATTGAGTTCTTTTGCATAAAACAAAAGTACGAATCGAAAAGAGAATAGAAATATCCAAATTACTAAAAATTGAGTTCTTTTTGTAAAGCAAAAGCAGGGATCCAAAATAAAATATAAATTGCGAAATTACAAAAAATTGAGTTCTTTTTGCACAAAACAAAAGTACATAAAGAGAATTAAATATAAATATCCAAATTACCAAAAATTGAGTTCTTTTGCATAAAACAAAAGTACGGATCGAAAGGAGAATATAAATATCCAAATTACAAAAAATTGAGTTCTTTTTGTAAAGCAAAAGTAGGGATCCAAAATAAAATATAAATTGCGAAATTACAAAAAATTGAGTTCTTTTGCATAAAACAAAAGTACGAATCGAAAAGAGAATATAAATATCCAAATTACTAAAAATTGAGTTCTTTTTGTAGAGCAAAAGTAGGGATCCAAAATAAAATATAAATTGCGAAATTACAAAAAATTGAGTTCTTCTGCACAAAACAAAAGTACATATCGAGAATTAAATATAAATATCCAAACTACCAAAAATTGAGTTCCTTTGCATAAAACAAAAGTATGGATCGAAAGGAGAATATAAATATCCAAATTACAAAAATTGAGTTCTTTTTGTAAAGCAAAAGTAGGGATCCAAAATAAAATATAAATTGCGAAATTACAAAAATTGAGTTCTTTTGCATAAAACAAAAGTACGAATCGAAAAGAGAATATAAATATCCAAATTACTAAAAATTGAGTTCTTTTGTAAAGCAAAAGTAGGGATCCAAAATAAAATATAAATTGCGAAATTACAAAAAATTGAGTTCTTTTGCACAAAACAAAAGTACATAAAGAGAATTAAATATAAATATCCAAACTACCAAAAATTGAGTTCCTTTGCATAAAACAAAAGTATGGATCGAAAGGAGAATATAAATATTCAAATTACAAAAAATTGAGTTCTTTTTGTAAAGCAAAAGTAGTGATCCTAAATAAAATATAAATTGCGAAATTACAAAAAATTGAGTTCTTTTGCATAAAACAATAGTACGAATCGAAAAGAGAATATAAATAACCAAATTACTAAAAAATGAGTTCTTTTTCTAAACAAAAGTAGGGATCCAAAATAAAATATAAATTGCGAAATTACAAAAAATTGAGTTCTTTTGCATAAAACAAAAGTACGAATCGAAAAGAGAATACAAATATCCAAATTACTAAAAATTGAGTTCTTTTTGTAAAGCAAAAGTAGGGATCCAAAATAAAATATAAATTGCGAAATTACAAAAAATTGAGTTCTTTTGCATAAAACAAAAGTACGAATCGAAAAGAGAATATAAATATCCAAATTACTAAAAAATTGAGTTCTTTTTGTAAAGCAAAACTAGGGATCCAAAATAAAATATAAATTGCGAAATTCAAAAAAATTGAGTTCCTTTGCATAAAACAAAAGTACGAATCGAAAAGAGAATATAAATATCCAAATTACTAAAAATTGAGTTCTTTTTGTAAAGTAAAAGTAGGGATCCAAAATAAAATATAAATTGCGAAATTAAAAAAAAATTGAGTTCTTTTGCATAAAACAAAAGTACGTATCGAGAATGAAATATAAATATCCAAATTACCAAAAATTGAGTTCTTTTGCATTAATCAAAAGTACGGATCGAAAAGAGAATATAAATATTACAAAAAATTGAGTTCTTTATTATGAAATAAAAGTACGAATCGAAAAGAGAATATAAATATCCAAATTACTAAAAATTGAGTTCTTTTTGTAAAGCAAAAGTAGGGATCCAAAATAAAATATAAATTGCGAAATTACAAAAAATTGAGTTCTTTTGCATAAAACAAAAGTACGAATCGAAAAGAGAATACAAATATCCAAATTACTAAAAATTGAGTTCTTTTTGTAAAGCAAAAGTAGGGATCCAAAATAAAATATAAATTGCGAAATTCCAAAAAATTGAGTTCTTTTGCACAAAACAAAAGTACATATCGAGAATTAAATATAAATATCCAAATTACGAAAAATTGAGTTCTTTTGCATAAAACAAAAGTACGGATCGAAAGGAGAATATAAATATCCAAATTACAAAAAATTGAGTTCTTTTTGTAAAGCAAAAGTAGGGATCCAAAATAAAATATAAATTGCAAAATTACAAAAATTTGAGTTCTTTTGCATAAAACAAAAGTACGAATCGAAAAGAGAATATAAATATCCAAATTACTAAAAATTGAGTTCTTTTTGTAAAGCAAAAGTAGGGATCCAAATTAAAATATAAATTGCGAAATTACAAAAAATTGAGTTCTTTTGCACAAAACAAAAGTACATAAAGAGAATTAAATATAAATATCCAAATTACCAAAAATTGAGTTCTTTTGGATAAAACAAAAGTACGGATCGAAAGGAGAATATAAATATCCAAATTACAAAAATTGAGTTCTTTTTGTAAACCAAAAGTAGGGATCCAAAATAAAATATAAATTGCGAAATTACAAAAATTGAGTTCTTTTGCATAAAACAAAAGTACGAATCGAAAAGAGAATATAAATATCCAAATTACTAAAAATTGAGTTCTTTTGTAAAGCAAAAGTAGGGATCCAAAATAAAATATAAATTGCGAAATTACAAAAAATTGAGTTCTTCTGCACAAAACAAAAGTACATATCGAGAATTAAATATAAATATCCAAACTACCAAAAATTGAGTTCTTTTGCATAAAACAAAAGTATGGATCGAAAGGAGAATATAAATATCCAAATTACAAAAAATTGAGTTCTTTTTGTAAAGCAAAAGTAGGGATCCAAAATAAAATATAAATTGCGAAATTACAAAAAATTGAGTTCTTTTGCATAAAACATAAGTACTGAATCGAAAAGAGAATATAAATATCCAAATTACTAAAAATTGAGTTCTTTTGTAAAGCAAAAGTAGGGATCCAAAATAAAATATAAATTGCGAAATTACAAAAAATTGAGTTATTTTGCACAAAACAAAAGTACATAAAGAGAATTAAATATAAATATCCAAATTACCAAAAATTGAGTTCTTTTGCATAAAACAAAAGTATGGATCGAAAGGAGAATATAAATATCCAAATTACAAAAAATTGAGTTCTTTTTGTAAAGCAAAAGTAGGGATCCAAAATAAAATATAAATTGCGAAATTACAAAAAATTGAGTTCTTTTGCATAAAACAAAAGTACGAATCGAAAAGAGAATATAAATATCCAAATTACTAAAAATTGAGTTCTTTTTGTAAAGCAAAAGTAGGGATCCAAAATAAAATATAAATTGCGAAATTACAAAAAATTGAGTTCTTCTGCACAAAACAAAAGTACATATCGAGAATTAAATATAAATATCCAAACTACCAAAAATTGAGTTCCTTTGCATAAAATAAAAGTATGGATCGAAAGGAGAATATAAATATCCAATATACAAAAATTGAGTTCTTTTGTAAAGCAAAAGTAGTGATCCAAAATAAAATATAAATTGCGAAATTACAAAAATTGAGTTCTTTCGCACAAAACAAAAGTACATATCGAGAATTAAATATAAATATCCAAACAACCAAAAATTGAGTTCCTTTGCATAAAACAAAAGTATGGATCGAAAGGAGAATATAAATATCCAAATTACTAAAAATTGAGTTCTTTTTGTAAAGCAAAAGTAGGGATCCAAAATAAAATATAAATTGCGAAATTACAAAAAATTGAGTTCTTTTGCATAAAACAAAAGTACGAATCGAAAAGCGAATATAAATATCCAAATTACTAAAAATTGAGTTCTTTTTGTAAAGCAAAAGTAGGGATCCAAAATAAAATATAAATTGCGAAATTACAAAAAATTGAGTTCTTTTGCATAAAACAAAAGTACGAATCGAAAAGAGAATAAAAATATCCAAATTACTAAAAATTGAGTTCTTTTGTAAAGCAAAAGTAGGGATCCAAAATAAAATATAAATTGCGAAATTCCATAAATTGAGTTCTTTTGCAAAAAACAAAAGTACTTATCGAGAATTAAATATAAATATCCAAATTACCAAAAATTGAGTTCTTTTGCATAAAACAAAAGTACTGGATCGAAAGGAGAATATAAATATCCAAATTACAAAAATTGAGTTCTTTTTGTAAAGCAAAAGTAGGGATCCAAAATAAAATATAAATTGCAAAATTACAAAAATTGAGTTCTTTTGCATAAAACAAAAGTACTGAATCGAAAAGAGAATATAAATATCCAAATTACTAAAAATTGAGTTCTTTTTGTAAAGCAAAAGTAGGGATCCAAATTAAAATATAAATTGCGAAATTACAAAAAATTGAGTTCTTTTGCACAAAACAAAAGTACATAAAGAGAATTAAATATAAATATCCAAATTACCAAAAATTGAGTTCTTTTGGATAAAACAAAAGTACGGATCGAAAGGAGAATATAAATATCCAAATTACAAAAAATTGAGTTCTTTTTGTAAACCAAAAGTAGGGATCCAAAATAAAATATAAATTGCGAAATTACAAAAAATTGAGTTCTTTTTGCATAAAACAAAAGTACGAATCGAAAAGAGAATATAAATATCCAAATTACTAAAAATTGAGTTCTTTTTGTAAAGCAAAAGTAGGGATCCAAAATAAAATATAAATTGCGAAATTACAAAAATTGAGTTCTTTCGCACAAAACAAAAGTACATATCGAGAATTAAATATAAATATCCAAACTACCAAAAATTGAGTTCCTTTGCATAAAATAAAAGTATGGATCGAAAGGAGAATATAAATATCCAATATACAAAAAATTGAGTTCTTTTTGTAAAGCAAAAGTAGTGATCCAAAATAAAATATAAATTGCGAAATTACAAAAAATTGAGTTCTTCTGCACAAAACAAAAGTACATATCGAGAATTAAATATAAATATCCAAACAACCAAAAATTGAGTTCCTTTGCATAAAACAAAAGTATGGATCGAAAGGAGAATACAAATATCCAAATTACAAAAAATTGAGTTCTTTTTGTAAAGCAAAAGTAGGGATCCAAAATAAAATATAAATTGCGAAATTACAAAAAATTGAGTTCTTTTGCATAAAACAAAAGTACGAATCGAAAAGCGAATATAAATATCCAAATTACTAAAAATTGAGTTCTTTTTGTAAAGCAAAAGTAGGGATCCAAAATAAAATATAAATTGCGAAATTACAAAAAATTGAGTTCTTTTGCATAAAACAAAAGTACGAATCGAAAAGAGAATAAAAATATCCAAATTACTAAAAATTGAGTTCTTTTTGTAAAGCAAAAGTAGGGATCCAAAATAAAATATAAATTGCGAAATTCCAAAAAATTGAGTTCTTTTGCACAAAACAAAAGTACATATCGAGAATTAAATATAAATATCCAAATTACCAAAAATTGAGTTCTTTTGCATAAAACAAAAGTACGGATCGAAAGGAGAATATAAATATCCAAATTACAAAAAATTGAGTTCTTTTTGTAAAGCAAAAGTAGGGATCCAAAATAAAATATAAATTGCAAAATTACAAAAAATTGAGTTCTTTTGCATAAAACAAAAGTACGAATCGAAAAGAGAATATAAATATCCAAATTACTAAAAATTGAGTTCTTTTTGTAAAGCAAAAGTAGGGATCCAAATTAAAATATAAATTGCGAAATTACAAAAAATTGAGTTCTTTTGCACAAAACAAAAGTACATAAAGAGAATTAAATATAAATATCCAAATTACCAAAAATTGAGTTCTTTTGGATAAAACAAAAGTACGGATCGAAAGGAGAATATAAATATCCAAATTACAAAAAATTGAGTTCTTTTTGTAAACCAAAAGTAGGGATCCAAAATAAAATATAAATTGCGAAATTACAAAAAATTGAGTTCTTTTTGCATAAAACAAAAGTACGAATCGAAAAGAGAATATAAATATCCAAATTACTAAAAATTGAGTTCTTTTTGTAAAGCAAAAGTAGGGATCCAAAATAATATAAATTGCGAAATTACAAAAAATTGAGTTCTTCTGCACAAAACAAAAGTACATATCGAGAATTAAATATAAATATCCAAACTACCAAAAATTGAGTTCTTTTGCATAAAACAAAAGTATGGATCGAAAGGAGAATATAAATATCCAAATTACAAAAAATTGAGTTCTTTTTGTAAAGCAAAAGTAGGGATCCAAAATAAAATATAAATTGCGAAATTACAAAAAATTGAGTTCTTTTGCATAAAACATAAGTACGAATCGAAAAGAGAATATAAATATCCAAATTACTAAAAATTGAGTTCTTTTTGTAAAGCAAAAGTAGGGATCCAAAATAAAATATAAATTGCGAAATTACAAAAAATTGAGTTCTTTTGCACAAAACAAAAGTACATAAAGAGAATTAAATATAAATATCCAAATTACCAAAAATTGAGTTCTTTTGCATAAAACAAAAGTACGGATCGAAAGGAGAATATAAATATCCAAATTACAAAAAATTGAGTTCTTTTTGTAAAGCAAAAGTAGGGATCCAAAATAAAATATAAATTGCGAAATTACAAAAAACTGAGTTCTTTTGCATAAAACGAAAGTACGAATCGAAAAGAGAATATAAATATCCAAATTACTAAAAATTGAGTTCTTTTTGTAAAGCAAAAGTAGGGATCCAAAATAAAATATAAATTGCGAAATTACAAAAAATTGAGTTCTTCTGCACAAAACAAAAGTACATATCGAGAATTAAATATAAATATCCAAACTACCAAAAATTGAGTTCCTTTGCATAAAACAAAAGTATGGATCGAAAGGAGAATATAAATATCCAATATACAAAAAATTGAGTTCTTTTTGTAAAGCAAAAGTAGTGATCCAAAATAAAATATAAATTGCGAAATTACAAAAAATTGAGTTCTTCTGCACAAAACAAAAGTACATATCGAGAATTAAATATAAATATCCAAACAACCAAAAATTGAGTTCCTTTGCATAAAACAAAAGTATGGATCGAAAGGAGAATACAAATATCCAAATTACAAAAAATTGAGTTCTTTTTGTAAAGCAAAAGTAGGGATCCAAAATAAAATATAAATTGCGAAATTACAAAAATTGAGTTCTTTTGCATAAAACAAAAGTACTGAATCGAAAAGAGAATATAAATATCCAAATTACTAAAAATTGAGTTCTTTTTGTAAAGCAAAAGTAGGGATCCAAAATAAAATATAAATTGCGAAATTACAAAAAATTGAGTTCTTTTGCACAAAACAAAAGTACATAAAGAGAATTAAATATAAATATCCAAATTACCAAAAATTGAGTTCTTTTGCATAAAACAAAAGTACGGATCGAAAGGAGAATATAAATATCCAAATTACAAAAAATTGAGTTCTTTTTGTAAAGCAAAAGTAGTGGTCCAAAATAAAATATAAATTGCGAAATTACAAAAAATTGAGTTCTTTTGAATAAAACAAAAGTACGAATCGAAAAGAGAATATAAATGTCCAAATTACTAAAAATTGAGTTCTTTTTGTAAAGCAAAAGTAGGGATCCAAAATAAAATATAAATTGCGAAATTACAAAAAATTGAGTTCTTTTGCATAAAACAAAAGTACATATCGAGAATTAAATATAAATATCCAAATTACCAAAAATTGAGTTCTTTTGCATAAAACAAAAGTACGGATCGAAAGGAGAATATAAATATCCAAATTAAAAAAAATTGAGTTCTTTTTGTAAAGCAAAAGTAGGGATCCAAAATAAAATATAAATTGCGAAATTACAAAAAATTGAGTTCTTTTGCATAAAACAAAAGTACGAATAGAAAAGAGAATATAAAAATCCAAATTACTAAAAATTGAGTTCTTTTTGTAAAGCAAAAGTAGGGATCCAAAATAAAATATAAATTACGAAATTACAAAAATTGAGTTCTTTTGCATAAAACAAAAGTACGTGATCGAGAATGAAATATAAATATCCAAATTACAAAATTGAGTTCTTTTGCATAAAACAAAAGTACTGAATCGAAAAGAGAATATAAATATCCAAATTACTAAAAATTGAGTTCTTTTTGTAAAGCAAAAGTAGGGATCCAAAATAAAATATAAATTGCGAAATTACAAAAATTGAGTTCTTCTCGCACAATACAAAAGTACATATCGAGAATTAAATATAAATATCCAAACTACCAAAAATTGAGTTCTTTTGCATAAAACAAAAGTATGGATCGAAAGGAGAATATAAATATCCAAATTACAAAAAATTGAGTTCTTTTTGTAAAGCAAAAGTAGGGATCCAAAATAAAATATAAATTGCGAAATTACAAAATTGAGTTCTTTTGCATAAAACAAAAGTACTGGATCGAAAGGAGAATATAAATATCCAAATTACAAAAATTGAGTTCTTTTGTGAAGCAAAAGTAGGGATCCAAAATAAAATATAAATTGCGAAATTACAAAAAAATGAGTTCTTTTGCATAAAACAAAAGTACGAATCGAAAAGAGAATATAAATATCCAAATTACTAAAAATTGAGTTCTTTTTGTAAAGCAAAAGTAGGGATCCAATATAAAATATAAATTGCTGAAATTACAAAAATTGAGTTCTTTTACATAAAACAAAACTACGTATCGAGAATGAAATATAAATATCCAAATTACAAAATTGAGTTCTTTTGCATAAAACAAAAGTACGAATCGAAAAGAGAATATAAATATCCAAATTACTAAAAATTGAGTTCTTTTGTGAAGCAAAAGTAGGGATCCAAAATAAAATATAAATTGCGAAATTACAAAAATTGAGTTCTTTTGCATAAAACAAAAGTACGGATTGAAAGGAGAATATAAATATCCAAATTACTAAAAATTGAGTTCTTTTGTAAAGCAAAAGTAGTGATCCAAAATAAAATATAAATTGCGAAATTACAAAAATTGAGTTCTTTTGTAAAGCAAAAGTAGGGATCCAAAATAAAATATAAATTGCGAAATTACAAAAAATTGAGTTCTTTTACATAAAACAAAATTACGTATCGAGAATGAAATATAAATATCCAAATTACAAAAAATTGACTTCTTTTGCATAAAACAAAAGTACGAATCGAAAAGAGAATATAAATATCCAAATTACTAGAAATTGAGTTCTTTTTGTGAAGCAAAAGTAGGGATCCAAAATAAAATATAAATTGCGAAATTACAAAAAATTGAGTTCTTTTGCATAAAACAAAAGTACGAATCGAAAAGAGAATATAAATATCCAAATTACTAAAAATTGAGTTCTTTTGTGAAGCAAAAGTAGGGATCCAAAATAAAATATAAATTGCGAAATTACAAAAATTGAGTTCTTTTGCATAAAACAAAAGTACATATCGAGAATTAAATATAAATATCCAAATTACCAAAAATTGAGTTCTTTTGCATAAAACAAAAGTACGGATCGAAAGGAGAATATAAATATCCAAATTACTAAAAATTGAGTTCTTTTTCTAAACAAAAGTAGGGATCCAAAATAAAATATAAATTGCGAAATTACAAAAAATTGAGTTCTTTTGCATAAAACAAAAGTACAAATCGAAAAGAGAATATAAAAATCCAAATTACTAAAAATTGACTTCTTTTTGTAAAGCAAAAGTAGGGATCCAAAATAAAATATAAATTGCGAAATTACAAAAAATTGAGTTCTTTTGCATAAAACAAAAGTACGGATCGAAAGGAGAATATAAATATCCAAATTACAAAAAATTGAGTTCTTTTTGTGAAGCAAAAGTAGGGATCCAAAATAAAATATAAATTGCGAAATTACAAAAAAATGAGTTCTTTTGCATAAAACAAAAGTACGAATCGAAAAGAGAATATAAATATCCAAATTACTAAAAATTGAGTTCTTTTTGTAAAGCAAAAGTAGGGATCCAATATAAAATATAAATTGCGAAATTACAAAAAATTGAGTTCTTTTACATAAAACAAAACTACGTATCGAGAATGAAATATAAATATCCAAATTACAAAATTGAGTTCTTTTGCATAAAACAAAAGTACGAATCGAAAAGAGAATATAAATATCCAAATTACTAAAAATTGAGTTCTTTTTGTGAAGCAAAAGTAGGGATCCAAAATAAAATATAAATTGCGAAATTACAAAAAATTGAGTTCTTTTGCATAAAACAAAAGTACGGATTGAAAGGAGAATATAAATATCCAAATTACTAAAAATTGAGTTCTTTTTGTAAAGCAAAAGTAGTGATCCAAAATAAAATATAAATTGCGAAATTACAAAAAATTGAGTTCTTTTTGTAAAGCAAAAGTAGGGATCCAAAATAAAATATAAATTGCGAAATTACAAAAAATTGAGTTCTTTTACATAAAACAAAATTACGTATCGAGAATGAAATATAAATATCCAAATTACAAAAAATTGACTTCTTTTGCATAAAACAAAAGTACGAATCGAAAAGAGAATATAAATATCCAAATTACTAAAAATTGAGTTCTTTTTGTGAAGCAAAAGTAGGGATCCAAAATAAAATATAAATTGCGAAATTACAAAAAATTGAGTTCTTTTGCATAAAACAAAAGTACGAATCGAAAAGAGAATATAAATATCCAAATTACTAAAAATTGAGTTCTTTTTGTGAAGCAAAAGTAGGGATCCAAAATAAAATATAAATTGCGAAATTACAAAAATTGAGTTCTTTTGCATAAAACAAAAGTACATATCGAGAATTAAATATAAATATCCAAATTACTAAAATTGAGTTCTTTTGCATAAAACAAAAGTACGGATCGAAAGGAGAATATAAATATCCAAATTACTAAAAATTGAGTTCTTTTTCTAAACAAAAGTAGGGATCCAAAATAAAATATAAATTGCGAAATTACAAAAAATTGAGTTCTTTTGCATAAAACAAAAGTACGAATCGAAAAGAGAATATAAAAATCCAAATTACTAAAATTGACTTCTTTTTGTAAAGCAAAAGTAGGGATCCAAAATAAAATATAAATTGCGAAATTACAAAATTGAGTTCTTTTGCATAAAACAAAAGTACGTATCGAGAATGAAATATAAATATCCAAATTACAAAATTGAGTTCTTTTGCATAAAACAATAGTACGAATCGAAAAGAGAATATAAATATCCAAATTACTAAAAATTGAGTTCTTTTTGTAAAGCAAAAGTAGGGATCCAATATAAAATATAAATTGCAAAATTACAAAAAATTGAGTTCTTTTACATAAAACAAAACTACGTATCGAGAATGAAATATAAATATCCAAATTACAAAATTGAGTTCTTTTGCATAAAACAAAAGTACGAATCGAAAAGAGAATATAAATATCCAAATTACTAAAAATTGAGTTCTTTTTGTGAAGCAAAAGTAGGGATCCAAAATAAAATATAAATTGCGAAATTACAAAAAATTGAGTTCTTTTGCATAAAACAAAAGTACGGATTGAAAGGAGAATATAAATATCCAAATTACTAAAAATTGAGTTCTTTTTGTAAAGCAAAAGTAGTGATCCAAAATAAAATATAAATTGCGAAATTACAAAAAATTGAGTTCTTTTTGTAAAGCAAAAGTAGGGATCCAAAATAAAATATAAATTGCGAAATTACAAAAATTGAGTTCTTTGCACAAAACAAAAGTACATAAAGAGAATTAAATATAAATATCCAAATTACTAAAATTGAGTTCTTTTGCATAAAACAAAAGTACGGATCGAAAGGAGAATATAAATATCCAAATTACTAAAAATTGAGTTCTTTTTGTAAAGCAAAAGTAGGGATCCAAAATAAAATATAAATTGCGAAATTACAAAAATTGAGTTCTTTTGCATAAAACAAAAGTACGAATCGAAAAGAGAATATAAAAATCCAAATTACTAAAAATTGACTTCTTTTTGTAAAGCAAAAGTAGGGATCCAAAATAAAATATAAATTGCGAAATTACAAAAAATTGAGTTCTTTTCCATAAAACAAAAGTACGTATCGAGAATGAAATATAAATATCCAAATTACAAAAATTGAGTTCTTTTGCATAAAACAAAAGTACGAATCGAAAAGAGAATATAAATATCCAAATTACTAAAAATTGAGTTCTTTTGTAAAGCAAAAGTAGGGATCCAAAATAAAATATAAATTGCGAAATTACAAAAATTGAGTTCTTTTGCATAAAACAAAAGTACATATCGAGAATTAAATATAAATATCCAAATTACTAAAAATTGAGTTCTTTTGCATAAAACAAAAGTACGGATCGAAAGGAGAATATAAATATCCAAATTACAAAAAATTAAGTTCTTTTTGTAAAGCAAAAGTAGGGATCCAAAATAAAATATAAATTGCGAAATTACAAAATTGAGTTCTTTTGCATAAAACAAAAGTACTGAATCGAAAAGAGAATATAAATATCCAAATTACTAAAAATTGAGTTCTTTTGTAAAGCAAAAGTAGGGATCCAAAATAAAATATAAATTGCGAAATTACAAAAAATTCAGTTCTTTTGCACAAAACAAAAGTACATAAAGAGAATTAAATATAAATATCCAAATTACCAAAAATTGAGTTCTTTTGCATAAAACAAAAGTACTGGATCGAAAGGAGAATATAAATATCCAAATTACAAAAATTGAGTTCTTTTTGTAAAGCAAAAGTAGGGATCCAAAATAAAATATAAATTGCGAAATTACAAAATTGAGTTCTTTTGCATAAAACAAAAGTACTGAATCGAAAAGAGAATATAAAAATCCAAATTACTAAAAATTGACTTCTTTTTGTAAAGCAAAAGTAGGGATCCAAAATAAAATATAAATTGCGAAATTACAAAAAATTGAGTTCTTCTGCACAAAACAAAAGTACATATCGAGAATTAAATATAAATATCCAAACTACCAAAAATTGAGTTCTTTTGCAGAAAACAAAAGTATGGATCAAAAGGAGAATGTAAATATCCAAATTACAAAAAATTGAGTTCTTTTTGTAAAGCAAAAGTAGGGATCCAAAATAAAATATAAATTGCGAAATTACAAAAATTGAGTTCTTTTGCATAAAACAAAAGTACGAATCGAAAAGAGAATATAAATATCCAAATTACTAAAACTGAGTTCTTTTGTAAAGCAAAAGTAGGGATCCAAAATAAAATATAAATTGCTGAATTCCAAAAATTGAGTTCTTTTGCATAAAAGAAAAGTACGAATCGAAAAGAGAATATAAATATCCAAATTACTAAAAATTGAGTTCTTTTTGTAAAGCAAAGGTAGGAATCCAAAATAAAATATACATTGCGAAATTACAAAAAATTGAGTTCTTTTGCACAAAACAAAAGTACATATCGAGAATTAAATATAAATATCCAAATTACAAAAATTGAGTTTTTTGCATAAAACAAAAGTACTGGATCGAAAAGAAAATATAAATATCCAAAATACTAAAAATTGAGTTCTTTTTGTAAAAGCAAAAGTAGGGATCCAAAATAAAATATAAATTGCGAAAGTACAAAAATTGAGTTCTTTTGCATAAAACAAAACTACGGGTTGAAAGGAGAATATAAATATCCAAATTACTAAAAATTGAGTTCTTTTTGTAAAGCAAAAGTAGGGATCCAAAATAAAATATAAATTGCGAAACTACAAAAATTGAGTTCTTTTGCATAAAACAAAAGTACTGGATTGAAAGGAGAATATAAATATCCAAATTACTAAAAATTGAGTTCTTTTTGTAAAGCAAAAGTAGTGATCCAAAATAAAATATAAATTACGAAATTACAAAAATTGAGTTCTTTTGCATAAAACAAAAGTACGAATCGAAAAGAGAATATAAATATCCAAATTACTAAAAATGAGTTCTTTTTGTAAAGCAAAAGTAGGGATCCAAAATAAAATATAAATTGCGAAATTACAAAAAATTGAGTTCTTTTGCATAAAACAAAACTACGAATCGAAAAGAGAATATAAATATCCAAATTACTAAAAATTGAGTTCTTTTTGTAAAGCAAAAGTAGGGATCCAAAATGAAATATAAATTGCGAAAGTACAAAAAATTCAGTTCTTTTGCATAAAACAAAAGTACGGATTGAAAGGAGAATATAAATATCCAAATTACTAAAAATTGAGTTCTTTTTGTAAAGCAAAAGTAGTGATCCAAAATAAAATATAAATTGCGAAATTACAAAAAATTGAGTTCTTTTGCATAAAACAAAAGTACGAATCGAAAAGAGAATATAAATATCCAAATTACTAAAAATGAGTTCTTTTTGTAAAGCAAAAGTAGGGATCCAAAATAAAATATAAATTGCGAAATTACAAAAAATTGAGTTCTTTTGCATAAAACAAAAGTACGAATCGAAAAGAGAATATAAATATCCAAATTACTAAAAATTGAGTTCTTTTTGTAAAGCAAAAGTAGGGATCCAAAATGAAATATAAATTGCGAAAGTACAAAAAATTCAGTTCTTTTGCATAAAACAAAAGTACGGATTGAAAGGAGAATATAAATATCCAAATTACTAAAAATTGAGTTCTTTTTGTAAAGCAAAAGTAGTGATCCAAAATAAAATATAAATTGCGAAATTACAAAAAATTGAGTTCTTTTGCATAAAACAATAGTACGAATCGAAAAGAGAATATAAATAACTAAATTACTAAAAAATGAGTTCTTTTTCTAAACAAAAGTAGGGATCCAAAATAAAATATAAATTGCGAAATTACAAAAAATTGGGTTCTTTTGCATAAAACAAAAGTACGAATCGAAAAGAGAATATAAATATCCAAATTACTAAAAATTGAGTTCTTTTTGTAAAGCAAAAGTAGGGATCCAAAATAAAATATAAATTGCGAAATTACAAAAAATTGAGTTCTTTTGCACAAAACAAAAGTACATAAAGAGAATTAAATATAAATATCCAAATTACAAAAAATTGAGTTCTTTTGCATAAAACAAAAGTACTGGATCGAAAGGAGAATATAAATATCCAAATTACAAAAATTGAGTTCTTTTTGTGAAGCAAAAGTAGGGATCCAAAATAAAATATAAATTGCGAAATTACAAAAAAATGAGTTCTTTTGCATAAAACAAAAGTACGAATCGAAAAGAGAATATAAATATCCAAATTACTAAAAATTGAGTTCTTTTTGTAAAGCAAAAGTAGGGATCCAAAATAAAATATAAATTGCGAAATTACAAAAAATTGAGTTCTTCTGCACAAAACAAAAGTACATATCGAGAATTAAATATAAATATCCAAACTACCAAAAATTGAGTTCTTTTGCATAAAACAAAAGTATGGATCGAAAGGAGAATATAAATATCCAAATTACAAAAAATTGAGTTCTTTTTGTAAAGCAAAAGTAGGGATCCAAAATAAAATATAAATTGCGAAATTACAAAAAATTGAGTTCTTTTGCATAAAACAAAAGTACGAATCGAAAAGAGAATATAAATATCCAAATTACTAAAAATTGAGTTCTTTTTGTAAAGCAAAAGTAGGGATCCAAAATAAAATATAAATTGCGAATTCCAAAAATTGAGTTCTTTTGCATAAAACAAAAGTACTGAATCGAAAAGAGAATATAAATATCCAAATTACTAAAAATTGAGTTCTTTTGTAAAGCAAAAGTAGGGATCCAAAATAAAATATACATTGCGAAATTACAAAAAATTGAGTTCTTTTGCACAAAACAAAAGTACATATCGAGAATTAAATATAAATATCCAAATTACCAAAAATTGAGTTCTTTTGCATAAAACAAAAGTACGGATCGAAAGGAGAATATAAATATCCAAATTACAAAAAATTGAGTTCTTTTTGTAAAGCAAAAGTAGGGATCCAAAATAAAATATAAATTGCGAAATTACAAAAAATTGAGTTCTTTTGCATAAAACAAAAGTACGAATCGAAAAGAGAATATAAATATCCAAATTACTAAAAATTAGTTCTTTTTGTAAAGCAAAAGTAGGGATCCAAAATAAAATATAAATTGCGGAATTCCAAAAAATTGAGTTCTTTTGCATAAAACAAAAGTACATATCGAGAATGAAATATAAATATCCAAATTACAAAAAATTGAGTTTTTTTGCATAAAACAAAAGTACGGATCAAAAAGAAAATATAAATATCCAAAATACTAAAAATTGAGTTCTTTTTTGTAAAAGCAAAAGTAGGGATCCAAAATAAAATATAAATTGCGAAAGTACAAAAAATTGAGTTCTTTTGCATAAAACAAAACTACGGGTTGAAAGGAGAATATAAATATCCAACTTACTAAAAATTGAGTTCTTTTTGTAAAGCAAAAGTAGGGATCCAAAATAAAATATAAATTGCGAAACTACAAAAAATTGAGTTCTTTTGCATAAAACAAAAGTACGGATTGAAAGGAGAATATAGATATCCAAATTACTAAAAATTGAGTTCTTTTTGTAAAGCAAAAGTAGTGATCCAAAATAAAATATAAATTGCGAAATTACAAAAAATTGAGTTCTTTTGCATAAAACAATAGTACGAATCGAAAAGAGAATATAAATAACCAAATTACTAAAAAATGAGTTCTTTTTTCTAAACAAAAGTAGGGATCCAAAATAAAATATAAATTGCGAAATTACAAAAAATTGAGTTCTTTTGCATAAAACAAAAGTACGAATCGAAAAGAGAATATAAATATCCAAATTACTAAAAATTGAGTTCTTTTTGTAAAGCAAAAGTAGGGATCCAAAATGAAATATAAATTGCGAAAGTACAAAAAATTCAGTTCTTTTGCATAAAACAAAAGTACGGATTGAAAAGAGAATATAAATATCCAAATTACTAAAAATTGAGTTCTTTTTGTAAAGCAAAAGTAGTGATCCAAAATAAAATATAAATTGCGAAATTACAAAAAATTGAGTTCTTTTGCATAAAACAAAAGTACGGATTGAAAGGAGAATATAAATATCCAAATTACTAAAAAATTGAGTTCTTTTTGTAAAGCAAAAGTAGGGATCCAAAACAAAATATAAATTGCGAAATTACAAAAAATTGAGTTCTTTTGCATAAAACAAAAGTACGAATCGAAAAGAGAATATAAATATCCAAATTACTAAAAATTGAGTTCTTTTTGTAAAGCAAAAGTAGGGATCCAAAATAAAATATAAATTGCGGAATTCCAAAAAATTGAGTTCTTTTGCATAAAACAAAAGTACGAATCGAAAAGAGAATATAAATATCCAAATTACTAAAAATTGAGTTCTTTTTGTAAAGCAAAAGTAGGGATCCAAAATAAAATATACATTGCGAAATTACAAAAAATTGAATTCTTTTGCACAAAATAAAAGTACATATCGAGAATTAAATATAAATATCCAAATTACCAAAAATTGAGTTCTTTTGCATAAAACAAAAGTACGGATCGAAAGGAGAATATAAATATCCAAATTACAAAAATTGAGTTCTTTTTGTAAAGCAAAAGTAGGGATCCAAAATAAAATATAAATTGCGAAATTACAAAAAATTGAGTTCTTTTGCATAAAACAAAAGTACGAATCGAAAAGAGAATATAAATATCCAAATTACTAAAAATTAGTTCTTTTTGTAAAGCAAAAGTAGGGATCCAAAATAAAATATAAATTGCGGAATTCCAAAAAATTGAGTTCTTTTGCATAAAACAAAAGTACATATCGAGAATGAAATATAAATATCCAAATTACAAAAAATTGAGTTTTTTTGCATAAAACAAAAGTACGGATCAAAAAGAAAATATAAATATCCAAAATACTAAAAATTGAGTTCTTTTTTGTAAAAGCAAAAGTAGGGATCCAAAATAAAATATAAATTGCGAAAGTACAAAAAATTGAGTTCTTTTGCATAAAACAAAACTACGGGTTGAAAGGAGAATATAAATATCCAACTTACTAAAAATTGAGTTCTTTTTGTAAAGCAAAAGTAGGGATCCAAAATAAAATATAAATTCGAAACTACAAAAATTGAGTTCTTTTGCATAAAACAAAAGTACTGGATTGAAAGGAGAATATAGATATCCAAATTACTAAAAATTGAGTTCTTTTTGTAAAGCAAAAGTAGTGATCCAAAATAAAATATAAATTGCGAAATTACAAAAATTGAGTTCTTTTGCATAAAACAATAGTACGAATCGAAAAGAGAATATAAATAACCAAATTACTAAAAATGAGTTCTTTTTCTAAACAAAAGTAGGGATCCAAAATAAAATATAAATTGCGAAATTACAAAAATTGAGTTCTTTTGCATAAAACAAAAGTACTGAATCGAAAAGAGAATATAAATATCCAAATTACTAAAAATTGAGTTCTTTTTGTAAAGCAAAAGTAGGGATCCAAAATGAAATATAAATTACGAAAGTACAAAAATTCAGTTCTTTTGCATAAAACAAAAGTACGGATTGAAAAGAGAATATAAATATCCAAATTACTAAAAATTGAGTTCTTTTTGTAAAGCAAAAGTAGTGATCCAAAATAAAATATAAATTGCGAAATTACAAAAAATTGAGTTCTTTTGCATAAAACAATAGTACGAATCGAAAAGAGAATATAAATAACTAAATTACTAAAAATGAGTTCTTTTTCTAAACAAAAGTAGGGATCCAAAATAAAATATAAATTGCGAAATTACAAAAATTGAGTTCTTTTGCATAAAACAAAAGTACGAATCGAAAAGAGAATATAAATATCCAAATTACTAAAAATTGAGTTCTTTTGTAAAGCAAAAGTAGGGATCCAAAATAAAATATAAATTGCGAAATTACAAAAATTGAGTTCTTTTGCACAAAACAAAAGTACATATCGAGAATTAAATATAAATATCCAAATTACCAAAAATTGAGTTCTTTTGCATAAAACAAAAGTACGGATCGAAAGGAGAATATAAATATCCAAATTACAAAAAATTGAGTTCTTTTTGTAAAGCAAAAGTAGGGATCCAAAATAAAATATAAATTGCGAAATTCCAAAAAATTGAGTTCTTTTGCATAAAACAAAAGTACGAATGGAAAAGAGAATATAAATATCCAAATTAGTAAAAATTGAGTTCTTTTTGTAAAGCAAAAGTAGGGATCCAAAATAAAATATAAATTGCGGAATTCCAACAAATTGAGTTCTTTTGCATAAACAAAAAGTACATATCGAGAATGAAATATAAATATCCAAATTACAAAAAATTGAGTTCTTTTGCATAAAACAAAAGTACGGATCGAAAAGAAAGTATAAATATCCAAAATACTAAAAATTGAGTTCTTTTTTGTAAAACCAAAAGTAGGGATCCAAAATAAAATATAAATTGCGAAACTACAAAAAATTGAGTTCTTTTGCATAAAACAAAAGTACGGATTGAAAGGAGAATATAGATATCCAAATTACTAAAAATTCAGTTCTTTTTGTAAAGCAAAAGTAGGGATCCAAAATAAAATATAAATTGCGAAATTACAAAAAATTGAGTTCTTTTGCATAAAACAAAAGTACGAATCGAAAAGAGAATATAAATATCCAAATTACTAAAAACTGAGTTCTTTTTGTAAAGCAAAAGTAGGGATCCAAAATAAAATATAAATTGCTGAATTCCAAAAAATTGAGTTCTTTTGCATAAAAGAAAAGTACGAATCGAAAAGAGAATATAAATATCCAAATTACTAAAAATTGAGTTCTTTTTGTAAAGCAAAAGTAGGGATCCAAAATAAAATATACATTGCGAAATTACAAAAAATTGAGTTCTTTTGCACAAAACAAAAGTACATATCGAGAATTAAATATAAATATCCAAATTACAAAAAATTGAGTTTTTTTGCATAAAACAAAAGTACTGGATCGAAAAGAAAATATAAATATCCAAAATACTAAAAATTGAGTTCTTTTTGTAAAAGCAAAAGTAGGGATCCAAAATAAAATATAAATTGCGAAAGTACAAAAATTGAGTTCTTTTGCATAAAACAAAACTACGGGTTGAAAGGAGAATATAAATATCCAAATTACTAAAAATTGAGTTCTTTTTGTAAAGCAAAAGTAGGGATCCAAAATAAAATATAAATTGCGAAACTACAAAAAATTGAGTTCTTTTGCATAAAACAAAAGTACGGATTGAAAGGAGAATATAAATATCCAAATTACTAAAAATTGAGTTCTTTTTGTAAAGCAAAAGTAGTGATCCAAAATAAAATATAAATTGCGAAATTACAAAAAATTGAGTTCTTTTGCATAAAACAAAAGTACGAATCGAAAAGAGAATATAAATATCCAAATTACTAAAAATGAGTTCTTTTTGTAAAGCAAAAGTAGGGATCCAAAATAAAATATAAATTGCGAAATTACAAAAAATTGAGTTCTTTTGCATAAAACAAAACTACGAATCGAAAAGAGAATATAAATATCCAAATTACTAAAAATTGAGTTCTTTTTGTAAAGCAAAAGTAGGGATCCAAAATGAAATATAAATTGCGAAAGTACAAAAAATTCAGTTCTTTTGCATAAAACAAAAGTACGGATTGAAAGGAGAATATAAATATCCAAATTACTAAAAATTGAGTTCTTTTGTAAAGCAAAAGTAGTGATCCAAAATAAAATATAAATTGCGAAATTACAAAAAATTGAGTTCTTTTGCATAAAACAATAGTACTGAATCGAAAAGAGAATATAAATATCCAAATTACTAAAAATGAGTTCTTTTTGTAAAGCAAAAGTAGGGATCCAAAATAAAATATAAATTGCGAAATTACAAAAAATTGAGTTCTTTTGCATAAAACAAAACTACGAATCGAAAAGAGAATATAAATATCCAAATTACTAAAAATTGAGTTCTTTTTGTAAAGCAAAAGTAGGGATCCAAAATGAAATATAAATTGCGAAAGTACAAAAATTCAGTTCTTTTGCATAAAACAAAAGTACTGGATTGAAAGGAGAATATAAATATCCAAATTACTAAAAATTGAGTTCTTTTGTAAAGCAAAAGTAGTGATCCAAAATAAAATATAAATTGCGAAATTACAAAAAATTGAGTTCTTTTGCATAAAACAATAGTACTGAATCGAAAAGAGAATATAAATAACTAAATTACTAAAAATGAGTTCTTTTTCTAAACAAAAGTAGGGATCCAAAATAAAATATAAATTGCGAAATTACAAAAAATTGAGTTCTTTTGCATAAAACAAAAGTACGAATCGAAAAGAGAATATAAATATCCAAATTACTAAAAATTGAGTTCTTTTTGTAAAGCAAAAGTAGGGATCCAAAATAAAATATAAATTGCGAAATTACAAAAATTGAGTTCTTTTGCACAAAACAAAAGTACATATCGAGAATTAAATATAAATATCCAAATTACCAAAAATTGAGTTCTTTTGCATAAAACAAAAGTACGGATCGAAAGGAGAATATAAATATCCAAATTACAAAAAATTGAGTTCTTTTTGTAAAGCAAAAGTAGGGATCCAAAATAAAATATAAATTGCGAAATTACAAAAAATTGAGTTCTTTTGCATAAAACAAAAGTACGAATGGAAAAGAGAATATAAATATCCAAATTAGTAAAAATTGAGTTCTTTTTGTAAAGCAAAAGTAGGGATCCAAAATAAAATTTAAATTGCGGAATTCCAACAAATTGAGTTCTTTTGCATAAACAAAAAGTACATATCGAGAATGAAATATAAATATCCAAATTACAAAAAATTGAGTTCTTTTGCATAAAACAAAAGTACGGATCGAAAAGAAAGTATAAATATCCAAAATACTAAAAATTGAGTTCTTTTTTGTAAAACCAAAAGTAGGGATCCAAAATAAAATATAAATTGCGAAATTACAAAAATTTGAGTTCTTTTGCATAAAACAAAAGTACGTATCGAGAATGAAATATAAATATCCAAATTACAAAAAATTGAGTTCTTTTGCATAAAACAAAAGTACGGATCGAAAAGAGAATATAAATATTACAAAAAATTGAGTTCTTTATCATGAAACAAAAGTACGAATCGAAAAGAGAATATAAATATCCAAATTACTAAAAATTGAGTTCTTTTTGTAAGCAAAAGTAGGGATCCAAAATAAAATATAAATTGCGAAATTACAAAAGATTGAGTTCTTTTGCATAAAACAAAAGTACGGATTGAAAGGAGAATATAAATATCCAAATTACTAAAAATTGAGTTCTTTTTGTAAAGCAAAAGTACGGATCCAAAATAAAATATAAATTGCGTAATTACAAAAAATTGAGTTCTTTTGCATAAAATTATAGTACGAATCGAAAAGAGAATATAAATAACCAAATTACTAAAAATTGAGTTCTTTTTCTAAACAAAAGTAGGGATCCAAAATAAAATATAAATTGCGAAATTACAAAAAATTGAGTTCTTTTGCATAAAACAAGAGTACGAATCGAAAAGAGAATATAAAAATCCAAATTACTAAAAATTGAGTTCTTTTTGTAAAGCAAAAGTAGGGATCCAAAATAAAATATAAATTGCGAAATTACAAAAATTGAGTTCTTTTGCATAAAATTATAGTACGAATCGAAAAGAGAATATAAATAACCAAATTACTAAAAATTGAGTTCTTTTTCTAAACAAAAGTAGGGATCCAAAATAAAATATAAATTGCGAAATTACAAAAAATTGAGTTCTTTTGCATAAAACAAGAGTATGAATCGAAAAGAGAATATAAAAATCCAAATTACTAAAAATTGAGTTCTTTTTGTAAAGCAAAAGTAGGGATCCAAAATAAAATATAAATTGCGAAATTACAAAAAATTCAGTTCTTTTGCATAAAACAAAAGTACATATCGAGAATGAAATATAAATATCCAAATTACAAAAAATTGAGTTCTTTTGCATAAAACAAAAGTACTGAATCGAAAAGAGAATATAAATATCCAAATTACTAAAAATTGAGTTCTTTTTGTAAAGCAAAAGTAGGGATCCAAAATAAAATATAAATTGCGAAACTACAAAAAATTGAGTTCTTTTGCATAAAACAAAAGTACGGATTGAAAGGAGAATATAGATATCCAAATTACTAAAAATTGAGTTCTTTTTGTAAAGCAAAAGTAGTGATCCAAAATAAAATATAAATTGCGAAATTACAAAAAATTGAGTTCTTTTGCATAAAACAATAGTACGAATCGAAAAGAGAATATAAATAACCAAATTACTAAAAAATGAGTTCTTTTTCTAAACAAAAGTAGGGATCCAAAATAAAATATAAATTGCGAAATTACAAAAATTGAGTTCTTTTGCATAAAACAAAAGTACGAATCGAAAAGAGAATATAAATATCCAAATTACTAAAAATTGAGTTCTTTTTGTAAAGCAAAAGTAGGGATCCAAAATGAAATATAAATTGCGAAAGTACAGAAAATTCAGTTCTTTTGCATAAAACAAAAGTACTGGATTGAAAGGAGAATATAAATATCCAAATTACTAAAAATTGAGTTCTTTTGTAAAGCAAAAGTAGTGATCCCAAATAAAATATAAATTGCGAAATTACAAAAAATTGAGTTCTTTTGCATAAAACAATAGTACGAATCGAAAAGAGAATATAAATAACTAAATTACTAAAAAATGAGTTCTTTTTCTAAACAAAAGTAGGGATCCAAAATAAAATATAAATTGCGAAATTACAAAAAATTGAGTTCTTTTGCATAAAACAAAAGTACGAATCGAAAAGAGAATATAAATATCCAAATTACTAAAAATTGAGTTCTTTTTGTAAAGCAAAAGTAGGGATCCAAAATAAAATATAAATTGCTAAATTACAAAAAATTGAGTTCTTTTGCACAAAACAAAAGTACATATCGAGAATTAAATATAAATATCGAAATTACCAAAAATCGAGTTCTTTTGCATAAAACAAAAGTACGGATCGAAAGGAGAATATAAATATCCAAATTACAAAAAATTGAGTTCTTTTTGTAAAGCAAAAGTAGGGATCCAAAATAAAATATAAATTGCGAAATTACAAAAAATTGAGTTCTTTTGCATAAAACAAAAGTACGAATGGAAAAGAGAATATAAATATCCAAATTAGTAAAAATTGAGTTCTTTTTGTAAAGCAAAAGTAGGGATCCAAAATAAAATATAAATTGCGGAATTCCAACAAATTGAGTTCTTTTGCATAAACAAAAAGTACATATCGAGAATGAAATATAAATGTCCAAATTACAAAAAATTGAGTTCTTTTGCATAAAACAAAAGTACGGATCGAAAAGAAAGTATAAATATCCAAAATACTAAAAATTGAGTTCTTTTTTGTAAAACCAAAAGTAGGGATCCAAAATAAAATATAAATTGCGAAACTACAAAAAATTGAGTTCTTTTGCATAAAACAAAAGTACGGATTGAAAGGAGAATAAAGATATCCAAATTACTAAAAATTGAGTTCTTTTTGTAAAGCAAAAGTAGTGATCCAAAATAAAATATAAATTGCGAAATTACAAAAAATTGAGTTCTTTTGCATAAAACAATAGTACGAATCGAAAAGAGAATATAAATAACCAAATTACTAAAAAATGAGTTCTTTTTCTAAACAAAAGTAGGGATCCAAAATAAAATATAAATTGCGAAATTACAAAAAATTGAGTTCTTTTGCATAAAACAAAAGTACGAATCGAAAAGAGAATATAAATATCCAAATTACTAAAAATTGAGTTCTTTTTGTAAAGCAAAAGTAGGGATCCAAAATAAAATATAAATTGCGAAACTACAAAAAATTGAGTTCTTTTGCATAAAACAAAAGTACGGATTGAAAGGAGAATATAGATATCCAAATTACTAAAAATTGAGTTCTTTTTGTAAAGCAAAAGTAGTGATCCAAAATAAAATATAAATTGCGAAATTACAAAAAATTGAGTTCTTTTGCATAAAACAATAGTACGAATCGAAAAGAGAATATAAATAACCAAATTACTAAAAAATGAGTTCTTTTTCTAAACAAAAGTAGGGATCCAAAATAAAATATAAATTGCGAAATTACAAAAAATTGAGTTCTTTTGCATAAAACAAAAGTACGAATCGAAAAGAGAATATAAATATCCAAATTACTAAAAATTGAGTTCTTTTTGTAAAGCAAAAGTAGGGATCCAAAATGAAATATAAATTGCGAAAGTACAGAAAATTCAGTTCTTTTGCATAAAACAAAAGTACGGATTGAAAGGAGAATATAAATATCCAAATTACTAAAAATTGAGTTCTTTTTGTAAAGCAAAAGTAGTGATCCCAAATAAAATATAAATTGCGAAATTACAAAAAATTGAGTTCTTTTGCATAAAACAATAGTACGAATCGAAAAGAGAATATAAATAACTAAATTACTAAAAAATGAGTTCTTTTTCTAAACAAAAGTAGGGATCCAAAATAAAATATAAATTGCGAAATTACAAAAATTGAGTTCTTTTGCATAAAACAAAAGTACTGAATCGAAAAGAGAATATAAATATCCAAATTACTAAAAATTGAGTTCTTTTTGTAAAGCAAAAGTAGGGATCCAAAATAAAATATAAATTGCTAAATTACAAAAAATTGAGTTCTTTTGCACAAAACAAAAGTACATATCGAGAATTAAATATAAATATCGAAATTACCAAAAATCGAGTTCTTTTGCATAAAACAAAAGTACGGATCGAAAGGAGAATATAAATATCCAAATTACAAAAAATTGAGTTCTTTTTGTAAAGCAAAAGTAGGGATCCAAAATAAAATATAAATTGCGAAATTACAAAAAATTGAGTTCTTTTGCATAAAACCAAAGTACGAATCGAAAAGAGAATATAAATATCCAAATTAGTAAAAATTGAGTTCTTTTTGTAAAGCAAAAGTAGGGATCCAAAATAAAATATAAATTGCGGAATTCCAACAAATTGAGTTCTTTTGCATAAACAAAAAGTACATATCGAGAATGAAATATAAATGTCCAAATTACAAAAAATTGAGTTCTTTTGCATAAAACAAAAGTACGGATCGAAAAGAAAGTATAAATATCCAAAATACTAAAAATTGAGTTCTTTTTTGTAAAACCAAAAGTAGGGATCCAAAATAAAATATAAATTGCGAAACTACAAAAAATTGAGTTCTTTTGCATAAAACAAAAGTACGGATTGAAAGGAGAATATAAATATCCAAATTACTAAAAATTGAGTTCTTTTTGTAAAGCAAAAGTAGTGATCCAAAATAAAATATAAATTGCGAAATTACAAAAAATTGAGTTCTTTTGCATAAAACAATAGTACGAATCGAAAAGAGAATATAAATATCCAAATTACTAAAAATGAGTTCTTTTTGTAAAGCAAAAGTAGGGATCCAAAATAAAATATAAATTGCGAAATTACAAAAAATTGAGTTCTTTTGCATAAAACAAAAGTACGAATCGAAAAGAGAATATAAATATCCAAATTACTAAAAATTGAGTTCTTTTTGTAAAGCAAAAGTAGGGATCCAAAATGAAATATAAATTGCGAAAGTACAAAAAATTCAGTTCTTTTTCATAAAACAAAAGTACGGATTGAAAGGAGAATATAAATATCCAAATTACTAAAAATTGAGTTCTTTTTGTAAAGCAAAAGTAGTGATCCAAAATAAAATATAAATTGCGAAATTACAAAAAATTGAGTTCTTTTGCATAAAACAATAGTACGAATCGAAAAGAGAATATAAATAACTAAATTACTAAAAAATGAGTTCTTTTTCTAAACAAAAGTAGGGATCCAAAATAAAATATAAATTGCGAAATTACAAAAAATTGAGTTCTTTTGCATAAAACAAAAGTACGAATCGAAAAGAGAATATAAATATTCAAATTACTAAAAATTGAGTTCTTTTTGTAAAGCAAAAGTAGGGATCCAAAATAAAATATAAATTGCGAAATTACAAAAAATTGAGTTCTTTTGCACAAAACAAAAGTACATATCGAGAATTAAATATAAATATCCAAATTACCAAAATTGAGTTCTTTTGCATAAAACAAAAGTACTGGATCGAAAGGAGAATATAAATATCCAAATTACAAAAATTGAGTTCTTTTGTAAAGCAAAAGTAGGGATCCAAAATAAAATATAAATTGCGAAATTACAAAAATTGAGTTCTTTTGCATAAAACAAAAGTACGAATGGAAAAGAGAATATACATATCCAAATTAGTAAAAATTGAGTTCTTTTTGTAAAGCAAAAGTAGGGATCCAAAATAAAATTTAAATTGCGGAATTCCAACAAATTGAGTTCTTTTGCATAAACAAAAGTACATATCGAGAATGAAATATAAATATCCAAATTACAAAAATTGAGTTCTTTTGCATAAAACAAAAGTACTGGATCGAAAAGAAAGTATAAATATCCAAAATACTAAAAATTGAGTTCTTTTTGTAAAACCAAAAGTAGGGATCCAAAATAAAATATAAATTGCGAAATTACAAAAATTTGAGTTCTTTTGCATAAAACAAAAGTACGTATCGAGAATGAAATATAAATATCCAAATTACAAAAAATTGAGTTCTTTTGCATAAAACAAAAGTACGTATTGAGAATGAAATATAAATATCCAAATTACCAAAAATTGAGTTCTTTTGCATAAAACAAAAGTACGAATCGAAAAGAGAATATAAATATCCAAATTACTAAAAATTGAGTTCTTTTTGTAAAGCAAAAGTAGGGATCCAAAATAAAATATAAATTGCGAAATTACAAAAATTCGAGTTCTTTTGCATAAAACAAAAGTACGTATCGAGAATGAAATATAAATATCTAAATTACAAAAATTGAGTTCTTTTGCAGAAAACAAAAGTACGGATCGAAAAGAGAATATAAATATTACAAAAAATCGAGTTCTTTATCATGAAACAAAAGTACGAATCGAAAAGAGAATATAAATAACCAAATTACTAAAAATTGAGTTCTTTTTGTAAGCAAAAGTAGGGATCCAAAATAAAATATAAATTGCGAAATTACAAAAGATTGAGTTCTTTTGCATAAAACAAAAGTACTGGATTGAAAGGAGAATATAAATATCCAAATTACTAAAAATTGAGTTCTTTTGTAAAGCAAAAGTAGGGATCCAAAATAAAATATAAATTGCGAAATTACAAAAAATTGAGTTCTTTTGCATAAAACTATAGTACGAATCGAAAAGAGAATATAAATAACCAAATTACTAAAAATTGAGTTCTTTTTCTAAACAAAAGTAGGGATCCAAAATAAAATATAAATTGCGAAATTACAAAAAATTGAGTTCTTTTGCATAAAACAAGAGTACGAATCGAAAAGAGAATATAAAAATCCAAATTACTAAAAATTGAGTTCTTTTTGTAAAGCAAAAGTAGGGATCCAAAATAAAATATAAATTGCGAAATTACAAAAATTGAGTTCTTTTGCATAAAACTATAGTACGAATCGAAAAGAGAATATAAATAACCAAATTACTAAAAATTGAGTTCTTTTTCTAAACAAAAGTAGGGATCCAAAATAAAATATAAATTGCGAAATTACAAAAAATTGAGTTCTTTTGCATAAAACAAGAGTATGAATCGAAAAGAGAATATAAAAATCCAAATTACTAAAAATTGAGTTCTTTTGTAAAGCAAAAGTAGGGATCCAAAATAAAATATAAATTGCGAAATTACAAAAAATTGAGTTCTTTTGCATAAAACAAAAGTACGTATCGAGAATGAAATATAAATATCCAAATTACAAAAAATTGAGTTCTTTTGCATAAAACAAAAGTACGAATCGAAAAGAGAATATAAATATCCAAATTACTAAAAATTGAGTTCTTTTTGTAAAGCAAAAGTAGGGATTCAAAATAAAATATAAATTGCGGAATTCCAAAAAATTGAGTTCTTTTGCATAAAACAAAAGTACATATCGAGAATGAAATATAAATATCCAAATTACAAAAAATTGAGTTCTTTTGCATAAAACAAAAGTACGAATCGAAAAGAGAATATAAATATCCAAATTACTAAAAATTGAGTTCTTTTTGTAAAGCAAAAAAGTAGGGATCCAAAATAAAATATAAATTGCGAAATTACAAAAAATTGAGTTCTTTTGCATAAAACAAAAGTACGAATGGAAAAGAGAATATAAATATCCAAATTAGTAAAAATTGAGTTCTTTTTGTAAAGCAAAAGTAGGGATCCAAAATAAAATATAAATTGCGGAATTCCAACAAATTGAGTTCTTTTGCATAAACAAAAAGTACATATCGAGAATGAAATATAAATATCCAAATTACAAAAAATTGAGTTCTTTATCATGAAACAAAAGTACGAATCGAAAAGAGAATATAAATATCCAAATTACTAAAAATTGAGTTCTTTTTGTAAGCAAAAGTAGGGATCCAAAATAAAATATAAATTGCGAAATTACAAAAGATTGAGTTCTTTTGCATAAAACAAAAGTACGGATTGAAAGGAGAATATAAATATCCAAATTACTAAAAATTGAGTTCTTTTTGTAAAGCAAAAGTAGGGATCCAAAATAAAATATAAATTGCGAAATTACAAAAATTGAGTTCTTTTGCATAAAACTATAGTACGAATCGAAAAGAGAATATAAATAACCAAATTACTAAAAATTGAGTTCTTTTTCTAAACAAAAGTAGGGATCCAAAATAAAATATAAATTGCGAAATTACAAAAAATTGAGTTCTTTTGCATAAAACTAGAGTACGAATCGAAAAGAGAATATAAAAATCCAAATTACTAAAAATTGAGTTCTTTTTGTAAAGCAAAAGTAGGGATCCAAAATAAAATATAAATTGCGAAATTACAAAAATTGAGTTCTTTTGCATAAAACTATAGTACGAATCGAAAAGAGAATATAAATAACCAAATTACTAAAAATTGAGTTCTTTTTCTAAAGAAAAGTAGGGATCCAAAATAAAATATAAATTGCGAAATTACAAAAAATTGAGTTCTTTTGCATAAAACAAGAGTATGAATCGAAAAGAGAATATAAAAATCCAAATTACTAAAAATTGAGTTCTTTTTGTAAAGCAAAAGTAGGGATCCAAAATAAAATATAAATTGCGAAATTACAAAAAATTCAGTTCTTTTGCATAAAACAAAAGTACGTATCGAGAATGAAATATAAATATCCAAATTACAAAAAATTGAGTTCTTTTGCATAAAACAAAAGTACGAATCGAAAAGAGAATATAAATATCCAAATTACTAAAAATTGAGTTCTTTTTGTAAAGCAAAAGTAGGGATTCAAAATAAAATATAAATTGCGGAATTCCAAAAAATTGAGTTCTTTTGCATAAAACAAAAGTACATATCGAGAATGAAATATAAATATCCAAATTACAAAAATTGAGTTCTTTTGCATAAAACAAAAGTACGAATCGAAAAGAGAATATAAATATCCAAATTACAAAAATTGAGTTCTTTTGTAAAGCAAAAAGTAGGGATCCAAAATAAAATATAAATTGCGAAATTACAAAAAATTGAGTTCTTTTGCATAAAACAAAAGTACGAATGGAAAAGAGAATATAAATATCCAAATTAGTAAAAATTGAGTTCTTTTTGTAAAGCAAAAGTAGGGATCCAAAATAAAATATAAATTGCGGAATTCCAACAAATTGAGTTCTTTTGCATAAACAAAAAGTACATATCGAGAATGAAATATAAATATCCAAATTACAAAAAATTGAGTTCTTTTGCATAAAACAAAAGTACGGATCGAAAAGAAAGTATAAATATCCAAAATACTAAAAATTGAGTTCTTTTTTGTAAAACCAAAAGTAGGGATCCAAAATAAAATATAAATTGCGAAATTACAAAAATTTGAGTTCTTTTGCATAAAACAAAAGTACGTATCGAGAATGAAATATAAATATCCAAATTACAAAAAATTGAGTTCTTTTGCATAAAACAAAAGTACGTATTGAGAATGAAATATAAATATCCAAATTACAAAAAATTGAGTTCTTTTGCATAAAACAAAAGTACGAATCAAATTACTAAAAATTGAGTTCTTTTTGTAAAGCAAAAGTAGGGATCCAAAATAAAATATAAATTGCGAAATTACAAAAAATTGAGTTCTTTTGCATAAAACAAAAGTACGAATCGAAAAGAGAATATAAAATCCAAATTACTAAAAATTGAGTTCTTTTTGTAAAGCAAAAGTAGGGATCTAAAATAAAATATAAATTGCGAAATTGCAAAAAATTCAGTTCTTTTGCATAAAACAAAAGTACGTATCGAGAATGAAATATAAATATCCAAATTACAAAAAATTGAGTTCTTTTGCATAAAACAAAAGTACGGATCGAAAAGAGAATATAAATATTACAAAAAATTGAGTTCTTTATCATGAAACAAAAGTACGAATCGAAAAGAGAATATAAATATCCAAATTACTAAAAATTGAGTTCTTTTTGTAAGCAAAAGTAGGGATCCAAAATAAAATATAAATTGCGAAATTACAAAAGATTGAGTTCTTTTGCATAAAACAAAAGTACGGATTGAAAGGAGAATATAAATATCCAAATTACTAAAAATTGAGTTCTTTTTGTAAAGCAAAAGTAGGGATCCAAAATAAAATATAAATTGCGAAATTACAAAAAATTGAGTTCTTTTGCATAAAACTATAGTACGAATCGAAAAGAGAATATAAATATCCAAATTATTAAAAATTGAGTTCTTTTTCTAAACAAAAGTAGGGATCCAAAATAAAATATAAATTGCGAAATTACAAAAAATTGAGTTCTTTTGCATAAAACAAGAGTACGAATCGAAAAGAGAATATAAAAATCCAAATTACTAAAAATTGAGTTCTTTTTGTAAAGCAAAAGTAGGGATCCAAAATAAAATATAAATTGCGAAATTACAAAAATTGAGTTCTTTTGCATAAAACTATAGTACGAATCGAAAAGAGAATATAAATAACCAAATTACTAAAAATTGAGTTCTTTTTCTAAACAAAAGTAGGGATCCAAAATAAAATATAAATTGCGAAATTACAAAAAATTGAGTTCTTTTGCATAAAACAAGAGTATGAATCGAAAAGAGAATATAAAAATCCAAATTACTAAAAATTGAGTTCTTTTTGTAAAGCAAAAGTAGGGATCCAAAATAAAATATAAATTGCGAAATTACAAAAAATTCAGTTCTTTTGCATAAAACAAAAGTACGTATCGAGAATGAAATATAAATATCCAAATTACAAAACATTGAGTTCTTTTGCATAAAACAAAAGTACGAATCGAAAAGGGAATATAAATATCCAAATTACTAAAAATTGAGTTCTTTTTGTAAAGCAAAAGTAGGGATCCAAAATAAAATATAAATTACGAAATTACAAAAAATTGAGTTCTTTTGCATAAAACAAAAGTACGAATCGAAAAGAGAATATAAAATCCAAATTACTAAAAATTGAGTTCTTTTTGTAAAGCAAAAGTAGGGATCCAAAATAAAATATAAATTGCGAAATTACAAAAAATTCAGTTCTTTTGCATAAAACAAAAGTACGTATCGAGAATGAAATATAAATATCCAAATTACAAAAAATTGAGTTCTTTTGCATAAAACAAAAGTACGGATCGAAAAGAGAATATAAATATTACAAAAAATTGAGTTCTTTATCATGAAACAAAAGTACGAATCGAAAACAGAATATAAATATCCAAATTACAAAAAATTGAGTTCTTTTTGTAAAGCAAAAGTAGGGATCCAAAATAAAATATAAATTGCGAAATTACAAAAGATTGAGTTCTTTTGCATAAAACAAAAGTACGGATTGAAAGGAGAATATAAATATCCAAATTACTAAAAATTGAGTTCTTTTTGTAAAGCAAAAGTAGGGATCCAAAATAAAATATAAATTGCGAAATTACAAAAAATTGAGTTCCTTTGCATAAAATAAAAGTACGAATCGAAAATAGAATATAAATATCCAAATTACAAAAAATTGAGTTCTTTTTGTAAAGCAAAAGTAGGGATCCAAAATAAAATATAAATTGCGAAATTACAAAAAATTGAGTTCTTTTGCACAAAACAAAAGTACATATCGAGAATTAAATATAAATATCCAAATTACCAAAAATTGAGTTCTTTTGCATAAAACAAAAGTACGGATCGAAAGGAGAATATAAATATCCAAATTACAAAAAATTGAGTTCTTTTTGTAAAGCAAAAGTAGGGATCCAAAATAAAATATAAATTGCGAAATTACAAAAATTGAGTTCTTTTGCATAAAACAAAAGTACTGAATCGAAAAGAGAATATAAATATCCAAATTACTAAAAATTGAGTTCTTTTTGTAAAGCAAAAGTAGGGATCCAAAATAAAATATAAATTGCGAAATTACAAAAAATTGAGTTCTTTTGCATAAAACTATAGTACGAATCGAAAAGAGAATATAAATAACCAAATTACTAAAAATTCAGTTCTTTTTCTAAAAAAAAGTATGGATCCAAAATAAAATATAAATTGCGAAATTACAAAAAATGGAGTTCTTTTGCATAAAACAAAAGTACGAATCGAAAAGAGAATATAAATATCCAAATTACTAAAAATTGACTTCTTTTTGTAAAGAAAAAGTAGGGATCCAAAATAAAATATAAATTGCGAAATTACAAAAAATTGAGTTCTTTTGCATAAAACAAAAGTACGAATCGAAAAGAGAATATAAAATCCAAATTACTAAAAATTGAGTTCTTTTTGTCAAGCAAAAGTAGGGATCCAAAATAAAATATAAATTGCGAAATTACAAAAAATTCAGTTCTTTTGCATAAAACAAAAGTACGTATCGAGAATGAAATATAAATATCCAAATTACAAAAAATTGAGTTCTTTTGCATAAAACAAAAGTACGAATCGAAAAGAGAATATAAATATCCAAATTACTAAAAATTGAGTTCTTTTTGTAAAGCAAAAGTAGGGATTCAAAATAAAATATAAATTGCGGAATTCCAAAAAATTGAGTTCTTTTGCATAAAACAAAAGTACATATCGAGAATGAAATATAAATATCCAAATTACAAAAAATTGAGTTCTTTTGCATAAAACAAAAGTACGTATCGAGAATGAAATATAAATATCCAAATTACAAAAAATTGAGTTCTTTTGCATAAAACAAAAGTACGAATCGAAAAGGGAATATAAATATCCAAATTACTAAAAATTGAGTTCTTTTTGTAAAGCAAAAGTAGGGATCCAAAATAAAATATAAATTGCGAAATTACAAAAAATTGAGTTCTTTTGCATAAAACAAAAGTACGAATCGAAAAGAGAATATAAATATCCAAATTACTAAAAATTGATTTCTTTTTGTAAAGCAAAAGTAGGGATCCAAAATAAAATATAAATTGCGGAATTCCAAAAAATTGAGTTCTTTTGCATAAACAAAAAGTACATATCGAGAATGAAATATAAATATCCAAATTACAAAAAATTGAGTTCTTTTGCATAAAACAAAAGTACGGATCGAAAAGAAAATATAAATATCCAAAATACTAAAAATTGAGTTCTTTTTTGTAAAAGCAAAAGTAGGGATCCAAAATAAAATATAAATTGCGAAATTACAAAAAATTGAGTTCTTTTGCATAAAACAAAAGTACGGATCTAAAAGAGAATATAAATATTACAAAAAATTGAGTTCTTTATCATGAAACAAAAGTACGAATCGAAAAGAGAATATAAATATCCAAATTACTAAAAATTGAATTCTTTTTGTAAAGCAAAAGTAGGGATCCAAAATAAAATATAAATTGCGAAATTACAAAAAATTGAGTTCTTTTGCATAAAACAAAAGTACATATCGAGAATGAAATATAAATATCCAAATTACAAAAAATTGAGTTCTTTTGCATAAAACAAAAGTACGGATCGAAAAGAAAATATAAATATCCAAAATAATAAAAATTGAGTTCTTTTTTGAAAAGCAAAAGTAGGGATCCAAAATAAAATATAAATTGCGAAATTACAAAAAATTGAGTTCCTTTGCATAAAACAAAAGTACGAATCGAAAAGAGAATATAAATATCCAAATTACTAAAAATTGAGTTCTTTTTGTAAAGCAAAAGTAGGGATCCAAAATAAAATATAAATTGCGAAATTACAAAAAATTGAGTTCTTTTGCACAAAACAAAAGTACATATCGAGAATTAAATATAAATATCCAAATTACCAAAAATTGAGTTCTTTTGCATAAAACAAAAGTACGGATCGAAAGGAGAATATAAATATCCAAATTACAAAAAATTGAGTTCTTTTTGTAAAGCAAAAGTAGGGATCCAAAATAAAATATAAATTGCGAAATCACAAAAAATTGAGTTCTTTTGCATAAAACAAAAGTACGAATCAAAAAGAGAATATAAATATCCAAATTACTAAAAATTGAGTTCTTTTTGTAAAGCAAAAGTAGGGATCCAAAATAAAATATAAATTGCGAAATTACAAAAAATTGAGTTCTTTTGCATAAAACTATAGTACGAATCGAAAAGAGAATATAAAAAACCAAAGTACTAAAAATTCAGTTCTTTTTCTAAAAAAAAGTAAGGATCCAAAATAAAATATAAATTGCGAAATTACAAAAAATGGAGTTCTTTTGCATAAAACAAAAGTACGAATCGAAAAGAGAATATAAATATCCAAATTACTAAAAATTGACTTCTTTTTGTAAAGAAAAAGTAGGGATCCAAAATAAAATATAAATTGCGAAATTACAAAAAATTGAGTTCTTTTGCATAAAACAAAAGTACGAATCGAAAAGAGAATATAAAAATCCAAATTACTAAAAATTGAGTTCTTTTTGTAAAGCAAAAGTAGGGATCCAAAATAAAATATAAATTGCGAAATTACAAAAATTGAGTTCTTTTGCATAAAACAAAAGTACTGAATCGAAAAGAGAATATAAATATCCAAATTACTAAAAATTGAGTTCTTTTGTAAAGCAAAAGTAGGGATCCAAAATAAAATATAAATTGCGGAATTCCAAAAAATTGAGTTCTTTTGCATAAACAAAAAGTACATATCGAGAATGAAATATAAATATCCAAATTACAAAAAATTGAGTTCTTTTGCATAAAACAAAAGTACGGATCGAAAAGAAAATATAAATATCCAAAATACTAAAAATTGAGTTCTTTTTTGTAAAAGCAAAAGTAGGGATCCAAAATAAAATATAAATTGCGAAATTACAAAAATTGAGTTCTTTTGCATAAAACAAAAGTACGTGATCGAGAATGAAATATAAATATCCAAATTACAAAAATTGAGTTCTTTTGCATAAAACAAAAGTACTGGATCTAAAAGAGAATATAAATATTACAAAAATTGAGTTCTTTATCATGAAACAAAAGTACGAATCGAAAAGAGAATATAAATATCCAAATTACTAAAAATTGAGTTCTTTTTGTAAAGCAAAAGTAGGGATCCAAAATAAAATATAAATTGCGAAATTACAAAAAATTGAGTTCTTTTGCATAAAACAAAAGTACGGATTGAAAGGAGAATATAAATATCAAAATTACTAAAAATTGATATCTTTTTGTAAAGCAAAAGTAGGGATCGAAAATAAAATATAAATTGCGAAATTACAAAAAATTGAGTTCTTTTGCATAAAATAAAAGTACGAATCGAAAAGAGAATATAAATATCCAAATTACTAAAAATTGACTTCTTTTCGTAAAGAAAAAGTAGGGATCCAAAATAAAATATAAATTGCGAAATTACAAAAAATTGAGTTCTTTTGCAGAAAACAAAAGTACGTATCGAGAATGAAATATAAATATCCAAATTAGCAAAAATTGAGTTCTTTTGCATAAAACAATAGTACGGATCGAAAAGAGAATATAAATATTACAAAAAATTGAGTTCTTTATCATGACACAAAAGTACAAATCGAAAAGAGAATATAAATATCCAAATTACTAAAAATTGAGTTCTTTTTGTAAGCAAAAGTAGGGATCCAAAATAAAACAGAAATTGCGAAATTACAAAAAATTGAGTTCTTTTGCATAAAACAAAAGTACGGATTGAAAGGAGAATATAAATATCCAAATTACTAAAAATTGAGTTCTTTTTGTAAAGCAAAAGTAGGGATCCAAAATAAAATATAAATTGCGAAATTACAAAAAATTGAGTTCTTTTGCATAAAACTATAGTACGAATCGAAAAGAGAATATAAATAACCAAATTACTAAAAATTGAGTTCTTTTTCTAAACAAAAGTAGGGATCCAAAATAAAATATAAATTGCGAAATTACAAAAAATTCAGTTCTTTTGCATAAAACAAAAGTACGTATCGAGAATGAAATATAAATATCCAAATTACAAAAAATTGAGTTCTTTTGCATAAAACAAAAGTACGAATCGAAAAGGGAATATAAATATTACAGAAAATTGAGTTCTTTATCATGAAACAAAAGTACGAATCGAAAAGAGAATATAAATATCCAAATTACTAAAAATTGACTTCTTTTTGTAAAGCAAAAGTAGGGATCCAAAATAAAATATAAATTGCGGAATTTCAAAAAATTGAGTTCTTTTGCATAAAACAAAAGTACGTATCGAGAATGAAATATAAATATCCAAATTACCAAAAATTGAGTTCTTTTGCATAAAACAATAGTACGGATCGAAAAGAGAATATAAATATTACAAAAAATTGAGTTCTTTATCATGACACAAAAGTACAAATCGAAAAGAGAATATAAATATCCAAATTACTAAAAATTGAGTTCTTTTTGTAAGCAAAAGTAGGGATCCAAAATAAAACAGAAATTGCGAAATTACAAAAAATTGAGTTCTTTTGCATAAAACAAAAGTACGGATTGAAAGGAGAATATAAATATCCAAATTACTAAAAATTGAGTTATTTTTGTAAAGCAAAAGTAGGGATCCAAAATAAAATATAAATTGCGAAATTACAAAACATTGAGTTCTTTTGCATAAAACTATAGTACGAATCGAAAAGAGAATATAAATAACCAAATTACTAAAAATTGAGTTCTTTTTCTAAACAAAAGTAGGGATCCAAAATAAAATATAAATTGCGAAATTACAAAAAATGGAGTTCTTTTGCATAAAACAAAAGTACGAATCGAAAAGAGAATATAAATATCCAAATTACTAAAAATTGACTTCTTTTTGTAAAGAAAAAGTAGGGATCCAAAATAAAATATAAATTGCGAAATTACAAAAAATTGAGTTCTTTTGCATAAAACAAAAGTACGTATCGAGAATGAAATATAAATATCCAAATTACCAAAAATTGAGTTCTTTTGCATAAAACAATAGTACGGATCGAAAAGAGAATATAAATATTACAAAAAATTGAGTTCTTTATCATGAAACAAAATTACGAATCGAAAAGAGAATATAAATATCCAAAATACTAAAAATTGAGTTCTTTTTGTAAGCAAAAGTAGGGATCCAAAATAAAATATAAATTGTGAAATTACAAAAAATTGAGTTCTTTTGCATAAAACAAAAGTACGGATTGAAAGGAGAATATAAATATCCAAATTACTAAAAATTGAGTTCTTTTTGTAAAGCAAAAGTAGGGATCCAAAATAAAATATAAATTGTGAAATTACAAAAAATTGAGTTCTTTTGCATAAAACTATAGTACGAATCGAAAAGAGAATATAAATAACCAAATTACTAAAAATTGAGTTCTTTTTCTAAACAAAAGTAGGGATCCAAAATAAAATATAAATTACAAAATTACAAAAAATGGAGTTCTTTTGCATAAAACAAAAGTACATATCGAGAATGAAATATAAATATCCAAATTACCAAAAATTGAGTTCTTTTGCATAAAACAATAGTACGGATCGAAAAGAGAATATAAATATTACAGAAAATTGAGTTCTTTATCATGAAACAAAAGTACGAATCGAAAAGAGAATATAAATATCCAAATTACTAAAAATTGACTTCTTTTTGTAAAGCAAAAGTAGGGATCCAAAATAAAATATAAATTGCGGAATTTCAAAAAATTGAGTTCTTTTGCATAAAACAAAAGTACGTATCGAGAATGAAATATAAATATCCAAATTACCAAAAATTGAGTTCTTTTGCATAAAACAATAGTACGGATCGAAAAGAGAATATAAATATTACAAAAAATTGAGTTCTTTATCATGACACAAAAGTACAAATCGAAAAGAGAATATAAATATCCAAATTACTAAAAATTGAGTTCTTTTTGTAAGCAAAAGTAGGGATCCAAAATAAAACAGAAATTGCGAAATTACAAAAAATTGAGTTCTTTTGCATAAAACAAAAGTACGAATTGAAAGGAGAATATAAATATCCAAATTACTAAAAATTGAGTTCTTTTTGTAAAGCAAAAGTAGGGATCCAAAATAAAATATAAATTGCGAAATTACAAAAAATTGAGTTCTTTTGCATAAAACTATAGTACGAATCGAAAAGAGAATATAAATAACCAAATTACTAAAAATTGAGTTCTTTTTCTAAACAAAAGTAGGGATCCAAAATAAAATATAAATTGCGAAATTACAAAAAATGGAGTTCTTTTGCATAAAACAAAAGTACGAATCGAAAAGAGAATATAAATATCCAAATTACTAAAAATTGACTTCTTTTTGTAAAGAAAAAGTAGGGATCCAAAATAAAATATAAATTGCGAAATTAAAAAAAATTGAGTTCTTTTGCATAAAACAAAAGTATGTATCGAGAATGAAATATAAATATCCAAATTACCAAAAATTGAGTTCTTTTGCATAAAACAATAGTACGGATCGAAAAGAGAATATAAATATTACAAAAAATTGAGTTCTTTATCATGAAACAAAAGTACGAATCGAAAAGAGAATATAAATATCCAAATTACTAAAAATTGAGTTCTTTTTGTAAGCAAAAGTAGGGATCCAAAATAAAATATAAATTGCGAAATTACAAAAAATTGAGTTCTTTTGCATAAAACAAAAGTACGGATTGAAAGGAGAATATAAATATCAAAATTACTAAAAATTGAGTTCTTTTTGTAAAGCAAAAGTAGGGATCCAAAATAAAATATAAATTGCGAAATTACAAAAAATTGAGTTCTTTTGCATAAAACTATAGTACGAATCGAAAAGAGAATATAAATAACCAAATTACTAAAAATTGAGTTCTTTTTCTAAACAAAAGTAGGGATCCAAAATAAAATATAAATTGCGAAATTACAAAAAATGGAGTTCTTTTGCATAAAACAAAAGTACGAATCGAAAAGAGAATATAAATATCCAAATTACTAAAAATTGACTTCTTTTTGTAAAGAAAAAGTAGGGATCCAAAATAAAATATAAATTGCGAAATTAAAAAAAATTGAGTTCTTTTGCATAAAACAAAAGTACGTATCGAGAATGAAATATAAATATCCAAATTACCAAAAATTGAGTTCTTTTGCATAAAACAATAGTACGGATCGAAAAGAGAATATAAATATTACAAAAAATTGAGTTCTTTATCATGAAACAAAAGTACGAATCGAAAAGAGAATATAAATATCCAAATTACTAAAAATTGAGTTCTTTTTGTAAGCAAAAGTAGGGATCCAAAATAAAATATAAATTGCGAAATTACAAAAAATTGAGTTCTTTTGCATAAAACAAAAGTACGGATTGAAAGGAGAATATAAATATCCAAATTACTAAAAATTGAGTTCTTTTTGTAAAGCAAAAGTAGGGATCCAAAATAAAATATAAATTGTGAAATTACAAAAAACTGAGTTCTTTTGCATAAAACTATAGTACGAATCGAAAAGAGAATATAAATAACCAAATTACTAAAAATTGAGTTCTTTTTCTAAACAAAAGTAGGGATTCAAAATAAAATATAAATTACGAAATTACAAAAAATGGAGTTCTTTTGCATAAAACAAAAGTACGAATCGAAAAGAGAATATAAATATCCAAATTACTAAAAATTGACTTCTTTTTGTAAAGAAAAAGTAGGGATCCAAAATAAAATATAAATTGCGAAATTACAAAAAATTGAGTTCTTTTGCATAAAACAAAAGTACGTATCGAGAATGAAATATAAATATCCAAATTACCAAAAATTGAGTTCTTTTGCATAAAACAATAGTACGGATCGAAAAGAGAATATAAATATTACAGAAAATTGATAAAAATTGAGTTCTTTTTGTAAAGCAAAAGTAGGGATTCAAAATAAAATATAAATTGCGGAATTCCAAAAAATTGAGTTCTTTTGCATAAAACAAAAGTACATATCGAGAATGAAATATAAATATCCAAATTACAAAAAATCGAGTTCTTTTGCACAAAACAAAAGTACGGATCGAAAAGAAAATATAAATATCCAAAATACTAAAAATTGAGTTCTTTTTTGTAAAAGCAAAAGTAGGGATCCAAAATAAAATATAAATTGCGAAATTACAAAAAATTGAGTTCTTTTGCATAAAACAAAAGTACGAATCGAAAAGAGAATATAAATATCCAAATTACTAAAAATTGAGTTCTTTTTGTAAAGCAAAAGTAGGGATCCAAAATAAAATATAAATTGCGGAATTTCAAAAAATTGAGTTCTTTTGCATAAAACAAAAGTACATATCGAGAATGAAATATAAATCTCCAAATTACAAAAAATTGAGTTCTTTTGCATAAAACAAAAGTACGGATCGAAAAGAAAATATAAATATCCAAAATACTAAAAATTGAGTTCTTTTTTGTAAAAAAGCAAAAGTAGGGATCCAAAATAAAATATAAATTGCGAAATTACAAAAAATTGATTTCCTTTGCATAAAACAAAAGTACGAATCGAAAAGAGAATATAAATATCCAAATTACTAAAAATTGAGTTCTTTTTGTAAAGCAAAAGTAGGGATCCAAAATAAAATATAAATTGCGAAATTACAAAAAATTGACTTCTTTTGCACAAAACAAAAGTACATATCGAGAATTAAATATAAATATCCAAATTACCAAAAATTGAGTTCTTCTGCATAAAACAAAAGTACGGATCGAAAGGAGAATATAAATATCCAAATTACAAAAAATTGAGTTCTTTTTGTAAAGCAAAAGTAGGGATCCAAAATAAAATATAAATTGCGAAATTACAAAAAATTGAGTTCTTTTGCATAAAACAAAAGTACGAATCGAAAAGAGAATATAAATATCCAAATGACTAAAAATTGAGTTCTTTTTGTAAGCAAAAGTAGGGATCCAAAATAAAATATAAATTGCGAAATTACAAAAGATTGAGTTCTTTTGCATAAAACAAAAGTACGGATTGAAAGGAGAATATAAATATCCGAATTACTAAAAATTGAGTTCTTTTTGTAAAGCAAAAGTAGGGATCCAAAATAAAATATAAATTGCGAAATTACAAAAAATTGAGTTCTTTTGCATAAAACTATAGTACGAATCGAAAAGAGAATATAAATAACCAAATTACTAAAAATTGAGTTCTTTTTTTAAACAAAAATAGCGATCCAAAATAAAATATAAATTGCGAAATTACAAAAAATTGAGTTCTTTTGCATAAAACAAAAGTACGAATCGAAAAGAGAATATAAAAATCCAAATTACTAAAAATTGAGTTCTTTTTGTGAAGCAAAAGTAGGGATCCAAAATAAAATATAAATTGCGAAATTAAAAAAATTGAGTTCTTTTGCATAAAACAAAAGTACGTATCGAGAATGAAATATAAACATGCAAATTACAAAAAATTGAGTTCTTTTGCATAAAACAAAAGTACGAATCGAAAAGAGAATATAAATATCCAAATTACTAAAAATTGAGTTCTTTTTGTAAAGCAAAAGTAGGGATTCAAAATAAAATATAAATTGCGAAATTCCAAAAAATTGAGTTCTTTTGCATAAAACAAAAGTACATATCGAGAATGAAATATAAATATCCAAATTACAAAAAATCGAGTTCTTTTGCATAAAACAAAAGTACGGATCGAAAAGAAAATATAAATATCCAAAATACTAAAAATTGAGTTCTTTTTTGTAAAAGCAAAAGTAGAGATCCAAAATAAAATATAAATTGCGAAATTACAAAAAATTGAGTTCTTCTGCATAAAACAAAAGTACGAATCGAAAAGAGAATATAAATATCCAAATTACTAAAAATTGAGTTCTTTTTGTAAAGCAAAAGTAGGGATCCAAAATAAAATATAAATTGCGAAATTACAAAAAATTGAGTTCTTTTGCATAAAACTATAGTACGAATCGAAAAGAGAATATAAATATCCAAATTACTAAAAATTGAGTTCTTTTTGTAAAGCAAAAGTAGGGATCCAAAATAAAATATAAATTGCGAAATTACAAAAAATTGACTTCTTTTGCACAAAACAAAAGTACATATCGAGAATTAAATATAAATATCCAAATTACCAAAAATTGAGTTCTTCTGCATAAAACAAAAGTACGGATCGAAAGGAGAATATAAATATCCAAATTACAAAAAATTGAGTTCTTTTTGTAAAGCAAAAGTAGGGATCCAAAATAAAATATAAATTGCGAAATTACAAAAAATTGAGTTCTTTTGCATAAAACAAAAGTACGAATCGAAAAGAGAATATAAATATCCAAATTACTAAAAATTGAGTTCTTTTTGTAAGCAAAAGTAGGGATGCAAAATAAAATATAAATTGCGAAATTACAAAAGATTGAGTTCTTTTGCATAAAACAAAAGTACGGATTGAAAGGAGAATATAAATATCCGAATTACTAAAAATTGAGTTCTTTTTGTAAAGCAAAAGTAAGGATCCAAAATAAAATATAAATTGCGGAATTTCAAAAAATTGAGTTCTTTTGCATAAAACAAAAGTACATATCGAGAATGAAATATAAATCTCCAAATTACAAAAAATTGAGTTCTTTTGCATAAAACAAAAGTACGGATCGAAAAGAAAATATAAATATCCAAAATACTAAAAATTGAGTTCTTTTTTGTAAAAAGGCAAAAGTAGGGATCCAAAATAAAATATAAATTGCGAAATTACAAAAAATTGAGTTCCTTTGCATAAAACAAAAGTACGAATCGAAAAGAGAATATAAATATCCAAATTACTAAAAATTGAGTTCTTTTTGTAAAGCAAAAGTAGGGATCCAAAATAAAATATAAATTGCGAAATTACAAAAAATTGACTTCTTTTGCACAAAACAAAAGTACATATCGAGAATTAAATATAAATATCCAAATTACCAAAAATTGAGTTCTTTTTGTAAAGCAAAAGTAGGGATCCAAAATAAAATATAAATTGCGAAATTACAAAAAATTGAGTTCTTTTGCATAAAACAAAAGTACGAATCGAAAAGAGAATATAAATATCCAAATTACTAAAAATTGAGTTCTTTTTGTAAGTAAAAGTAGGGATGCAAAATAAAATATAAATTGCGAAATTACAAAAGATTGAGTTCTTTTGCATAAAACAAAAGTACGGATTGAAAGGAGAATATAAATATCCGAATTACTAAAAATTGAGTTCTTTTTGTAAAGCAAAAGTAGGGATCCAAAATAAAATATAAATTGCGAAATTACAAAAAATTGAGTTCTTTTGCATAAAACTATAGTACGAATCGAAAAGAGAATATAAATAACCAAATTACTAAAAATTGAGTTCTTTTTTTAAACAAAAATAGCGATCCAAAATAAAATATAAATTGCGAAATTACAAAAAATTGAGTTCTTTTGCATAAAACAAAAGTACGAATCGAAAAGAGAATATAAAAATCCAAATTACTAAAAATTGAGTTCTTTTTGTGAAGCAAAAGTAGGGATCCAAAATAAAATATAAATTGCGAAATTAAAAAAATTGAGTTCTTTTGCATAAAACAAAAGTACGTATCGAGAATGAAATATAAACATGCAAATTACAAAAAATTGAGTTCTTTTGCATAAAACAAAAGTACGAATCGAAAAGAGAATATAAATATCCAAATTACTAAAAATTGAGTTCTTTTTGTAAAGCAAAAGTAGGGATCCAAAATAAAATATAAATTGCGGAATTTCAAAAAATTGAGTTCTTTTGCATAAAACAAAAGTACATATCGAGAATGAAATATAAATATCCAAATTACAAAAAATTGAGTTCTTTTGTATAGAACAAAAGTACGGATCGAAAAGAAAATACAAATATCCAAAATACTAAAAATTGAGTTCTTTTTTGTAAAAGCAAAAGTAGGGATCCAAAATAAAATATAAATTGCGAAATTAGAAAAAATTGAGTTCCTTTACATAAAACAAAAGTACGAATCGAAAAGAGAATATAAATATCCAAATTACTAAAAATTGAGTTGTTTTTGTAAAGCAAAAGTAGGGATCCAAAACAAAATATAAATTGCGAAATTACAAAAAATTGAGTTCTTTTGCATAAAACAAAACTACGGATTGAAAGGAGAATATAAATATCCAAATTACTAAAAATTGAGTTCTTTTTTTAAAGCAAAAGTAGGGATCCAAAATAAAATATAAATCGCGAAATTACAAAAAATTGAGTTCTTTTGCATAAAACAATAGTACGAATCGAAAAGAGAATATAAATAACCAAATTACTAAAACTTGAGTTCTTTTTCTAAACAAAAGTAGGGATCCAAAATAAAATATAAATTGCGAAATTACAAAAAATTGAGTTCTTTTGCATAAAACAAAAGTACGAATCGAAAAGAGAATATAAATATCCAAATTACTAAAAATTGAGTTCTTTTTGTAAAGAAAAAGTAGGGATCCAAAATAAAATATAAATTGCGAAATTACAAAAAATTGAGTTCTTTTGCATAAAACAAAAGTACGAATCGAAAAGAGAATATAAATATCCAAATTACTAAAAATTGAGTTCTTTTTTAAAAGCAAAAGTAGGGATCCAAAATAAAATATAAATTGCGAAATTACAAAAAATTGAGTTCTTTTGCATAAAACAAATGTACGGAATGAAAGGAGAATATAAATATCCAAATTACTAAAAATTGAGTTCTTTTTGTAAAGCAAAAGTAGGGACCCAAAATAAAATATAAATTGCGAAATTACAAAAAATTGAGTTCTTTTGCATAAAACAATAGTACGAATCAAAAAGAGAATATAAATAACCAAATTACTAAAATTGAGTTCTTTTTCTAAACAAAAGTAGGGATCCAAAATAAAATATAAATTGCGAAAATACAAAAAATTGAGTTCTTTTGCATAAAACAAAAGTACGAATCGAAAAGAGAATATAAAAATCCAAATTACTAAAAATTGACTTCTTTTGTAAAGCAAAAGTAGGGATCCAAAATAAAATATAAATTACGAAATTACAAAAATTGAGTTCTTTTGCATAAAACAAAAGTACGTATCGAGAATGAAATATAAATATCCAAATTACAAAAAATTGAGTTCTTTTGCATAAAACAAAAGTACGAATCGAAAAGAGAATATAAATATCCAAATTACTAAAAATTGAGTTCTTTTGCATAAAACAAAAGTACGAATCGAAAAGAGAATATAAATATCCAAATTACTAAAAATTGAGTTCTTTTTGTAAAGCAAAAGTAGGGATCCAAAATAAAATATAAATTAAGGAATTCCAAAAAATTGAGTTCTTTTGCATAAAACAAAAGAGCATATCGAGAATGAAATATAAATATCGAAATTAAAAAAAATTGAGTTTTTTTGCATAAAACAAAAGTACGGATCGAAGAGAAAATATAAATATCCAAAATATTAAAAATTGAGTTATTTTTTGTAAAAGCAAAAGTAGGGATCCAAAATAAAATATAAATTGCGAAATTACAAAAAATTGAGTTCCTTTGCATAAAACAAAAGTACGAATCGAAAAGAGAATATAAATATCCAAATTACTAAAAATTGAGTTCTTTTTGTAAAGCAAAAGTAGGGATCCAAAATAAAATATAAATTGCGAAATTACAAAAAATTGAGTTCTTTTGCATAAAACAAAAGTACGTATCGAGAATGAAATATAAATATCCAAATTACCAAAAATTGAGTTCTTTTGCATAAAACAAAAGTACGGATCGAAAAGAGAATATAAATATTACAAAAAATTGAGTTCTTTATCATGAAACAAAAGTACGAATCGAAAAGAGAATATAAATATCCAAATTACTAAAAATTGAGTTCTTTTTGTAAAGCAAAAGTAGGGATCCAAAATAAAATATAAATTACGAAATTACAAAAAATTGAGTTCTTTTGCATAAAACAAAAATACGTATCGAGAATGAAATATAAATGTCCAAATTACCAAAAATTGAGTTCTTTTGCATAAAACAAAAGTACGAATCGAAAAGAGAATATAAATATCCAAATTACTAAAAATTGAGTTCTTTTTGTAAAGCAAAAGTAGGGATCCAAAATAAAATATAAATTGCGAAATTACAAAAAATTGAGTTCTTTTGCATAAAACAAAAGTACGAATTGAAAGGAGAATATAAATATCCAAATTACTAAAAATTGAGTTCTTTTTGTAAAGCAAAAGTAGGGATCCAAAATAAAATATAAATTGCGAAATTACAAAAAATTGAGTTCTTTTGCATAAAACAAAAGTACGTATCGAGAATGAAATATAAATATTCAATTAACAAAAATTGAGTTCTTTTGCATAAATCAAAAGTACGGATCGAAAACAGAATATAAATATTACAAAAAATTGAGTTCTTTATCATGAAACAAAAGTACGAATCGAAAAGAGAATATAAATATCCAAATTACTAAAAATTGAGTTCTTTTTGTAAAGCAAAAGTAGGGATCCAAAATAAAATATAAATTGCGAAATTATAAAAAATGGAGTTCTTTTGCATAAAACAATAGTACGAATCGAAAAGAGAATATAAATAACCAAATTACTAAAAATTGAGTTCTTTTTCTAAACAAAAGTAGGGATCCAAAATAAAATATAAATTGCGAAATTACAAAAATTGAGTTCTTTTGCATAAAACAATAGTACGAATCGAAAAGAGAATATAAATAACCAAATTACTAAAAATTGAGTTCTTTTTCACAACAAAAGTACGGATCCAAAATAAAATATAAATTGCGAAATTACAAAAAATTGAGTTCTTTTGCATAAAACAAAAGTACGAATCGAAAAGAGAATATAAAAATCCAAATTACTAAAAATTGACTTCTTTTTGTAAAGCAAAAGTAGGGATCCAAAATAAAATATAAATTGCGAAATTACAAAAAATTGAGTTCTTTTGCATAAAACAAAAGTACGTACCGAGAATGAAATATAAATATCCAAATTAACAAAAATTGAGTTCCTTTGCATAAAACAAAAGTACGAATCGAAAAGAGAATATAAATATCCAAATTACTAAAAATTGAGTTCTTTTTGTAAAGCAAAAGTAGGGATCCAAAATAAAATATAAATTGCGGAATTCCAAAAAATTGAGTTCTTTTGCATAAAACAAAAGTACGAATCGAAAAGAGAATATAAAAATCCAAATTACTAAAAATTGATCCAAAATAAAATATAAATTGCCAAATTACAAAAAATTGAGTTCTTTTGCATAAAACAAAAGTACGTATCGAGAATGAAATATAAATATCCAAATTACAAAAAATTGAGTTCTTTTGCATAAAACAAAAGTACGAATCGAAAAGAGAATATAAATATCCAAATTACTAAAAATTGAGTTCTTTTTGTAAAGCAAAAGTAGGGATCCAAAATAAAATATAAATTGCGAAATTACAAAAAATTGAGTTCTTTTGCATAAAACAAAAGAACGAATCGAAAAGAGAATATAAATAACCAAATTACTAAAAATTGAGTTCTTTTTCTAAACAAAAGTAGGGATCCAAAATAAAATATAAATTGCGAAATTACAAAAAATTGAGTTCTTTTGCATAAAACAAAAGTACGAATCGAAAAGAGAATATAAAAATCCAAATTACTAAAAATTGACTTCTTTTTGTAAAGCAAAAGTAGGGATCCAAAATAAAATATAAATTGCCAAATTACAAAAATTGAGTTCTTTTGCATAAAACAAAAGTACGTATCGAGAATGAAATATAAATATCCAAATTACAAAAATTGAGTTCTTTTGCATAAAACAAAAGTACGAATCGAAAAGAGAATATAAATATCCAAATTACTAAAAATTGAGTTCTTTTTGTAAAGCAAAGTAGGGATCCAAAAGAAAATATAAATTGCGAAATTACAAAAAATTGAGTTCTTTTGCATAAAACAAAAGTACGAATCGAAAAGAGAATATAAATATCCAAATTACTAAAAATTGAGTTCTTTTTGTAAAGCAAAAGTAGGGATCCAAAATAAAATATAAATTGCGAAATTACAAAAAATTGAGTTCTTTTGCATAAAACAAAAGTACATATCGAGAATGAAATATAAATATCCAAATTACAAAAAATTGAGTTCTTTTGCATAATACAAAAGTACGGATCGAGAAGAAAATATAAATATCCAAAATACTAAAAATTGAGTTCTTTTGCATAAAACAAAAGTACGAATCGAAAAGAGAATATAAATATCCAAATTACTAAAAATTGAGTTCTTTTTGTAAAGCAAAGTAGGGATCCAAAAGAAAATATAAATTGCGAAATTACAAAAAATTGAGTTCTTTTGCATAAAACAAAAGTACGAATCGAAAAGAGAATATAAAAATCCAAATTACTAAAAATTGACTTCTTTTTGTAAAGCAAAAGTAGGGATCCAAAATAAAATATAAATTGCCAAATTACAAAAAATTGAGTTCTTTTGCATAAAACAAAAGTACGTATCGAGAATGAAATATAAATATCCAAATTACAAAAAATTGAGTTCTTTTGCATAAAACAAAAGTACGAATCGAAAAGAGAATATAAATATCCAAATTACTAAAAATTGAGTTCTTTTTGTAAAGCAAAAGTAGGGATCCAAAATAAAATATAAATTGCGAAATTACAAAAAATTGAGTTCTTTTGCATAAAACAAAAGTACGAATCGAAAAGAGAATATAAATATCCAAATTACTAAATATTGAGTTCTTTTTGTAAAGCAAAAGTAGGGATCCAAAATAAAATATAAATTGCGGAATTCCAAAAAATTGAGTTCTTTTGCATAAAACAAAAGTACATATCGAGAATGAAATATAAATATCCAAATTACAAAAAATTGAGTTCTTTTGCATAATACAAAAGTACGGATCGAGAAGAAAATATAAATATCCAAAATACTAAAAATTGAGTTCTTTTGCATAAAACAAAAGTACGAATCGAAAAGAGAATATAAATATCCAAATTACTAAAAATTGAGTTCTTTTTGTAAAGCAAAAGTAGGGATCCAAAATAAAATATAAATTGCGAAATTACAAAAAATTGAGTTCTTTTGCATAAAACAAAAGTACGAATCGAAAAGAGAATATAAAAATCAAATTACTAAAAATTGACTTCTTTTGTAAAGCAAAAGTAGGGATCCAAAATAAAATATAAATTGCCAAATTACAAAAATTGAGTTCTTTTGCATAAAACAAAAGTACGTATCGAGAATGAAATATAAATATCCAAATTACAAAAAATTGAGTTCTTTTGCATAAAACAAAAGTACGAATCGAAAAGAGAATATAAATATCCAAATTACTAAAAATTGAGTTCTTTTTGTAAAGCAAAAGTAGGGATCCAAAATAAAATATAAATTGCAAAATTACAAAAAATTGAGTTCTTTTGCATAAAACAAAAGTACGAATCGAAAAGAGAATATAAATATCCAAATTACTAAAAATTGAGTTCTTTTTGTAAAGCAAAAGTAGGGATCCAAAATAAAATATAAATTGCGAATTCTAAAAATTGAGTTCTTTTGCATAAAACAAAAGTACATATCGAGAATGAAATATAAATATCCAAATTACAAAAAATTGAGTTCTTTTGCATAATACAAAAGTACGGATCGAGAAGAAGATATAAATATCCAAAATACTAAAAATTGAGTTCTTTTTTGTAAAAGCAAAAGTAGGCATCCAAAATAAAATATAAATTGCGAAATTACAAAAAATTGAGTTCTTTTGCATAAAACAAAAGTACGTATCGAGAATGAAATATAAATATCCAAATTACAAAAAATTGAGTTCTTTTGCATAAAACAAAAGTACGAATCGAAAAGAGAATATAAATATCCAAATTACTAAAAATTGAGTTCTTTTTGTAAAGCAAAAGTAGGGATCCAAAATAAAATATGAATTGCGAAATTACAAAAAATTGAGTTCTTTTGCATAAAACAATAGTACGAATCGAAAAGAGAATATAAATAACCAAATTACTAAAAATTGAGTTCTTTTTCTAAACAAAAGTAGGGATCCAAAATAAAATATAAATTGCGAAATTACAAAAAATTGAGTTCTTTTGCATAAAACAATAGTACGAATCGAAAAGAGAATATAAATAACCAAATTACTAAAAATTGAGTTCTTTTTCTAAACAAAAGTAGGGATCCAAAATAAAATATACATTGCGAAATTACAAAAAATTGAGTTCTTTTGCATAAAACAAAAGTACGAATCGAAAAGAGAATATAAAAATCCAAATTACAAAAAATTGAGTTCTTTTGCATAAAACAAAAGTACGTACCGAGAATGAAATATAAATATCCAAATTAACAAAAATTGAGTTCCTTTGCATAAAACAAAAGTACGAATCGAAAAGAGAATATAAATATCCAAATTACTAAAAATTGAGTTCTTTTTGTAAAGCAAAAGTAGGGATCCAAAATAAAATATAAATTGCGAAATTACAAAAAATTGAGTTCTTTTGCATAAAACAAAAGTACGAATCGAAAAGAGAATATAAAAATCCAAATTACTAAAAATTGACTTCTTTTTGTAAAAGCAAAAGTAGGGATCCAAAATAAAATATAAATTGCCAAATTACAAAAAATTGAGTTCTTTTGCATAAAACAAAAGTACGTATCGAGAATGAAATATAAATGTCCAAATTACAAAAATTGAGTTCTTTTGCATAAAACAAAAGTACGAATCGAAAAGAGAATATAAATATCCAAATTACTAAAAATTGAGTTCTTTTTGTAAAGCAAAAGTAGGGATCCAAAATAAAATATAAATTGCGAAATTACAAAAAATTGAGTTCTTTTGCATAAAACAAAAGTACGAATCGAAAAGAGAATATAAAAATCCAAATTACTAAAAATTGACTTCTTTTTGTAAAGCAAAAGTAGGGATCCAAAATAAAATATAAATTGCCAAATTACAAAAAATTGAGTTCTTTTGCATAAAACAAAAGTACGTATCGAGAATGAAATATAAATATCCAAATTACAAAAATTGAGTTCTTTTGCATAAAACAAAAGTACGAATCGAAAAGAGAATATAAATATCCAAATTACTAAAAATTGAGTTCTTTTTGTAAAGCAAAAGTAGGGATCCAAAATAAAATATAAATTGCGAAATTACAAAAAATTGAGTTCTTTTGCATAAAACAAAAGTACGAATCGAAAAGAGAATATAAATATCCAAATTACTAAAAATTGAGTTCTTTTTGTAAAGCAAAAGTAGGGATCCAAAATAAAATATAAATTGCGAAATTACAAAAAATTGAGTTCTTTTGCACAAAACAAAAGTACATATCGAGAATTAAATATAAATATCCAAATTACCGAAAATTGAGTTCTTTTGCATAAAACAAAAGTACGGATCGAAAGGAGAATATACATATCCAAATTACAAAAAATTGAGTTCTTTTTGTAAAGCAAAAGTAGGGATCCAAAATAAAATATAAATTGCGAAATTACAAAAAATTGAGTTCTTTTGCATAAAACAAAAGTACGAATCGAAAAGAGAATATAAATATCCAAATTACTAAAAATTGAGTTCTTTTTGTAAATCAAAAGTAGGGATCCAAAATAAAATATAAATTGCGGAATTCCAAAAAATTGAGTTCTTTTGCATAAAACAAAAGTACATATCGAGAATGAAATATAAATATCCAAATTACAAAAAATTGAGTTTTTTTGCATAAAACAAAAGTACGGATCGAAAAGAAATTATAAATATCCAAAATACTAAAAATTGAGTTCTTTTTTGTAAAAGCAAGAGTAGGGATCCAAAATAAAATATAAATTGCGAAATTACAAAAAATTGAGTTCCTTTGCATAAAACGAAAGTACGAATCGAAAAGAGAATATAAATATCCAAATTACTAAAAATTGAGTTCTTTTTGTAAAGCAAAAGTAGGGATCCAAAATAAAATATAAATTGCGAAAAAACAAAAAATTGAGTTCTTTTGCATAAAACAAAAGTACGAATCGAAAAGAGAATATAAATATCCAAATTACTAAAAATTGAGTTCTTTTTTTTAAAGCAAAAGTAGGGATCCAAAATAAAATATAAATTACGAAATTACAAAAAATTGAGTTCTTTTGCGTAAAACAAAAATACGTATCGAGAATGAAATATAAATGTCCAAATTACCAAAAATTGAGTTCTTTTGCATAAAACAAAAGTACGAATCGAAAAGAGAATATAAATATCCAAATTACTAAAAATTGAGTTCTTTTTGTAAACCAAAAGTAGGGATCCAAAATAAAATATAAATTGCGAAATTACAAAAAATTGAGTTCTTTTGCATAAAACAAAAGTACGTATCGAGAATGAAATATAAATATCCAAATTAACGAAAATTGAGTTCTTTTGCATAAATCAAAAGTACGGATCGAAAACAGAATATAAATATTACAAAAAATTGAGTTCTTTATCATGAAACAAAAGTACGAATCGAAAAGAGAATATAAATATCCAAATTACTAAAAATTGAGTTCTTTTTGTAAAGCAAAAGTAGGAATCCAAAATAAAATATAAATTGCGAAATTATAAAAAATGGAGTTCTTTTGCATAAAACAATAGTACGAATCGAAAAGAGAATATAAATAACCAAATTACTAAAAATTGAGTTCTTTTTCTAAACAAAAGTAGGGATCCAAAATAAAATATAAATTGCGAAATTACAAAAAATTGAGTTCTTTTGCATAAAACAATAGTACGAATCGAAAAGAGAATATAAATAACCAAATTACTAAAAATTGAGTTCTTTTTCACAACAAAAGTACGGATCCAAAATAAAATATAAATTGCGAAATTACAAAAAATTGAGTTCTTTTGCATAAAACAAAAGTACGAATCGAAAAGAGAATATAAAAATCCAAATTACTAAAAATTGACTTCTTTTTGTAAAGCAAAAGTAGGGATCCAAAATAAAATATAAATTGCGAAATTACAAAAAATTGAGTTCTTTTGCATAAAACAAAAGTACGTACCGAGAATGAAATATAAATATCCAAATTAACAAAAATTGAGTTCCTTTGCATAAAACAAAAGTACGAATCGAAAAGAGAATATAAATATCCAAATTACTAAAAATTGACTTCTTTTTGTAAAGCAAAAGTAGGGATCCAAAATAAAATATAAATTGCGAAATTACAAAAAATTGAGTTCTTTTGCATAAAACAAAAGTACATACCGAGAATGAAATATAAATATCCAAATTAACAAAAATTGAGTTCCTTTGCATAAAACAAAAGTACGAATCGAAAAGAGAATATAAATATCCAAATTACTAAAAATTGAGTTCTTTTTGTAAAGCAAAAGTAGGGATCCAAAATAAAATATAAATTGCGGAATTCCAAAAATTTGAGTTCTTTTGCATAAAACAAAAGTACGAATCGAAAAGAGAATATAAAAATCCAAATTACTAAAAATTGACTTCTTTTTGTAAAGCAAAAGTAGGGATCCAAAATAAAATATAAATTGCGAAATTACAAAAAATTGAGTTCTTTTGCATAAAACAAAAGTACGTATCGAGAATGAAATATAAATATCCAAATTACAAAAAATTGAGTTCTTTTGCATAAAACAAAAGTACGAATCGAAAAGAGAATATAAATATCCAAATTACTAAAAATTGAGTTCTTTTTGTAAAGCAAAGTAGGGATCCAAAAGAAAATATAAATTGCGAAATTACAAAAAATTGAGTTCTTTTGCATAAAACAAAAGTACGAATCGAAAAGAGAATGTAAATATCCAAATTACTAAAAATTGAGTTCTTTTTGTAAAGCAAAAGTAGGGATCCAAAATAAAATATAAATTGCGGAATTCCAAAAAATTGAGTTCTTTTGCATAAAACAAAAGTACATATCGAGAATGAAATATAAATATCCAAATTACAAAAAATTGAGTTCTTTTGCATAATACAAAAGTACGGATCGAGAAGAAAATATAAGTATCCAAAATACTAAAAATTGAGTTCTTTTGCATAAAACAAAAGTACGAATCGAAAAGAGAATATAAATATCCAAATTACTAAAAATTGAGTTCTTTTTGTAAACCAAAAGTAGGGATCCAAAATAAAATATAAATTGCGAAATTACAAAAAATTGAGTTCTTTTGCATAAAACAAAAGTACGTATCGAGAATGAAATATAAATATCCAAATTAACGAAAATTGAGTTCTTTTGCATAAATCAAAAGTACGGATCGAAAACAGAATATAAATATTACAAAAAATTGAGTTCTTTATCATGAAACAAAAGTACGAATCGAAAAGAGAATATAAATATCCAAATTACTAAAAATTGAGTTCTTTTTGTAAAGCAAAAGTAGGAATCCAAAATAAAATATAAATTGCGAAATTATAAAAAATGGAGTTCTTTTGCATAAAACAATAGTACGAATCGAAAAGAGAATATAAATAACCAAATTACTAAAAATTGAGTTCTTTTTCTAAACAAAAGTAGGGATCCAAAATAAAATATAAATTGCGAAATTACAAAAAATTGAGTTCTTTTGCATAAAACAATAGTACGAATCGAAAAGAGAATATAAATAACCAAATTACTAAAAATTGAGTTCTTTTTCACAACAAAAGTACGGATCCAAAATAAAATATAAATTGCGAAATTACAAAAATTGAGTTCTTTTGCATAAAACAAAAGTACTGAATCGAAAAGAGAATATAAAAATCCAAATTACTAAAAATTGACTTCTTTTTGTAAAGCAAAAGTAGGGATCCAAAATAAAATATAAATTGCGAAATTACAAAAATTGAGTTCTTTTGCATAAAACAAAAGTACGTACTGAGAATGAAATATAAATATCCAAATTAACAAAAATTGAGTTCCTTTGCATAAAACAAAAGTACTGAATCGAAAAGAGAATATAAATATCCAAATTACTAAAAATTGACTTCTTTTGTAAAGCAAAAGTAGGGATCCAAAATAAAATATAAATTGCGAAATTACAAAAATTGAGTTCTTTTGCATAAAACAAAAGTACATACCGAGAATGAAATATAAATATCCAAATTACAAAAATTGAGTTCCTTTGCATAAAACAAAAGTACGAATCGAAAAGAGAATATAAATATCCAAATTACTAAAAATTGAGTTCTTTTTGTAAAGCAAAAGTAGGGATCCAAAATAAAATATAAATTGCGGAATTCCAAAAAATTGAGTTCTTTTGCATAAAACAAAAGTACTGAATCGAAAAGAGAATATAAAAATCCAAATTACTAAAAATTGACTTTTTTGTAAAGCAAAAGTAGGGATCCAAAATAAAATATAAATTGCCAAATTACAAAAATTGAGTTCTTTTGCATAAAACAAAAGTACGTATCGAGAATGAAATATAAATATCCAAATTACAAAAAATTGAGTTCTTTTGCATAAAACAAAAGTACGAATCCAAAAGAGAATATAAATATCCAAATTACTAAAAATTGAGTTCTTTTTGTAAAGCAAAGTAGGGATCCAAAAGAAAATATAAATTGCGAAATTACAAAAAATTGAGTTCTTTTGCATAAAACAAAAGTACGAATCGAAAAGAGAATGTAAATATCCAAATTACTAAAAATTGAGTTCTTTTTGTAAAGCAAAAGTAGGGATCCAAAATAAAATATAAATTGCGAATTCAAAAATTGAGTTCTTTTGCATAAAACAAAAGTACATATCGAGAATGAAATATAAATATCCAAATTACAAAAAATTGAGTTCTTTTGCATAATACAAAAGTACGGATCGAGAAGAAAATATAAGTATCCAAAATACTAAAAATTGAGTTCTTTTGCATAAAACAAAAGTACGAATCGAAAAGAGAATATAAATATCCAAATAACTAAAAATTGAGTTCTTTTTGTAAAGCAAAGTAGGGATCCAAAAGAAAATATAAATTGCGAAATTACAAAAAATTGAGTTCTTTTGCATAAAACAAAAGTACGAATCGAAAAGAGAATATAAAAATCGAAATTACTAAAAATTGACTTCTTTTCGTAAAGCAAAAGTAGGGATCCAAAATAAAATATAAATTGCCAAATTACAAAAAATTGAGTTCTTTTGCATAAAACAAAAGTACGTATCGAGAATGAAATATAAATATCCAAATTAAAAAAAATTGAGTTCTTTTGCATAAAACAAAAGTACGAATCGAAAAGAGAATATAAATATCCAAATTACTAAAAATTGAGTTCTTTTTGTAAAGCAAAAGTAGGGATCCAAAATAAAATATAAATTGCAAAATTACAAAAAATTGAGTTCTTTTGCATAAAACAAAAGTACGAATCGAAAAGAGAATGTAAATATCCAAATTACTAAAAATTGAGTTCTTTTTGTAAAGCAAAAGTAGGGATCCAAAATAAAATATAAATTGCGGAATTCCAAAAAATTGAGTTCTTTTGCATAAAACAAAAGTACGTATCGAGAATGAAATATAAATATCCAAATTACAAAAAATTGAGTTCTTTTGCATAATACAAAAGTACGGATCGAGAAGAAAATATAAGTATCCAAAATACTAAAAATTGAGTTCTTTTGCATAAAACAAAAGTACGAATCGAAAAGAGTATATAAATATCCAAATAACTAAAAATTGAGTTCTTTTTGTAAAGCAAAGTAGGGATCCAAAAGAAAATATAAATTGCGAAATTACAAAAAATTGAGTTCTTTTGCATAAAACAAAAGTACGAATCGAAAAGAGAATATAAAAATCCAAATTACTAAAAATTGACTTCTTTTTGTAAAGCAAAAGTAGGGATCCAAAATAAAATATAAATTGCCAAATTACAAAAAATTGAGTTCTTTTGCATAAAACAAAAGTACGTATCGAGAATGAAATATAAATATCCAAATTACAAAAATTGAGTTCTTTTGCATAAAACAAAAGTACTGAATCGAAAAGAGAATATAAATATCCAAATTACTAAAAATTGAGTTCTTTTGTAAAGCAAAAGTAGGGATCCAAAATAAAATATAAATTACGAAATTACAAAAATTGAGTTCTTTTGCATAAAACAAAAGTACGTATCGAGAATGAAATATAAATATCCAAATTACAAAAATTGAGTTCTTTTGCATAAAACAAAAGTACGAATCGAAAAGAGAATATAAATATCCAAATTACTAAAAATTGAGTTCTTTTTGTAAAGCAAAAGTAGGGATCCAAAATAAAATATAAATTGCGAAATTACAAAAAATTGAGTTCTTTTGCATAAAACAAAAGTACGTATCGAGAATGAAATATAAATATCGAAATTACAAAAAATTGAGTTCTTTTGCATAAAACAAAAGTACGAATCGAAAAGAGAATACAAATATCCAAATTACTAAAAATTGAGTTCTTTTTGTAAAGCAAAAGTAGGGATGCAAAATAAAATATAAATTGCGAAATTATAAAAAATTGAGTTCTTTTGCATAAAACAATAGTACGAATCGAAAAGAGAATATAAACAACCAAATTACTAAAAATTGAGTTCTTTTTCTAAACAAAAGTAGGGATCCAAAATAAAATATAAATTGCGAAATTACAAAAATTGAGTTCTTTTGCATAAAACAATAGTACGAATCGAAAAGAGAATATAAATAACCAAATTACTAAAAATTGAGTTCTTTTTCTAAACAAAAGTAGGGATCCAAAATAAAATATAAATTGCGAAATTACAAAAAATTGAGTTCTTTTGCATAAAACAATAGTACTGAATCGAAAAGAGAATATAAATAACCAAATTACTAAAAATTGAGTTCTTTTTCTAAACAAAAGTAGGGATCCAAAATAAAATATAAATTGCGAAATTACAAAAAATTGAGTTCTTTTGCATAAAACAATAGTACGAATCGAAAAGAGAATATAAATATCCAAATTACTAAAAATTGAGTTCTTTTGTAAAGCAAAAGTAGGGATCCAAAATAAAATATAAATTGCGAATTCCAAAAATTGAGTTCTTTTGCATAAAACAAAAGTACATATCGAGAATGAAATATAACTATCCAAATTACAAAAATTGAGTTTTTTGCATAAAACAAAAGTACTGGATCGAAAAGAAAATATAAATATCCAAAATACTAAAAATTGAGTTCTTTTTGTAAAAGCAAAAGTAGGGATTCAAAATAAAATATAAATTGCGAAATTACAAAAAATTGAGTTCCTTTGCATAAAACAAAAGTACGAATCGAAAAGAGAATATATAAATATCCAAATTACTAAAAATTGAGTTCTTTTTGTAAAGCAAAAGTAGGGATCCAAAATAAAATATAAATTACGAAATTACAAAAATTGAGTTCTTTTGCATAAAACAAAAGTACGTGATCGAGAATGAAATATAAATATCCAAATTACAAAAATTGAGTTCTTTTGCATAAAACAAAAGTACGAATCGAAAAGAGAATATAAATATCCAAATTACTAAAAATTGAGTTCTTTTTGTAAAGCAAAAGTAGGGATCCAAAATAAAATATAAATTGCGGAATTCCAAAAAATTGAGTTCTTTTGCATAAAACAAAAGTACATATCGAGAATGAAATATAACTATCCAAATTACAAATAATTGAGTTTTTTTGCATAAAACAAAAGTACGGATCGAAAAGAAAATATAAATATCCAAAATACTAAAAATTGAGTTCTTTTTGTAAAAGCAAAAGTAGGGATTCAAAATAAAATATAAATTGCAAAATTACAAAAATTGAGTTCCTTTGCATAAAACAAAAGTACGAATCGAAAAGAGAATATAAATATCCAAATTACTAAAAATTGAGTTCTTTTTGTAAAGCAAAAGTAGGGATCCAAAATAAAATATAAATTACGAAATTACAAAAATTGAGTTCTTTTGCATAAAACAAAAGTACGTGATCGAGAATGAAATATAAATATCCAAATTACAAAAATTGAGTTCTTTTGCATAAAACAAAAGTACTGAATCGAAAAGAGAATATAAATATCCAAATTACTAAAAATTGAGTTCTTTTTGTAAAGCAAAAGTAGGGATCCAAAATAAAATATAAATTGCGGAATTCAAAAATTGAGTTCTTTTGCATAAAACAAAAGTACATATCGAGAATGAAATATAACTATCCAAATTACAAAAATTGAGTTTTTTGCATAAAACAAAAGTACTGGATCGAAAAGAAAATATAAATATCCAAAATACTAAAAATTGAGTTCTTTTTGTAAAAGCAAAAGTAGGGATTCAAAATAAAATATAAATTGCGAAATTACAAAAATTGAGTTCCTTTGCATAAAACAAAAGTACTGAATCGAAAAGAGAATATAAATATCCAAATTACTAAAAATTGAGTTCTTTTTGTAAAGCAAAAGTAGGGATCCAAAATAAAATATAAATTACGAAATTACAAAAATTGAGTTCTTTTGCATAAAACAAAAGTACGTATCGAGAATGAAATATAAATATCCAAATTACAAAAATTGAGTTCTTTTGCATAAAACAAAAGTACTGAATCGAAAAGAGAATATAAATATCCAAATTACTAAAAATTGAGTTCTTTTGTAAAGCAAAAGTAGGGATCCAAAATAAAATATAAATTGCGGAATTCAAAAATTGAGTTCTTTTGCATAAAACAAAAGTACATATCGAGAATGAAATATAACTATCCAAATTACAAAAAATTGAGTTTTTTTGCATAAAACAAAAGTACGGATCGAAAAGAAAATATAAATATCCAAAATACTAAAAATTGAGTTCTTTTTTGTAAAAGCAAAAGTAGGGATCCAAAATAAAATATAAATTGCGAAATTACAAAAAATTGAGATCCTTTGCATAAAACAAAAGTACGAATCGAAAAGAGAATATAAATATCCAAATTACTAAAAATTGAGTTCTTTTTGTAAAGCAAAAGTAGGGATCCAAAATAAAATATAAATTACGAAATTACAAAAAATTGAGTTCTTTTGCATAAAACAAAAGTACGTATCGAGAATGAAATATAAATATCCAAATTACAAAAAATTGAGTTCTTTTGCATAAAACAAAAGTACGAATCGAAAAGAGAATATAAATATTCAAATTACTAAAAATTGAGTTCTTTTGTAAAGCAAAAGTAGGGATCCAAAATAAAATATAAATTGCGAAATTACAAAAATTGAGTTCTTTTGCATAAAACAATAGTACTGAATCGAAAAGAGAATATAAATAACCAAATTACTAAAAATTGAGTTCTTTTTCTAAACAAAATAGGGCTCCAAAATAAAATATAAATTGCGAAATTACAAAAAATTGAGTTCTTTTGCATAAAACAAAAGTACGAATCGAAAAGAGAATATAAATATCCAAATTACTAAAAATTGAGTTCTTTTTGTAAAGCAAAAGTAGGGATCCAAAATAAAATATAAATTGCGAATTCAAAAATTGAGTTCTTTTGCATAAAACAAAAGTACATATCGAGAATGAAATATAACTATCCAAATTACAAAAAATTGAGTTTTTTGCATAAAACAAAAGTACGGATCGAAAAGAAAATATAAATATCCAAAATACTAAAAATTGAGTTCTTTCTTGTAAAAGCAAAAGTAGGGATTCAAAATAAAATATAAATTGCGAAATTACAAAAAATTGAGTTCCTTTGCATAAAACAAAAGTACGAATCGAAAAGAGAATATAAATATCCAAATTACTAAAAATTGAGTTCTTTTTGTAAAGCAAAAGTAGGGATCCAAAATAAAATATAAATTACGAAATTACAAAAAATTGAGTTCTTTTGCATAAAACAAAAGTACGTATCGAGAATGAAATATAAATATCCAAATTACAAAAATTGAGTTCTTTTGCATAAAACAAAAGTACGAATCGAAAAGAGAATATAAATATCCAAATTACTAAAAATTGAGTTCTTTTGTAAAGCAAAAGTAGGGATCCAAAATAAAATATAAATTGCGGAATTCCAAAAATTGAGTTCTTCTGCATAAAACAAAAGTACATATCGTGAATGAAATATCACTATCCAAATTACAAAAATTGAGTTTTTTGCATAAAACAAAAGTACTGGATCGAAAAGAAAATATAAATATCCAAAATACTAAAAATTGAGTTCTTTTTGTAAAAGCAAAAGTAGGGATCCAAAATAAAATATAAATTGCGAAATTACAAATAATTGAGATCCTTTGCATAAAACAAAAGTACGAATCGAAAAGAGAATATAAATATCCAAATTACTAAAAATTGAGTTCTTTTTGTAAAGCAAAAGTAGGGATCCAAAATAAAATATAAATTACTGAAATTACAAAAATTGAGTTCTTTTGCATAAAACAAAAGTACGTATCGAGAATGAAATATAAATATCCAAATTACAAAATTGAGTTCTTTTGCATAAAACAAAAGTACTGAATCGAAAAGAGAATATAAATATTCAAATTACTAAAAATTGAGTTCTTTTTGTAAAGGAAAAGTAGGGATCCAAAATAAAATATAAATTGCGAAATTACAAAAATTGAGTTCTTTTGCATAAAACAATAGTACTGAATCGAAAAGAGAATATAAATAACCAAATTACTAAAAATTGAGTTCTTTTTCTAAACAAAAGTAGGGATCCAAAATAAAATATACATTGCGAAATTACAAAATTGAGTTCTTTTGCATAAAACAAAAGTACGAATCGAAAAGAGAATATAAAAATCCAAATTATTAAAAATTGACTTCTTTTTGTAAAGCAAAAGTAGGGATCCAAAATAAAATATAAATTGCCAAATTACAAAAATTGAGTTCTTTTGCATAAAACAAAAGTACGTGATCGAGAATGAAATATAAATATCCAAATTACAAAATTGAGTTCTTTTGCATAAAACAAAAGTACGAATCGAAAAGAGAATATAAATATTCAAATTACTAAAAATTGAGTTCTTTTTGTAAAGCAAAGTAGGGATCCAAAAGAAAATATAAATTGCGAAATTACAAAATTGAGTTCTTTTGCATAAAACAAAAGTACGTATTGAGAATGAAATATAAATATCCAAATTACAAAATTGAGTTCTTTTGCATAAAACAAAAGTACTGAATCGAAAAGAGAATATAAATATCCAAATTACTAAAAATTGAGTTCTTTTGTAAAGCAAAAGTAGGGATGCAAAATAAAATATAAATTGCGAAATTATAAAAATTGAGTTCTTTTGCATAAAACAATAGTACGAATCGAAAAGAGAATATAAATAAACAAATTACTAAAAATTGAGTTCTTTTTCTAAACAAAAGTAGGGATCCAAAATAAAATATAAATTGCGAAATTACAAAAAATTGAGTTCTTTTGCATAAAACAATAGTACGAATCGAAAAGAGAATATAAATAACCAAATTACTAAAAATTGAGTTCTTTTTCTAAACAAAAGTAGGGATCCAAAATAAAATATAAATTGCGAAATTACAAAAAATTGACTTCTTTTGCATAAAACAATAGTACGAATCGAAAAGAGAATATAAATAACCAAATTACTAAAAATTGAGTTCTTTTTCTAAACAAAAGTAGGGCTCCAAAATAAAATATAAATTGCGAAATTACAAAAATTGAGTTCTTTTGCATAAAACAAAAGTACGAATCGAAAAGAGAATATAAATATCCAAATTACTAAAAATTGAGTTCTTTTTGTAAAGCAAAAGTAGGGATCCAAAATAAAATATAAATTGCGGAATTCCAAAAAATTGAGTTCTTTTGCATAAAACAAAAGTACATATCGAGAATGAAATATAACTATCCAAATTACAAAAAATTGAGTTTTTTTGCATAAAACAAAAGTACGAATCGAAAAGAAAATATAAATATCCAAAATACTAAAAATTGAGTTCTTTTTTGTAAAAGCAAAAGTAGGGATTCAAAATAAAATATAAATTGCAAAATTACAAAAAATTGAGTTCCTTTGCATAAAACAAAAGTACGAATCGAAAAGAGAATATAAATATCCAAATTACTAAAAATTGAGTTCTTTTGTAAAGCAAAAGTAGGGATCCAAAATAAAATATAAATTACGAAATTACAAAATTGAGTTCTTTTGCATAAAACAAAAGTACGTGATCGAGAATGAAATATAAATATCCAAATTACAAAAATTGAGTTCTTTTGCATAAAACAAAAGTACTGAATCGAAAAGAGAATATAAATATCCAAATTACTAAAAATTGAGTTCTTTTGTAAAGCAAAAGTAGGGATCCAAAATAAAATATAAATTGCGAATTCCAAAAATTGAGTTCTTCTGCATAAAACAAAAGTACATATCGTGAATGAAATATCACTATCCAAATTACAAAAAATTGAGTTTTTTTGCATAAAACAAAAGTACGAATCGAAAAGAGAATATAAATATCCAAATTACTAAAAATTGAGTTCTTTTTGTAAAGCAAAAGTAGGGATCCAAAATAAAATATAAATTGCGAAATTACAAATAATTGAGATCCTTTGCATAAAACAAAAGTACGAATCGAAAAGAGAATATAAATATCCAAATTACTAAAAATTGAGTTCTTTTGTAAAGCAAAAGTAGGGATCCAAAATAAAATATAAATTACGAAATTACAAAAATTGAGTTCTTTTGCATAAAACAAAAGTACGTATCGAGAATGAAATATAAATATCCAAATTACAAAAATTGAGTTCTTTTGCATAAAACAAAAGTACGAATCGAAAAGAGAATATAAATATTCAAATTACTAAAAATTGAGTTCTTTTTGTAAAGCAAAAGTAGGGATCCAAAATAAAATATAAATTGCGAAATTACAAAAATTGAGTTCTTTTGCATAAAACAATAGTACTGAATCGAAAAGAGAATATAAATAACCAAATTACTAAAAATTGAGTTCTTTTTCTAAACAAAAGTAGGGATCCAAAATAAAATATACATTGCGAAATTACAAAAATTGAGTTCTTTTGCATAAAACAAAAGTACGAATCGAAAAGAGAATATAAAAATCCAAATTATTAAAAATTGACTTCTTTTGTAAAGCAAAAGTAGGGATCCAAAATAAAATATAAATTGCCAAATTACAAAATTGAGTTCTTTTGCATAAAACAAAAGTACGTGATCGAGAATGAAATATAAATATCCAAATTACAAAAATTGATTTCTTTTGCATAAAACAAAAGTACGAATCGAAAAGAGAATATAAATATTCAAATTACTAAAAATTGAGTTCTTTTTGTAAAGCAAAGTAGGGATCCAAAAGAAAATATAAATTGCGAAATTACAAAAAATTGAGTTCTTTTGCATAAAACAAAAGTACGTATTGAGAATGAAATATAAATATCCAAATTACAAAAAATTGAGTTCTTTTGCATAAAACAAAAGTACGAATCGAAAAGAGAATATAAATATCCAAATTACTAAAAATTGAGTTCTTTTTGTAAAGCAAAAGTAGGGATGCAAAATAAAATATAAATTGCGAAATTCCAAAAAATTGAGTTCTTTTGCATAAAACAAAAGTACGAATCGATAAGAGAATATAAATAACCAAATTACTAAAAATTGAGTTCTTTTTCTAAACAAAAGTAGGGCTCCAAAATAAAATATAAATTGCGAAATTACAAAAAATTGAGTTCTTTTTCATAAAACAAAAGTACGAATCGAAAAGAGAATATAAATATCCAAATTACTAAAAATTGAGTTCTTTTTGTAAAGCAAAAGTAGGGATCCAAAATAAAATATAAATTGCGGAATTCCAAAAAATTGAGTTCTTCTGCATAAAACAAAAGTACATATCGTGAATGAAATATCACTATCCAAATTACAAAAAATTGAGTTTTTTTGCATAAAACAAAAGTACGGATCGAAAAGAAAATATAAATATCCAAAATACTAAAAATTGAGTTCTTTTTTGTAAAAGCAAAAGTAGGGATCCAAAATAAAATATAAATTGCGAAATTACAAATAATTGAGATCCTTTGCATAAAACAAAAGTACGAATCGAAAAGAGAATATAAATATCCAAATTACTAAAAATTGAGTTCTTTTTGTAAAGCAAAAGTAGGGATCCAAAATAAAATATAAATTACGAAATTACAAAAAATTGAGTTCTTTTGCATAAAACAAAAGTACGTATCGAGAATGAAATATAAATATCCAAATTACAAAAATTGAGTTCTTTTGCATAAAACAAAAGTACTGAATCGAAAAGAGAATATAAATATTCAAATTACTAAAAATTGAGTTCTTTTTGTAAAGCAAAAGTAGGGATCCAAAATAAAATATAAATTGCGAAATTACAAAAATTGAGTTCTTTTGCATAAAACAATAGTACGAATCGAAAAGAGAATATAAATAACCAAATTACTAAAAATTGAGTTCTTTTTCTAAACAAAAGTAGGGATCCAAAATAAAATATACATTGCGAAATTACAAAAATTGAGTTCTTTTGCATAAAACAAAAGTACGAATCGAAAAGAGAATATAAAAATCCAAATTATTAAAAATTGACTTCTTTTTGTAAAGCAAAAGTAGGGATCCAAAATAAAATATAAATTGCCAAATTACAAAATTGAGTTCTTTTGCATAAAACAAAAGTACATGATCGAGAATGAAATATAAATATCCAAATTACAAAATTGAGTTCTTTTGCATAAAACAAAAGTACTGAATCGAAAAGAGAATATAAATATTCAAATTACTAAAAATTGAGTTCTTTTTGTAAAGCAAAGTAGGGATCCAAAAGAAAATATAAATTGCGAAATTACAAAAAATTGAGTTCTTTTGCATAAAACAAAAGTACGTATTGAGAATGAAATATAAATATCCAAATTACAAAAAATTGAGTTCTTTTGCATAAAACAAAAGTACGAATCGAAAAGAGAATATAAATATCCAAATTACTAAAAATTGAGTTCTTTTTGTAAAGCAAAAGTAGGGATGCAAAATAAAATATAAATTGCGAAATTATAAAAATTGAGTTCTTTTGCATAAAACAATAAGTACGAATCGAAAAGAGAATATAAATAACCAAATTACTAAAAATTGAGTTCTTTTTCTAAAGCAAAAGTAGGGATCCAAAATAAAATATAAATTGCGGAATTCCAAAAATTGAGTTCTTCTGCATAAAACAAAAGTACATATCGTGAATGAAATATCACTATCCAAATTACAAAAAATTGAGTTTTTTGGCATAAAACAAAAGTACGGATCGAAAAGAAAATATAAATATCCAAAATACTAAAAATTGAGTTCTTTTTTGTAAAAGCAAAAGTAGGGATCCAAAATAAAATATAAATTGCGAAATTACAAATAATTGAGATCCTTTGCATAAAACAAAAGTACGAATCGAAAAGAGAATATAAATATCCAAATTACTAAAAATTGAGTTCTTTTTGTAAAGCAAAAGTAGGGATCCAAAATAAAATATAAATTACTGAAATTACAAAATTGAGTTCTTTTGCATAAAACAAAAGTACGTGATCGAGAATGAAATATAAATATCCAAATTACAAAATTGAGTTCTTTTGCATAAAACAAAAGTACGAATCGAAAAGAGAATATAAATATTCAAATTACTAAAAATTGAGTTCTTTTTGTAAAGGAAAAGTAGGGATCCAAAATAAAATATAAATTGCGAAATTACAAAAAATTGAGTTCTTTTGCATAAAACAATAGTACGAATCGAAAAGAGAATATAAATAACCAAATTACTAAAAATTGAGTTCTTTTTCTAAACAAAAGTAGGGATCCAAAATAAAATATACATTGCGAAATTACAAAATTGAGTTCTTTTGCATAAAACAAAAGTACGAATCGAAAAGAGAATATAAAAATCCAAATTATTAAAAATTGACTTCTTTTTGTAAAGCAAAAGTAGGGATCCAAAATAAAATATAAATTGCCAAATTACAAAATTGAGTTCTTTTGCATAAAACAAAAGTACGTGATCGAGAATGAAATATAAATATCCAAATTACAAAATTGAGTTCTTTTGCATAAAACAAAAGTACTGAATCGAAAAGAGAATATAAATATTCAAATTACTAAAAATTGAGTTCTTTTTGTAAAGCAAAGTAGGGATCCAAAAGAAAATATAAATTGCGAAATTACAAAAATTGAGTTCTTTTGCATAAAACAAAAGTACGTATTGAGAATGAAATATAAATATCCAAATTACAAAAATTGAGTTCTTTTGCATAAAACAAAAGTACGAATCGAAAAGAGAATATAAATATCCAAATTACTAAAAATTGAGTTCTTTTGTAAAGCAAAAGTAGGGATGCAAAATAAAATATAAATTGCGAAATTACAAAAAATTGAGTTCTTTTGCATAAAACAATAGTACGAATCGAAAAGAGAATATAAATATCCAAATTACTAAAAATTGAGTTCTTTTCTAAAAAAAGTAGGGATCCAAAATAAAATATAAATTGCGAAATTACAAAAATTGAGTTCTTTTGCATAAAACAATAGTACGAATCGAAAAGAGAATATAAATAACCAAATTACTAAAAATTGAGTTCTTTTTCTAAACAAAAGTAGGGATCCAAAATAAAATATAAATTGCGAAATTACAAAAATTGACTTCTTTTGCATAAAACAATAGTACTGAATCGAAAAGAGAATATAAATAACCAAATTACTAAAAATTGAGTTCTTTTTCTAAACAAAAGTAGGGCTCCAAAATAAAATATAAATTGCGAAATTACAAAAATTGAGTTCTTTTGCATAAAACAAAAGTACTGAATCGAAAAGAGAATATAAATATCCAAATTACTAAAAATTGAGTTCTTTTTGTAAAGCAAAAGTAGGGATCCAAAATAAAATATAAATTGCGGAATTCCAAAATTGAGTTCTTTTGCATAAAACAAAAGTACATATCGAGAATGAAATATAACTATCCAAATTACAAAAATTGAGTTTTTTGCATAAAACAAAAGTACTGAATCGAAAAGAAAATATAAATATCCAAAATACTAAAAATTGAGTTCTTTTTGTAAAAGCAAAAGTAGGGATTCAAAATAAAATATAAATTGCGAAATTACAAAAAATTGAGTTCCTTTGCATAAAACAAAAGTACGAATCGAAAAGAGAATATAAATATCCAAATTACTAAAAATTGAGTTCTTTTTGTAAAGCAAAAGTAGGGATCCAAAATAAAATATAAATTACGAAATTACAAAAATTGAGTTCTTTTGCATAAAACAAAAGTACGTGATCGAGAATGAAATATAAATATCCAAATTACAAAAATTGAGTTCTTTTGCATAAAACAAAAGTACGAATCGAAAAGAGAATATAAATATCCAAATTACTAAAAATTGAGTTCTTTTTGTAAAGCAAAAGTAGGGATCCAAAATAAAATATAAATTGCGAATTCCAAAAATTGAGTTCTTTTGCATAAAACAAAAGTATGAAATATAACTATCCAAATTACAAAAAATTGAGTTTTTTTGCATAAAACAAAAGTACGGATCGAAAAGAAAATATAAATATCCAAAATACTAAAAATTGAGTTCTTTTTGTAAAAGCAAAAGTAGGGATCCAAAATAAAATATAAATTGCGAAATTACAAATAATTGAGATCCTTTGCATAAAACAAAAGTACTGAATCGAAAAGAGAATATAAATATCCAAATTACTAAAAATTGAGTTCTTTTTGTAAAGCAAAAGTAGGGATCCAAAATAAAATATAAATTACGAAATTACAAAATTGAGTTCTTTTGCATAAAACAAAAGTACGTGATCGAGAATGAAATATAAATATCCAAATTACAAAAATTGAGTTCTTTTGCATAAAACAAAAGTACTGAATCGAAAAGAGAATATAAATATTCAAATTACTAAAAATTGAGTTCTTTTGTAAAGCAAAAGTAGGGATCCAAAATAAAATATAAATTGCGAAATTACAAAAATTGAGTTCTTTTGCATAAAACAATAGTACGAATCGAAAAGAGAATATAAATAACCAAATTACTAAAAATTGAGTTCTTTTTCTAAACAAAAGTAGGGATCCAAAATAAAATATACATTGCGAAATTACAAAAATTGAGTTCTTTTGCATAAAACAAAAGTACGAATCGAAAAGAGAATATAAAAATCCAAATTATTAAAAATTGACTTCTTTTTGTAAAGCAAAAGTAGGGATCCAAAATAAAATATAAATTGCCAAATTACAAAAATTGAGTTCTTTTGCATAAAACAAAAGTACGTGATCGAGAATGAAATATAAATATCCAAATTACAAAAATTGAGTTCTTTTGCATAAAACAAAAGTACTGAATCGAAAAGAGAATATAAATATTCAAATTACTAAAAATTGAGTTCTTTTTGTAAAGCAAAGTAGGGATCCAAAAGAAAATATAAATTGCGAAATTACAAAAAATTGAGTTCTTTTGCATAAAACAAAAGTACGTATCGAGAATGAAATATAAATATCCAAATTACAAAAATTGAGTTCTTTTGCATAAAACAAAAGTACTGAATCGAAAAGAGAATATAAATATTCAAATTACTAAAAATTGAGTTCTTTTGTAAAGCAAAAGTAGGGATCCAAAATAAAATATAAATTGCGAAATTACAAAAATTGAGTTTTTTGCATAAAACAAAAGTACTGGATCGAAAAGAAAATATAAATATCCAAAATACTAAAAATTGAGTTCTTTTTTTAAAGCAAAAGTAGGGATCCAAAATAAAATATAAATTGCGAAATTACAAATAATTGAGATCCTTTGCATAAAACAAAAGTACGAATCGAAAAGAGAATATAAATATCCAAATTACTAAAAATTGAGTTCTTTTTGTAAAGCAAAAGTAGGGATCCAAAATAAAATATAAATTACGAAATTACAAAAATTGAGTTCTTTTGCATAAAACAAAAGTACGTATCGAGAATGAAATATAAATATCCAAATTACAAAAAATTGAGTTCTTTTGCATAAAACAAAAGTACGAATCGAAAAGAGAATATAAATATTCAAATTACTAAAAATTGAGTTCTTTTTGTAAAGCAAAAGTAGGGATCCAAAATAAAATATAAATTGCGAAATTACAAAAAATTGAGTTTTTTTGCATAAAACAAAAGTACGGATCGAAAAGAAAATATAAATATCCAAAATACTAAAAATTGAGTTCTTTTTTGTAAAAGCAAAAGTAGGGATCCAAAATAAAATATAAATTGCGAAATTACAAAAAATTCAGATCCTTTGCATAAAACAAAAGTACGAATCGAAAAGAGAATATAAATATCCAAATTACTAAAAATTGAGTTCTTTTTGTAAAGCAAAAGTAGGGATCCAAAATAAAATATAAATTACGAAATTACAAAAATTGAGTTCTTTTGCATAAAACAAAAGTACGTGATCGAGAATGAAATATAAATATCCAAATTACAAAAATTGAGTTCTTTTGCATAAAACAAAAGTACGAACCGAAAAGAGAATATAAATATTCAAATTACTAAAAATTGAGTTCTTTTTGTAAAGCAAAAGTAGGGATCCAAAATAAAATATAAATTGCGAAATTACAAAAAATTGAGTTCTTTTGCATAAAACAATAGTACGAATCGAAAAGAGAATATAAATAACCAAATTACTAAAAATTGAGTTCTTTTTCTAAACAAAAGTAGGGATCCAAAATAAAATATACATTGCGAAATTACAAAAAATTGAGTTCTTTTGCATAAAACAAAAGTACGAATCGAAAAGAGAATATAAAAATCCAAATTATTAAAAATTGACTTCTTTTTGTAAAGCAAAAGTAGGGATCCAAAATAAAATATAAATTGCCAAATTACAAAAATTGAGTTCTTTTGCATAAAACAAAAGTACGTGATCGAGAATGAAATATAAATATCCAAATTACAAAAAATTGATTTCTTTTGCATAAAACAAAAGTACGAATCGAAAAGAGAATATAAATATTCAAATTACTAAAAATTGAGTTCTTTTTGTAAAGCAAAGTAGGGATCCAAAAGAAAATATAAATTGCGAAATTACAAAAAATTGAGTTCTTTTGCATAAAACAAAAGTACGTATCGAGAATGAAATATAAATATCCAAATTACAAAAAATTGATTTCTTTTGCATAAAACAAAAGTACGAATCGAAAAGAGAATATAAATATTCAAATTACTAAAAATTGAGTTCTTTTTGTAAAGCAAAGTAGGGATCCAAAAGAAAATATAAATTGCGAAATTACAAAAAATTGAGTTCTTTTGCATAAAACAAAAGTACGTATTGAGAATGAAATATAAATATCCAAATTACAAAAAATTGAGTTCTTTTGCATAAAACAAAAGTACGAATCGAAAAGAGAATATAAATATCCAAATTACTAAAAATTGAGTTCTTTTTGTAAAGCAAAAGTAGGGATGCAAAATAAAATATAAATTGCGAAATTCCAAAAAATTGAGTTCTTTTGCATAAACAAAAGTACGAATCGAAAAGAGAATATAAATAACCAAATTACTAAAAATTGAGTTCTTTTTCTAAACAAAAGTAGGGCTCCAAAATAAAATATAAATTGCGAAATTACAAAAATTGAGTTCTTTTGCATAAAACAAAAGTACGAATCGAAAAGAGAATATAAATATCCAAATTACTAAAAATTGAGTTCTTTTTGTAAAGCAAAAGTAGGGATCCAAAATAAAATATAAATTGCTGAATTCAAAAATTGAGTTCTTTTGCATAAAACAAAAGTACATGTCGAGAATGAAATATAACTATCCAAATTACAAAAATTGAGTTTTTTGCATAAAACAAAAGTACTGGATCGAAAAGAAAATATAAATATCCAAAATACTAAAAATTGAGTTCTTTTTGTAAAAGCAAAAGTAGGGATTCAAAATAAAATATAAATTGCGAAATTACAAAAATTGAGTTCCTTTGCATAAAACAAAAGTACTGAATCGAAAAGAGAATATAAATATCCAAATTACTAAAAATTGAGTTCTTTTTGTAAAGCAAAAGTAGGGATCCAAAATAAAATATAAATTACGAAATTACAAAAATTAAGTTCTTTTGCATAAAACAAAAGTACGTATCGAGAATGAAATATAAATATCCAAATTACAAAAATTGAGTTCTTTTGCATAAAACAAAAGTACTGAATCGAAAAGAGAATATAAATATCCAAATTACTAAAAATTGAGTTCTTTTTGTAAAGCAAAAGTAGGGATCCAAAATAAAATATAAATTGCGAATTCCAAAAAATTGAGTTCTTTTGCATAAAACAAAAGTACATATCGAGAATGAAATATAACTATCCAAATTACAAAAATTGAGTTTTTGCATAAAACAAAAGTACTGGATCGAAAAGAAAATATAAATATCCAAAATACTAAAAATTGAGTTCTTTTTGTAAAAGCAAAAGTAGGGATTCAAAATAAAATATAAATTGCGAAATTACAAAAATTGAGTTCCTTTGCATAAAACAAAAGTACGAATCGAAAAAGAATATAAATATCCAAATTACTAAAAATTGAGTTCTTTTTGTAAAGCAAAAGTAGGGATCCAAAATAAAATATAAATTACGAAATTACAAAAAATTGAGTTCTTTTGCATAAAACAAAAGTACGTATCGAGAATGAAATATAAATATCCAAATTACAAAAATTGAGTTCTTTTGCATAAAACAAAAGTACTGAATCGAAAAGAGAATATAAATATCCAAATTACTAAAAATTGAGTTCTTTTGTAAAGCAAAAGTAGGGATCCAAAATAAAATATAAATTGCGAATTCAAAAATTGAGTTCTTTTGCATAAAACAAAAGTACATATCAATAATGAAATATAACTATCCAAATTACAAAAAATTGAGTTTTTTTGCATAAAACAAAAGTACGGATCGAAAAGAAAATATAAATATCCAAAATACTAAAAATTGAGTTCTTTTTGTAAAAGCAAAAGTAGGGATCCAAAATAAAATATAAATTGCGAAATTACAAAAATTGAGATCCTTTGCATAAAACAAAAGTACGAATCGAAAAGAGAATATAAATATCCAAATTACTAAAAATTGAGTTCTTTTTGTAAAGCAAAAGTAGGGATCCAAAATAAAATATAAATTACGAAATTACAAAAAATTGAGTTCTTTTGCATAAAACAAAAGTACGTATCGAGAATGAAATATAAATATCCAAATTACAAAAATTGAGTTCTTTTGCATAAAACAAAAGTACGAATCGAAAAGAGAATATAAATATCCAAATTACTAAAAATTGAGTTCTTTTGTAAAGCAAAAGTAGGGATCCAAAATAAAATATAAATTGCGAAATTACAAAAATTGAGTTCTTTTGCATAAAACAATAGTACGAATCGAAAAGAGAATATAAATAACCAAATTACTAAAAATTGAGTTCTTTTTCTAAACAAAAGTAGGGATCCAAAATAAAATATACATTGCGAAATTACAAAAAATTGAGTTCTTTTGCTTAAAACAAAAGTACGAATCGAAAAGAGAATATAAAAATCCAAATTATTAAAAATTGACTTCTTTTTGTAAAGCAAAAGTAGGGATCCGAAATAAAATATAAATTGCCAAATTACAAAAATTGAGTTCTTTTGCATAAAACAAAAGTACGTATCGAGAATGAAATATAAATATCCAAATTACAAAAATTGAGTTCTTTTGCATAAAACTAAAGTACTGAATCGAAAAGAGAATATAAATATTCAAATTACTAAAAATTGAGTTCTTTTGTAAAGCAAAAGTAGGGATCCAAAAGAAAATATGAATTGCGAAATTACAAAAATTGAGTTCTTTTGCATAAAACAAAAGTACGAATCGAAAAGAGAATGTAAATATCCAAATTACTAAAAATTGAGTTCTTTTTGTAAAGCAAAAGTAGGGATCCAAAATAAAATATAAATTGCGAATTCAAAAATTGAGTTCTTTTGCATAAAACAAAAGTACATATTGAGAATGAAATATAAATATCCAAATTACAAAAATTGAGTTCTTTTGCATAATACAAAAGTACTGGATCGAGAACAAAATATAAATATCCAAAATACTAAAAATTGAGTTCTTTTTGTAAAAGCAAAAGTAGGCATCCAAAATAAAATATAAATTGCGAAATTACAAAAAATTGAGTTCTTTTGCATAAAACAAAAGTACGTATCGAGAATGAAATATAAATATCCAAATTACAAAAAATTGAGTTCTTTTGCATAAAACAAAAGTACGAATCGAAAAGAGAATATAAATATCCAAATTACTAAAAATTGAGTTCTTTTTGTAAAGCAAAGTAGGGATCCAAAAGAAAATATAAATTGCGAAATTACAAAAAATTGAGTTCTTTTGCATAAAACAAAAGTACGAATCGAAAAGAGAATGTAAATATCCAAATTACTAAAAATTGAGTTCTTTTTGTAAAGCAAAAGTAGGGATCCAAAATAAAATATAAATTGCGAAATTACAAAAAATTGAGTTCTTTTGCATAAAACAAAAGTACATATCGAGAATGAAATATAAATATCCAAATTACAAAAAATTGAGTTCTTTTGCATAATACAAAAGTACGGATCGAGAAGAAAATATAAATATCCAAAATACTAAAAATTGAGTTCTTTTTTGTAAAAGCAAAAGTAGGCATCCAAAATAAAATATAAATTGCGAAATTACAAAAAATTGAGTTCTTTTGCAAAAAACAAAAGTACGTATCGAGAATGAAATATAAATATCCAAATTACAAAAAATTGAGTTCTTTTGCATAAAACAAAAGTACGAATCGAAAAGAGAATATAAATATCCAAATTACTAGAAATTGAGTTCTTTTTGTAAAGCAAAAGTAGGGATCCAAAATAAAATATAAATTGCAAAATTACAAAAAATTGAGTTCTTTTGCATAAAACAATAGTACGAATCGAAAAGAGAATATAAATAACCAAATTACTGAAAATTGAGTTCTTTTTCTAAACAAAAGTAGGGATCCAAAATAAAATATAAATTGCGAAATTACAAAAAATTCAGTTCTTTTGCATAAAACAATAGTACGAATCGAAAGGAGAATATAAATAACCAAATTACTAAAAATTGAGTTCTTTTTCTAAACAAAAGTAGGGATCCAAAATAAAATATAAATTGCGAGATTACAAAAAATTGAGTTCTTTTGCATAAAACAAAAGTACATATCGAGAATGAAATATAACTATCCAAATTACAAAAAATTGAGTTTTTTTGCATAAAACAAAAGTACGGATCGAAAAGAAAATATAAATATCCAAAATACTAAAAATTGAGTTCTTTTTTGTAAAAGCAAAAGTAGGGATTCAAAATAAAATATAAATTGCGAAATTACAAAAAATTGAGTTCCTTTGCATAAAACAAAAGTACGAATCGAAAAGAGAATATAAATATCCAAATTACTAAAAATTGAGTTCTTTTTGTAAAGCAAAAGTAGGGATCCAAAATAAAATATAAATTACGAAATTACAAAAAATTCAGTTCTTTTGCATAAAACAAAAGTATGTATCGAGAATGAAATATAAATATCCAAATTACCAAAAATTGAGTTCTTTTGCATAAAACAAAAGTACGAATCGAAAAGAGAATATAAATATCAAAATTACTAGAAATTGAGTTCTTTTTGTAAAGCAAAAGTAGGGATCCAAAATAAAATATAAATTGCAAAATTACAAAAAATTGAGTTCTTTTGCATAAAACAATAGTACGAATCGAGAAGAGAATATAACTAACCAAATTACTGAAAATTGAGTTCTTTTTCTAAACAAAAGTAGGGATCCAAAATAAAATATAAATTGCGAAATTACAAAAATTGAGTTCTTTTGCATAAAACAATAGTACGAATCGAAAAGAGAATATAAATAACCAAATTACTAAAAATTGAGTTCTTTTTCTAAACACAAAGTAGGGATCCAAAAGAAAATATAAATTGCGAAATTACAAAAAATTGAGTTCTTTTGCATAAAACAAAAGTACGAATCGAAAAGAGAATATAAAAATCCAAATTACTAAAAATTGACTTCTTTTGTAAAGCAAAAGTAGGGATCCAAAATAAAATATAAATTGCGAAATTACAAAATTGAGTTCTTTTGCATAAAACAAAAGTACGTATCGAGAATAAAATATAAATATCCAAATTACAAAAATTGAGTTCTTTTGCATAAAACAAAAGTACTGAATCGAAAAGAGAATATAAATATCCAAATTACTAAAAATTGAGTTCTTTTTGTAAAGCAAAAGTAGGGATCCAAAATAAAATATAAATTGCGGAATTCCAAAAAATTGAGTTCTTTTGCATAAAACAAAAGTACATATCGAGAATGAAATATAAATATCCAAATTACCGAAAATTGAGTTCTTTTGCATAAAACAAAAGTATGGATCGAAAGGAGAATATACATATCCAAATTACAAAAATTGAGTTCTTTTTGTAAAGCAAAAGTAGGGATCCAAAAGAAAATATAAATTGCGAAATTACAAAAATTGAGTTCTTTTGCATAAAACAAAAGTACGAATCGAAAAGAGAATATAAATATCCAAATTACTAAAAATTGAGTTCTTTTTGTAAAGCAAAAGTAGGGATCCAAAATAAAATATAAATTGCCAAATTACAAAAATTGAGTTCTTTTGCATAAAACAAAAGTACTGAATCGAAAAGAGAATATAAATATTCAAATTACTAAAAATTGAGTTCTTTTGTAAAGCAAAAGTAGGGATCCAAAAGAAAATATAAATTGCGAAATTACAAAAAATTGAGTTCTTTTGCATAAAACAAAAGTACGAATCGAAAAGAGAATGTAAATATCCAAATTACTAAAAATTGAGTTCTTTTTGTAAAGCAAAAGTAGGGATCCAAAATAAAATATAAATTGCGGAATTCCAAAAAATTGAGTTCTTTTGCATAAAACAAAAGTACATATTGAGAATGAAATATAAATATCCAAATTACAAAAAATTGAGTTCTTTTGCATAATACAAAAGTACGGATCGAGAACAAAATATAAATATCCAAAATACTAAAAATTGAGTTCTTTTTTGTAAAAGCAAAAGTAGGCATCCAAAATAAAATATAAATTGCGAAATTACAAAAAATTGAGTTCTTTTGCATAAAACAAAAGTACATATCGAGAATGAAATATAAATATCCAAATTACAAAAAATTGAGTTCTTTTGCATAAAACAAAAGTACGAATCGAAAAGAGAATATAAATATTCAAATTACTAAAAATTGAGTTCTTTTTGTAAAGCAAAAGTAGGGATCCAAAATAAAATATAAATTGCGAAATTACAAAAAATTGAGTTCTTTTGCATAAAACAAAAGTACGAATCGAAAAGAGAATGTAAATATCCAAATTACTAAAAATTGAGTTCTTTTTGTAAAGCAAAAGTAGGGATCCAAAATAAAATATAAATTGCGGAATTCCAAAAAATTGAGTTCTTTTGCATAAAACAAAAGTACATATCGAGAATGAAATATAAATATCCAAATTACAAAAAATTGAGTTCTTTTGCATAATACAAAAGTACGGATCGAGAAGAAAATATAAATATCCAAAATACTAAAAATTGAGTTCTTTTTTGTAAAAGCAAAAGTAGGCATCCAAAATAAAATATAAATTACGAAATTACAAAAATTGAGTTCTTTTGCAAAAACAAAAGTACGTATCGAGAATGAAATATAAATATCCAAATTACAAAAATTGAGTTCTTTTGCATAAAACAAAAGTACTGAATCGAAAAGAGAATATAAATATCCAAATTACTAGAAATTGAGTTCTTTTTGTAAAGCAAAAGTAGGGATCCAAAATAAAATATAAATTGCAAAATTACAAAAAATTGAGTTCTTTTGCATAAAACAATAGTACTGAATCGAAAAGAGAATATAAATAACCAAATTACTGAAAATTGAGTTCTTTTTCTAAACAAAAGTAGGGATCCAAAATAAAATATAAATTGCGAAATTACAAAAAATTGAGTTCTTTTGCATAAAACAATAGTACGAATCGAAAAGAGAATATAAATAACCAAATTACTAAAAATTGAGTTCTTTTTCTAAACAAAAGTAGGGATCCAAAATAAAATATAAATTGCGAAATTACAAAAATTGAGTTCTTTTGCATAAAACAAAAGTACATATCGAGAATGAAATATAACTATCCAAATTACAAAAATTGAGTTTTTTGCATAAAACAAAAGTACTGGATCGAAAAGAAAATATAAATATCCAAAATACTAAAAATTGAGTTCTTTTTGTAAAAGCAAAAGTAGGGATTCAAAATAAAATATAAATTGCGAAATTACAAAAATTGAGTTCCTTTGCATAAAACAAAAGTACTGAATCGAAAAGAGAATATAAATATCCAAATTACTAAAAATTGAGTTCTTTTTGTAAAGCAAAAGTAGGGATCCAAAATAAAATATAAATTACGAAATTACAAAAATTCAATTCTTTTGCATAAAACAAAAGTACGTATCGAGAATGAAATATAAATATCCAAATTACCAAAAATTGAGTTCTTTTGCATAAAACAAAAGTACGAATCGAAAAGAGAATATAAATATCAAAATTACTAGAAATTGAGTTCTTTTTGTAAAGCAAAAGTAGGGATCCAAAATAAAATATAAATTGCAAAATTACAAAAAATTGAGTTCTTTTGCATAAAACAATAGTACGAATCGAAAAGAGAATATAAATAACCAAATTACTGAAAATTGAGTTCTTTTTCTAAACAAAAGTAGGGATCCAAAATAAAATATAAATTGCGAAATTACAAAAAATTCAGTTCTTTTGCATAAAACAATAGTACGAATCGAAAAGAGAATATAAATAACCAAATTACTAAAAATTGAGTTCTTTTTCTAAACAAAAGTAGGGATCCAAAATAAAATATACATTGCGAAATTACAAAAAATTGAGTTCTTTTGCATAAAACAAAAGTACGAATCGAAAAGAGAATATAAAAATCCAAATTACTAAAAATTGACTTCTTTTTGTAAAGCAAAAGTAGGGATCCAAAATAAAATATAAATTGCGAAATTACAAAAAATTGAGTTCTTTTGCATAAAACAAAAGTACGTATCGAGAATAAAATATAAATATCCAAATTACAAAAAATTGAGTTCTTTTGGATAAAACAAAAGTACGAATCGAAAAGAGAATATAAATATCCAAATTACTAAAAATTGAGTTCTTTTTGTAAAGCAAAAGTAGGGATCCAAAATAAAATATAAATTGCGAAATTACAAAAAATTGAGTTCTTTTGCACAAAACAAAAGTACATATCGAGAATTAAATATAAATATCCAAATTACCGAAAATTGAGTTCTTTTGCATAAAACAAAAGTACGGATCGAAAGGAGAATATACATATCCAAATTACAAAAAATTGAGTTCTTTTTGTAAAGCAAAAGTAGGGATCCAAAAGAAAATATAAATTGCGAAATTACAAAAATTGAGTTCTTTTGCATAAAACAAAAGTACTGAATCGAAAAGAGAATATAAATATCCAAATTACTAAAAATTGAGTTCTTTTTGTAAAGCAAAAGTAGGGATCCAAAATAAAATATAAATTACGAAATTACAAAAAATTGAGTTCTTTTGCATAAAACAAAAGTACGTATCGATAATGAAATATAAATATCCAAATTACAAAAAATTGAGTTCTTTTGCATAAAACAAAAGTACGAATTGAAAAGAGAATATAAATATCCAAATTACTAAAAATTGAGTTCTTTTTGTAAAGAAAAAGTAGGGATCCAAAATAAAATATAAATTGCGAAATTACAAAAAATTGAGTTCTTTTGCATAAAACAAAAGTACGTATCGAGAATGAAATATAAATATCCAAATTACCAAAAATTGAGTTCTTTTGCATAAAACAATAGTACGAATCGAAAAGAGAATATAAATAACCAAATTACTAAAAATTGAGTTCTTTTTCTAAACAAAAGTAGGGATCCAAAATAAAATATACATTGCGAAATTACAAAAAATTGAGTTCTTTTGCATAAAACAAAAGTACGAATCGAAAAGAGAATATAAAAATCCAAATTACTAAAAATTGAGTTCTTTTTGTAAAGCAAAAGTAGGGATCCAAAAGAAAATATAAATTGCGAAATTACAAAAAATTGAGTTCTTTTGCATAAAACAAAAGTACGAATCGAAAAGAGAATATAAATATCCAAATTACAAAAAATTGAGTTCTTTTGCATAAAACAAAAGCACGAATCGAAAAGAGAATGTAAATATCCAAATTACTAAAAATTGAGTTCTTTTTGTAAAGCAAAAGTAGGGATCCAAAATAAAATATAAATTGCGAAATTACAAAAAATTGAGTTCTTTTGCATAAAAAAAAAGTACCTATCGAGAATGAAATATAAATATCCAAATTACCAAAAATTGAGTTCTTTTGCATAAAACAAAAGTACGGATCGAAAAGAGAATATAAATATTACAAAAAAGTGAGTTCTTTATCATGAAACAAAAGTACGAATCGAAAAGAGAATATAAATATCCAAATTACTAAAAATTGAGTTCTTCTTGTAAAGCAAAAGTAGGGATCCAAAATAAAATATAAATTACTGAAATTACAAAAAATTGAGTTCTTTTGCATAAAACAAAAGTACATGATCGAGAATGAAATATAAATATCCAAATTACAAAAAATTGAGTTCTTTTGCGTAAAACAAAAGTACGAATCGAAAAGAGAATATAAATATCTAAATTACTAAAAATTGAGTTCTTTTTGTAAAGCAAAAGTAGGGATCCAAAATAAAATATAAATTGCGGAATTCCAAAAAATTGAGTTCTTTTGCATAAAACAAAAGTACATATCGAGAATGAAATATAACTATCCAAATTACAAAAAATTGAGTTTTTTTGCATAAAACAAAAGTACGGATCGAAAAGAAAATATAAATATCCAAAATACTAAAAATTGAGTTCTTTTTTGTAAAAGCAAAAGTAGGGATCCAAAATAAAATATAAATTGCGAAATTACAAAAAATTGAGTTCTTTTGCATAAAACAAAAGTACGGATTGAAAGGAGAATATAAATATCCAAATTACTAAAAATTAAGTTCTTTTTGTAAAGCAAAAGTAGGGATCCAAAATAAAATATAAATTGCGAAATTACAAAAAATTGAGTTCTTTTGCATAAAACAAAAGTACGTATCGAGAATGAAATATAAATATCCAAATTACCAAAAATTGAGTTCTTTTGCATAAAACAAAAGTACGGATCGAAAAGAGAATATAAATATTACAAAAAATTGAGTTCTTTATCATGAAACAAAAGTACGAATCGAAAAGAGAATATAAATATCCAAATTACTAAAAATTGAGTTCTTTTTGTAAAGCAAAAGTAGGGATCCAAAATAAAATATAAATTACGAAATTACAAAAAATTGAGTTCTTTTGCATAAAACAAAAGTACGTATCGAGAATGAAATATAAATATCCAAATTACAAAAATTGAGTTCTTTTGCATAAAACAAAAGTACTGAATCGAAAAGAGAATATAAATATCCAAATTACTAAAAATTGAGTTCTTTTTGTAAAGCAAAAGTAGGGATCCAAAATAAAATATAAATTGCGAAATTACAAAAAATTGAGTTCTTTTGCATAAAACAAAAGTACGGATTGAAAGGAGAATATAAATATCCAAATTACTAAAAATTGAGTTCTTTTTGTAAAGCAAAAGTAGGGATCCAAAATAAAATATAAATTGCGAAATTACAAAAAATTGAGTTCTTTTGCATAAAACAAAAGTACGAATCGAAAAGAGAATATAAATATCCAAATTACTAAAAATTGAGTTCTTTTAGTAAAGCAAAAGTAGGGATCCAAAATAAAATATAAATTGCGAAATTACAAAAAATTGAGTTCTTTTGCATAAAACAAAAGTACGGATTGAAAGGAGAATATAAATATCCAAATTACTAAAAATTGAGTTCTTTTTGTAAAGCAAAAGTAGGGATCCAAAATAAAATATAAATTGCGAAATTATAAAAAATTGAGTTCTTTTGCATAAAACAATAGTACGAATCGAAAAGAGAATATAAATTACCAAATTACTAAAAATTGAGTTCTTTTTCTAAAGCAAAAGTAGGGATCCAAAATAAAATATAAATTGCGAAATTACAAAAAATTGAGTTCTTTTGCATAAAACAATAGTACGAATCGAAAAGAGAATATAAATAACCAAATTACTAAAAATTGAGTTCTTTTTCTAAACAAAAGTAGGGATCCAAAATAAAATATAAATTGCGAAATTACAAAAAATTGAGTTCTTTTGCATAAAACAATAGTACGAATCGAAAAGAGAATATAAATAACCAAATTACTAAAAATTGAGTTCTTTTTCTAAACAAAAGTAGGGATCCAAAATAAAATATAAATTGCGAAATTACAAAAAATTGAGTTCTTTTGCATAAAACAAAAGTACATATCGAGAATGAAATATAACTATCCAAATTACAAAAATTGAGTTCTTTTGCATAAAACAAAAGTACTGGATCGAAAAGAAAATATAAATATCCAAAATACTAAAATTGAGTTCTTTTTGTAAAAGCAAAAGTAGGGATTCAAAATAAAATATAAATTGCGAAATTACAAAAATTGAGTTCCTTTGCATAAAACAAAAGTACTGAATCGAAAAGAGAATATAAATATCCAAATTACTAAAAATTGAGTTCTTTTTGTAAAGCAAAAGTAGGGATCCAAAATAAAATATAAATTGCGAAATTACAAAAAATTGAGTTCTTTTGCATAAAACAAAAGTACGGATTGAAAGGAGAATATAAATATCCAAATTACTAAAAATTGAGTTCTTTTTGTAAAGCAAAAGTAGGGATCCAAAATAAAATATAAATTGCGAAATTACAAAAAATTGAGTGCTTTTGCATAAAACAAAAGTACGAATCGAAAAGAGAATATAAATATCCAAATTACTAAAAATTGAGTTCTTTTTGTAAAGCAAAAGTAGGGATCCAAAATAAAATATAAATTGCGAAATTACAAAAAATTGAGTTCTTTTGCATAAAACAAAAGTACGGATTGAAAGGAGAATATAAATATCCAAATTACTAAAAATTGAGTTCTTTTTGTAAAGCAAAAGTAGGGATCCAAAATAAAATATAAATTGCGAAATTACAAAAAATTGAGTTCCTTTGCATAAAACAAAAGTACGAATCGAAAAGAGAATATAAATATCCAAATTACTAAAAATTGAGTTCTTTTTGAAAAGCAAAAGTAGGGATCCAAAATAAAATATAAATTGCGGAATTCCAAAAAATTGAGTTCTTTTGCATAAAACAAAAGTACATATCGAGAATGAAATATAACTATCCAAATTACAAAAAATTGAGTTCTTTTGCATAAAACAAAAGTACGGATCGAAAAGAAAATATAAATATCCAAAATACTAAAAATTGAGTTCTTTTTTGTAAAAGCAAAAGTAGGGATTGAAAATAAAATATAAATTGCGAAATTACAAAAAATTGAGTTCCTTTGCAGAAAACAAAAGTACGAATCGAAAAGAGAATATAAATATCCAAATTACTAAAAATTGAGTTCTTTTTGTAAAGCAAAAGTAGGGATCCAAAATAAAATATAAATTACGAAATTACAAAAAATTGAGTTCTTTTGCATAAAACAAAAGTACGTATCGAGAATGAAATATAAATATCCAAATTACCAAAAATTGAGTTCTTTTGCATAAAACAAAAGTACGGATCGAAAAGAGAATATAAATATTACAAAAAAGTGAGTTCTTTATCATGAAACAAAAGTACGAATCGAAAAGAGAATATAAATATCCAAATTACTAAAAATTGAGTTCTTCTTGTAAAGCAAAAGTAGGGATCCAAAATAAAATATAAATTATGAAATTACAAAAAATTGAGTTCTTTTGCATAAAACAAAAGTACGTATCGAGAATGAAATATAAATATCCAAATTACAAAAAATTGAGTTCTTTTGCATAAAACAAAAGTACGAATCGAAAAGAGAATATAAATATCCAAATTACTAAAAATTGAGTTCTTTTTGTAAAGCAAAAGTAGGGATCCAAAATAAAATATAAATTGCGGAATTCCAAAAAATTGAGTTCTTTTGCATAAAACAAAAGTACATATCGAGAATGAAATATAACTATCCAAATTACAAAAAATTGAGTTCTTTTGCATAAAACAAAAGTACGGATCGAAAAGAGAATATAAATATCCAAAATACTAAAAATTGAGTTCTTTTTGTAAAGCAAAAGTAGGGATCCAAAATAAAATATAAATTGCGAAATTACAAAAAATTCAGATCCTTTGCATAAAACAAAAGTACGAATCGAAAAGAGAATATAAATATCCAAATTACTAAAAATTGAGTTCTTTTTGTAAAGCAAAAGTAGGGATCCAAAATAAAATATAAATTGCGAAATTACAAAAAATTGAGTTCTTTTGCATAAAACAAAAGTACGGATTGAAAGGAGAATATAAATATCCAAATTACTAAAAATTGAGTTCTTTTTGTAAAGCAAAAGTAGGGATCCAAAATAAAATATAAATTGCGAAATTACAAAAAATTGAGTTCTTTTGCATAAAACAAAAGTACGTATTGAGAATGAAATATAAATATCCAAATTACAAAAAGTTGAGTTCTTTTGCATAAAACAAAAGTACGAATCGAAAAGAGAATATAAATATCCAAATTACTAAAAATTGAGTTCTTTTTGTAAAGCAAAAGTAGGGATCCAAAATAAAATATAAATTGCGAAATTACAAAAAATTGAGTTCTTTTGCATAAAACAAAAGTACGGATTGAAAGGAGAATATAAATATCCAAATTACTAAAAATTGAGTTCTTTTTGTAAAGCAAAAGTAGGGATCCAAAATAAAATATAAATTGCGAAATTACAAAAAATTGAGTTCTTTTGCATAAAACAATAGTACGAATCGAAAAGAGAATATAAATAACCAAATTACTAAAAATTGAGTTCTTTTTGTAAAGCAAAAGTAGGGATCCAAAATAAAATATAAATTGCGAAATTACAAAAAATTGAGTTCTTTTGCATAAAACAATAGTACGAATCGAAAAGAGAATATAAATAACCAAATTACTAAAAATTGAGTTCTTTTTCTAAACAAAAGTAGGGATCCAAAATAAAATATAAATTGCGAAATTACAAAAAATTGAGTTCTTTTGCATAAAACAATAGTACGAATCGAAAAGAGAATATAAATAACCAAATTACTAAAAATTGAGTTCTTTTTCTAAACAAAAGTAGGGATCCAAAATAAAATATAAATTGCGAAATTACAAAAAATTGAGTTCTTTTGCATAAAACAAAAGTACATATCGAGAATGAAATATAACTATCCAAATTACAAAAAATTGAGTTCTTTTGCATAAAACAAAAGTACGGATCGAAAAGAAAATATAAATATCCAAATTACTAAAAATTGAGTTCTTTTTGTAAAAGCAAAAGTAGGGATTCAAAATAAAATATAAATTGCGAAATTACAAAAAATTGAGTTCCTTTGCATAAAACAAAAGTACGAATCGAAAAGAGAATATAAATATCCAAATTACTAAAAATTGAGTTCTTTTTGTAAAGCAAAAGTAGGGATCCAAAATAAAATATAAATTACGAAATTACAAAAAATTGAGTTCTTTTGCATAAAACAAAAGTACGTATCGAGAATGAAATATAAATATCCAAATTACCAAAAATTGAGTTCTTTTGCATAAAACAAAAGTACGGATCGAAAAGAGAATATAAATATTACAAAAAAGTGAGTTCTTTATCATGAAACAAAAGTACGAATCGAAAAGAGAATATAAATATCCAAATTACTAAAAATTGAGTTCTTCTTGTAAAGCAAAAGTAGGGATCCAAAATAAAATATAAATTACGAAATTACAAAAAATTGAGTTCTTTTGCATAAAACAAAAGTACGTATCGAGAATGAAATATAAATATCCAAATTACAAAAATTTGAGTTCTTTTGCATAAAACAAAAGTACGAATCGAAACGAGAATATAAATATCCAAATTACTAAAAATTGAGTTCTTTTTGTAAAGCAAAAGTAGGGATCCAAAATAAAATATAAATTGCGAATTCCAAAAATTGAGTTCTTTTGCATAAAACAAAAGTACATATCGAGAATGAAATATAACTATCAAATTACAAAAAATTGAGTTCTTTTGCATAAAACAAAAGTACGGATCGAAAAGAAAATATAAATATCAAAATACTAAAAATTGAGTTCTTTTTTGTAAAAGCAAAAGTAGGGATCCAAAATAAAATATAAATTGCGAAATTACAAAAAATTGAGTTCTTTTGCATAAAACAAAAGTACTGGATCGAAAAGAGAATATAAATATCCAAATTACTAAAAATTGAGTTCTTTTGTAAAAGCAAAAGTAGGGATCCAAAATAAAATATAAATTGCGAAATTACAAAAATTGAGTTCTTTTGCATAAAACAAAAGTACTGGATTGAAAGGAGAATATAAATATCCAAATTACTAAAAATTGAGTTCTTTTGTAAAGCAAAAGTAGGGATCCAAAATAAAATATAAATTGCGAAATTACAAAAAATTGAGTTCTTTTGCATAAAACAATAGTACGAATCGAAAAGAGAATATAAATATCCAAATTACTAAAAATTGAGTTCTTTTTCTAAACAAAAGTAGGGATCCAAAATAAAATATAAATTGCGAAATTACAAAAAATTGAGTTCTTTTGCATAAAACAAAAGTACGAATCGAAAAGAGAATATAAATAACCAAATTACTAAAAATTGAGTTCTTTTTGTAAAGCAAAAGTAGGGATCCAAAATAAAATATAAATTGCGAAATTACAAAAAATTGAGTTCTTTTGCATAAAACAAAAGTACGAATCGAAAAGAGAATATAAATAACCAAATTACTAAAAATTGAGTTCTTTTTCTAAACAAAAGTAGGGATCCAAAATAAAATATAAATTGCGAAATTACAAAAAATTGAGTTCTTTTGCATAAAACAATAGTACTGAATCGAAAAGAGAATATAAATAACCAAATTACTAAAAATTGAGTTCTTTTTCTAAAACAAAAGTAGGGATCCAAAATAAAATATAAATTGCGAAATTACAAAAAATTGAGTTCTTTTGCATAAAACCAAAGTACATATCGAGAATGAAATATAACTATCCAAATTACAAAAAATTGAGTTCTTTTGCATAAAACAAAAGTACGGATCGAAAAGAAAATATAAATATCCAAAATACTAAAAATTGAGTTCTTTTTTGTAAAAGCAAAAGTAGGGATCCAAAATAAAATATAAATTGCGAAATTACAAAAAATTGAGTTCCTTTGCATAAAACAAAAGTACGAATCGAAAAGAGAATATAAATATCCAAATTACTAAAAATTGAGTTCTTTTTGTAAAGCAAAAGTAGGGATCCAAAATAAAATATAAATTGCGAAATTACAAAAAATTGAGTTCTTTTGCATAAAACAAAAGTACGGATTGAAAGGAGAATATAAATATCCAAATTACTAAAAATTGAGTTCTTTTTGTAAAAGCAAAAGTAGGGATCCAAAATAAAATATAAATTGCGAAATTACAAAAAATTGAGATCCTTTGCATAAAACAAAAGTACGAATCGAAAAGAGAATATAAATATCCAAATTACTAAAAATTGAGTTCTTTTTGTAAAGCAAAAGTAGGGATCCAAAATAAAATATAAATTGCGAAATTACAAAAAATTGAGTTCTTTTGCATAAAACAAAAGTACTGGATTGAAAGGAGAATATAAATATCCAAATTACTAAAAATTGAGTTCTTTTTGTAAAGCAAAAGTAGGGATCCAAAATAAAATATAAATTGCGAAATTACGAAAAATTGAGTTCCTTTGCATAAAACAAAAGTACGAATCGAAAAGAGAATATAAATATCCAAATTACTAAAAATTGAGTTCTTTTTGAAAAGCAAAAGTAGGGATCCAAAATAAAATATAAATTGCGAATTCAAAAAATTGAGTTCTTTTGCATAAAACAAAAGTACATATCGAGAATGAAATATAACTATCCAAATTAAAAAAATTGAGTTCTTTTGCATAAAACAAAAGTACGGATCGAAAAGAAAATATAAATATCCAAAATACTAAAAATTGAGTTCTTTTTTGTAAAAGCAAAAGTAGGGATTCAAAATAAAATATAAATTGCGAAATTACAAAAAATTGAGTTCCTTTGCAGAAAACAAAAGTACGAATCGAAAAGAGAATATAAATATCCAAATTACTAAAAATTGAGTTCTTTTGTAAAGCAAAAGTAGGGATCCAAAATAAAATATAAATTACGAAATTACAAAAAATTCGAGTTCTTTTGCATAAAACAAAAGTACGTGATCGAGAATGAAATATAAATATCCAAATTACCAAAAATTGAGTTCTTTTGCATAAAACAAAAGTACGGATCGAAAAGAGAATATAAATATTACAAAAAGTGAGTTCTTTATCATGAAACAAAAGTACTGAATCGAAAAGAGAATATAAATATCCAAATTACTAAAAATTGAGTTCTTCTTGTAAAGCAAAAGTAGGGATCCAAAATAAAATATAAATTATGAAATTACAAAAAATTGAGTTCTTTTGCATAAAACAAAAGTACGTATCGAGAATGAAATATAAATATCCAAATTACAAAAAATTGAGTTCTTTTGCATAAAACAAAAGTACGAATCGAAAAGAGAATATAAATATCCAAATTACTAAAAATTGAGTTCTTTTTGTAAAGCAAAAGTAGGGATCCAAAATAAAATATAAATTGCGAATTCCAAAAATTGAGTTCTTTTGCATAAAACAAAAGTACATATCGAGAATGAAATATAACTATCCAAATTACAAAAAATTGAGTTTTTTGCATAAAACAAAAGTACGGATCGAAAAGAAAATATAAATATCCAAAATACTAAAAATTGAGTTCTTTTTGTAAAAGCAAAAGTAGGGATCCAAAATAAAATATAAATTACGAAATTACAAAAATTGAGATCCTTTGCATAAAACAAAAGTACTGAATCGAAAAGAGAATATAAATATCCAAATTACTAAAAATTGAGTTCTTTTGTAAAGCAAAAGTAGGGATCCAAAATAAAATATAAATTGCGAAATTACAAAAAATTGAGTTCTTTTGCATAAAACAAAAGTACGGATTGAAAGGAGAATATAAATATCCAAATTACTAAAAATTGAGTTCTTTTTGTAAAGCAAAAGTAGGGATCCAAAATAAAATATAAATTGCGAAATTACAAAAAATTGAGTTCTTTTGCATAAAACAAAAGTACGTATTGAGAATGAAATATAAATATCCAAATTACAAAAAGTTGAGTTCTTTTGCATAAAACAAAAGTACGAATCGAAAAGAGAATATAAATATCCAAATTACTAAAAATTGAGTTCTTTTTGTAAAGCAAAAGTAGGGATCCAAAATAAAATATAAATTGCGAAATTACAAAAAATTGAGTTCTTTTGCATAAAACAAAAGTACGGATTGAAAGGAGAATATAAATATCCAAATTACTAAAAATTGAGTTCTTTTTGTAAAGCAAAAGTAGGGATCCAAAATAAAATATAAATTGCGAAATTACAAAAAATTGAGTTCTTTTGCATAAAACAAAAGTACGAATCGAAAAGAGAATATAAATAACCAAATTACTAAAAATTGAGTTCTTTTTCTAAACAAAAGTAGGGATCCAAAATAAAATATAAATTGCGAAATTACAAAAAATTGAGTTCTTTTGCATAAAACAATAGTACTGAATCGAAAGAGAATATAAATAACCAAATTACTAAAAATTGAGTTCTTTTTCTAAACAAAAGTAGGGATCCAAAATAAAATATAAATTGCGAAATTACAAAAAATTGAGTTCTTTTGCATAAAACAATAGTACTGAATCGAAAAGAGAATATAAATAACCAAATTACTAAAAATTGAGTTCTTTTTCTAAACAAAAGTAGGGATCCAAAATAAAATATAAATTGCGAAATTACAAAAATTGAGTTCTTTTGCATAAAACAAAAGTACATATCGAGAATGAAATATAAATATCCAAATTACAAAAAATTGAGTTCTTTTGCATAAAACAAAAGTACTGGATCGAAAAGAAAATATAAATATCCAAAATACTAAAAATTGAGTTCTTTTTGTAAAAGCAAAAGTAGGGATTCAAAATAAAATATAAATTGCGAAATTACAAAAAATTGAGTTCCTTTGCATAAAACAAAAGTACGAATCGAAAAGAGAATATAAATATCCAAATTACTAAAAATTGAGTTCTTTTTGTAAAGCAAAAGTAGGGATCCAAAATAAAATATAAATTACGAAATTACAAAAAATTGAGTTCTTTTGCATAAAACAAAAGTACGTATCGAGAATGAAATATAAATATCCAAATTACCAAAAATTGAGTTCTTTTGCATAAAACAAAAGTACGGATCGAAAAGAGAATATAAATATTACAAAAAAGTGAGTTCTTTATCATGAAACAAAAGTACTGAATCGAAAAGAGAATATAAATATCCAAATTACTAAAAATTGAGTTCTTCTTGTAAAGCAAAAGTAGGGATCCAAAATAAAATATAAATTACGAAATTACAAAAAATTGAGTTCTTTTGCATAAAACAAAAGTACGTATCGAGAATGAAATATAAATATCCAAATTACAAAAAATTGAGTTCTTTTGCATAAAACAAAAGTACTGAATCGAAAAGAGAATATAAATATCCAAATTACTAAAAATTGAGTTCTTTTTGTAAAGCAAAAGTAGGGATCCAAAATAAAATATAAATTGCGAATTCCAAAAATTGAGTTCTTTTGCATAAAACAAAAGTACATATCGAGAATGAAATATAACTATCAAATTACAAAAAATTGAGTTTTTCGCATAAAACAAAAGTACTGGATCGAAAAGAAAATATAAATATCCAAAATACTAAAAATTGAGTTCTTTTTTGTAAAAGCAAAAGTAGGGATCCAAAATAAAATATAAATTGCGAAATTACAAAAAATTGAGATCCTTTGCATAAAACAATAGTACGGATCGAAAAGAGAATATAAATATCCAAATTACTAAAAATTGAGTTCTTTTTGTAAAGCAAAAGTAGGGATCCAAAATAAAATATAAATTGCGAAATTACAAAAAATTGAGTTCTTTTGCATAAAACAAAAGTACAGATTGAAAGGAGAATATAAATATCCAAATTACTAAAAATTGAGTTCTTTTGTAAAGCAAAAGTAGGGATCCAAAATAAAATATAAATTGCGAAATTACAAAAAATTGAGTTCTTTTGCATAAAACAAAGTATCTATCGAGAATGAAATATAAATATCCAAATTACCAAAAATTGAGTTCTTTTGCATAAAACAAAAGTACGGATCGAAAAGAGAATATGAATATTACAAAAAATTGAGTTCTTTATCATGAAACAAAAGTACGAATCGAAAAGAGAATATAAATATCCAAATTACTAAAAATTGAGTTCTTTTTGTAAAGCAAAAGTAGGGATCCAAAATAAAATATAAATTACGAAATTACAAAAATTGAGTTCTTTTGCATAAAACAAAAGTACGTGATCGAGAATGAAATATAAATATCCAAATTACAAAAATTGAGTTCTTTTGCATAAAACAAAAGTACTGAATCGAAAAGAGAATATAAATATCCAAATTACTAAAAATTGAGTTCTTTTTGTAAAGCAAAAGTAGGGATCCAAAATAAAATATAAATTGCGAAATTACAAAAAATTGAGTTCTTTTGCATAAAACAAAAGTACGGATTGAAAGGAGAATATAAATATCCAAATTACTAAAAATTGAGTTCTTTTTGTAAAGCAAAAGTAGGGATCCAAAATAAAATATAAATTGCGAAATTACAAAAAATTGAGTTCTTTTGCATAAAACAAAAGTACGTATTGAGAATGAAATATAAATATCCAAATTACAAAAAGTTGAGTTCTTTTGCATAAAACAAAAGTACGAATCGAAAAGAGAATATAAATATCCAAATTACTAAAAATTGAGTTCTTTTGTAAAGCAAAAGTAGGGATCCAAAATAAAATATAAATTGCGAAATTACAAAAATTGAGTTCTTTTGCATAAAACAAAAGTACGGATTGAAAGGAGAATATAAATATCCAAATTACTAAAAATTGAGTTCTTTTTGTAAAGCAAAAGTAGGGATCCAAAATAAAATATAAATTGCGAAATTACAAAAAATTGAGTTCTTTTGCATAAAACAATAGTACGAATCGAAAAGAGAATATAAATAACCAAATTACTAAAAATTGAGTTCTTTTTCTAAACAAAAGTAGGGATCCAAAATAAAATATAAATTGCGAAATTACAAAAAATTGAGTTCTTTTGCATAAAACAATAGTACGAATCGAAAAGAGAATATAAATAACCAAATTACTAAAAATTGAGTTCTATTTCTAAACAAAAGTAGGGATCCAAAATAAAATATAAATTGCGAAATTACAAAAAATTGACTTCTTTTGCATAAAACAATAGTACGAATCGAAAAGAGAATATAAATAACCAAATTACTAAAAATTGAGTTCTTTTTCTAAACAAAAGTAGGGATCCAAAATAAAATATAAATTGCGAAATTACAAAAAATTGAGTTCTTTTGCATAAAACAAAAGTACATATCGAGAATGAAATATAACTATCCAAATTACAAAAAATTGAGTTCTTTTGCATAAAACAAAAGTACGGATCGAAAAGAAAATATAAATATCCAAAATACTAAAAATTGAGTTCTTTTTTGTCAAAAGCAAAAGTAGGGATTCAAAATAAAATATAAATTGCGAAATTACAAAAAATTGAGTTCCTTTGCATAAAACAAAAGTACGAATCGAAAAGAGAATATAAATATCCAAATTACTAAAAATTGAGTTCTTTTTGTAAAGCAAAAGTAGGGATCCAAAATAAAATATAAATTACGAAATTACAAAAAATTCAGTTCTTTTGCATAAAACAAAAGTACGTATCGAGAATGAAATATAAATATCCAAATTACCAAAAATTGAGTTCTTTTGCATAAAACAAAAGTACGGATCGAAAAGAGAATATAAATATTACAAAAAAGTGAGTTCTTTATCATGAAACAAAAGTACGAATCGAAAAGAGAATATAAATATCCAAATTACTAAAAATTGAGTTCTTCTTGTAAAGCAAAAGTAGGGATCCAAAATAAAATATAAATTACGAAATTACAAAAAATTGAGTTCTTTTGCATAAAACAAAAGTACGTATCGAGAATGAAATATAAATATCCAAATTACAAAAAATTGAGTTCTTTTGCATAAAACAAAAGTACGAATCGAAAAGAGAATATAAATATCCAAATTACTAAAAATTGAGTTCTTTTTGTAAAGCAAAAGTAGGGATCCAAAATAAAATATAAATTGCGAATTCCAAAAATTGAGTTCTTTTGCATAAAACAAAAGTACATATCGAGAATGAAATATAACTATCCAAATTACAAAAATTGAGTTTTTTGCATAAAACAAAAGTACTGGATCGAAAAGAAAATATAAATATCCAAAATACTAAAAATTGAGTTCTTTTTGTAAAAGCAAAAGTAGGGATCCAAAATAAAATATAAATTGCGAAATTACAAAAAATTGAGATCCTTTGCATAAAACAAAAGTACGAATCGAAAAGAGAATATAAATATCCAAATTACTAAAAATTGAGTTCTTTTTGTAAAGCAAAAGTAGGGATCCAAAATAAAATATAAATTACGAAATTACAAAAAATTGAGTTCTTTTGCATAAAACAAAAGTACGTATCGAGAATGAAATATAAATATCCAAATTACTAAAAATTGAGTTCTTTTGCATAAAACAAAAGTACGGATCGAAAAGAGAATATAAATATTACAAAAAATTGAGTTCTTTATCATGAAACAAAAGTACGAATCGAAAAGAGAATATAAATATCCAAATTACTAAAAATTGAGTTCTTTTTGTAAAGCAAAAGTAGGGATCCAAAATAAAATATAAATTGCGAAATTACAAAAATTGAGTTCTTTTGCATAAAACAAAAGTACTGGATTGAAAGGAGAATATAAATATCCAAATTACTAAAAATTGAGTTCTTTTTGTAAAGCAAAAGTAGGGATCCAAAATAAAATATAAATTACGAAATTACAAAAAATTGAGTTCTTTTGCATAAAACAAAAGTACGTATCGAGAATGAAATATAAATATCCAAATTAACAAAAATTGAGTTCTTTTGCATAAAACAAAAGTACTGAATCGAAAAGAGAATATAAATATCAAATTACTAAAAATTGAGTTCTTTTTGTAAAGCAAAAGTAGGGATCAAAATAAAATATAAATTACGAAATTACAAAAATTGAGTTCTTTTGCATAAAACAAAAGTACGTATCGAGAATGAAATACAAATATCCAAATTACAAAAATTGAGTTCTTTTGCATAAAACAAAAGTACGAATCGAAAAGAGAATATAAATATCCAAATTACTAAAAATTGAGTTCTTTTGTAAAGCAAAAGTAGGGATCCAAAATAAAATATAAATTGCGAAATTACAAAAATTGAGTTCTTTTGCATAAAACAAAAGTACGTATCGAGAATGAAATATAAATATCCAAATTAACAAAAATTGAGTTCTTTTGCATAAATCAAAAGTACGGATCGAAAAGAGAATATAAATATTACAAAAAATTGAGTTCTTTATCATGAAACAAAAGTACTGAATCGAAAGAGAATATAAATATCCAAATTACTAAAAATTGAGTTCTTTTGTAAAGCAAAAGTAGGGATCCAAAATAAAATATAAATTACGAAATTACAAAAATTGAGTTCTTTTGCATAAAACAAAAGTACGTATCGAGAATGAAATATAAATATCCAAATTACAAAAATTGAGTTCTTTTGCATAAAACAAAAGTACTGAATCGAAAAGAGAATATAAATATCCAAATTACAAAAATTGAGTTCTTTTGTAAAGCAAAAGTAGGGATCCAAAATAAAATATAAATTGCGAAATTACAAAAAATTGAGTTCTTTTGCATAAAACAAAAGTACGGATTGAAAGGAGAATATAAATATCCAAATTACTAAAAATTGAGTTCATTTTGTAAAGCAAAAGTACGGATCCAAAATAAAATATAAATTGCAAAATTACAAAAATTGAGTTCCTTTGCATAAAACAAAAGTACTGAATCGAAAAGAGAATATAAATATCCAAATTACTAAAAATTGAGTTCTTTTTGTAAAGCAAAAGTAGGGATCCAAAATAAAATATAAATTGCGAAATTACAAAAAATTGAGTTCTTTTGCATAAAACAAAAGTACGTATTGAGAATGAAATATAAATATCCAAATTACAAAAAATTGAGTTCTTTTGCATAAAACAAAAGTACGAATCGAAAAGAGAATATAAATATCCAAATTACTAAAAATTGAGTTCTTTTTGTAAAGCAAAAGTAGGGATCCAAAATAAAATATAAATTGCGAAATTATAAAAAATTGAGTTCTTTTGCATAAAACTATAGTACGAATCGAAAAGAGAATATAAATAACCAAATTATTAAAAATTGAGTTCTTTTTCTAAACAAAAGTAGGGATCCAAAATAAAATATAAATTGCGAAATTACAAAAAATTGAGTTCTTTTGCATAAAACAATAGTACGAATCGAAAAGAGAATATAAATAACCAAATTACTAAAAATTGAGTTCTTTTTCAAAAGCAAAAGTAGGGATCCAAAATAAAATATAAATTACGAAATTACAAAAAATTGAGTTCTTTTGCATAAAACAAAAGTACGTATCGAGAATGAAATATAAATATCCAAATTACAAAAAATTGAGTTCTTTTGCATAAAACAAAAGTACGAATCGAAAAGAGAATATAAATATCCAAATTACTAAAAATTGAGTTCTTTTTGTAAAGCAAAAGTAGGGATCCAAAATAAAATAGTTCCAAAAAATTGAGTTCTTTTGCATAAAACAAAAGTACATATCGAGAATGAAATATAACTATCCAAATTACAAAAAATTGAGTTTTTTTGCATAAAACAAAAGTACGGATCGAAAAGAAAATATAAATATCCAAAATACTAAAAATTGAGTTCTTTTTTGTAAAAGCAAAAGTAGGGATCCAAAATAAAATATAAATTGCGAAATTACAAAAAATTGAGATCCTTTGCATAAAACAAAAGTACGAATCGAAAAGAGAATATAAATATCCAAATTACTAAAAATTGAGTTCTTTTTGTAAAGCAAAAGTAGGGATCCAAAATAAAATATAAATTGCGAAATTACGAAAAATTGAGTTCTTTTGCATAAAACAAAAGTACGGATTGAAAGGAGAATATAAATATCCAAATTACTAAAAATTGAGTTCATTTTGTAAAGCAAAAGTACGGATCCAAAATAAAATATAAATTGCAAAATTACAAAAAATTGAGTTCCTTTGCATAAAACAAAAGTACGAATCGAAAAGAGAATATAAATATCCAAATTACTAAAAATTGAGTTCTTTTTGTAAAGCAAAAGTAGGGATCCAAAATAAAATATAAATTGCGAAATTACAAAAAATTGAGTTCTTTTGCATAAAACAAAAGTACGTATTGAGAATGAAATATAAATATCCAAATTACAAAAAATTGAGTTCTTTTGCATAAAACAAAAGTACGAATCGAAAAGAGAATATAAATATCCAAATTACTAAAAATTGAGTTCTTTTTGTAAAGCAAAAGTAGTGATGAGCCCCTGATCACAAATAAAGAAGAGGAGTGTCCAAGGAGGATTACTAGAAGCATGATGAGAAGGGACACTTCCTCCTCTCCCCTTTTATTTAGCCTTTTTAGCATTTCTATTAGTTGTTAAATATTTTCTAAACTCATGTTTTTTTTTGGGTTTTGCAGGATTGCTTTTGACACCCCTTTTTCTACAAGTAGAGCCTTGTTTGGATCAAAGGAGCACTTGGGCTTGAGGCCCAAGTTTGGGACATCCAAGGGGGGGTGAAGAAGTCAATCTTGACCTTCTAGAACCCTTGGAAAACGTCCTCTCATCATCCCAATCATTGGCAACCCGTTTTTTGTGCCCTACCTTCTAGAATGTGTGAGTCTTGGCCACCAAGAGTGGAATATGCTTAGGAATCTTTTCCAATGTAATTCCCTCTAAGTCCCCACCCCAACTCTATATAAGGAGGCCTCTCATTCTTGTAAAAGGGTTGAACATTAATGAAATAGAGAGCATTCTTGCATAGCCTAGAGCTTGTGTTGTGTTCTTGGGTGTTCTTCCCCCTCTTGGAGTCTTATCTTGAGCCTTGGCTCAAGTGGCGGCTAACACCACTCATCTTGGGTTGGACCATCCCCCAAGTGGCGTGTAGCACTCCATTCCCCTCCCCTTCTCTCAATCTCTTCCTCCATTATTGTTTCATGTTCTTTACTTTCATGCTCTTTAATTTCCAGCACTTTACTTTCATGTCATTTACTCTTATGTCTTTATGATTCAAGCCTTGTCTTAATTTGTGTTGGCTGGATTTTATGTTTTGTTATTCCCTTCTCCTCTTGAGCTCCTTGTGAAGTGAACCTTCACACTTAGATAACCTCCGGGATTATCTTCGTGTCCAGTGGGAATCTTCCTTGAGGCTTTCCTCCTAATTGACATTCCATCAAACACCTTATGTGCTAAATATTAAAATGAACCCTTATCATTTGGTAATCAGAGCTTTGGTTTAATTTTCATGCTTATAAGGTGTTTGTCTTCTTGTTTCATCCATATATTATTGGTAGCTTGTGCAAATTGTGAATCCATGACAAAATCTATCCAAAACTGGTTCCATAACTAATTTTCGTCAAAAAAATCTGCACCTAATTCTGGAATTGTGGCTTGCTGTTTTTGGTTTTACATGCTTAATTTTCATGCCAAAATGATCCAACATGAAGTATGTTGAGTGTGTGCATGAATACTAGTCATAGAACTCAAGTTTGGACTAGTTTTTGCATGAAAGCTACATGTTTGATCATATGCTTGAGTCAAGTTTAGAGTCTTTTTGTGTTGCTTTCCCTTTGCTTGAGTCACATGTCATATAATTTTCCCCTTTGAGTTTTCTTATCCTTGTTTCCAATACTTGAACATGTTTGATAAAATGTTTAGCTAAAATTGCATGTAACTTGAATTGATTGGTTGAACCTAAACATAGGAACTAAGTGCTTCATAATCATCTACAACCATTGCAAGTGTGTATGTTAAGTCTAGAATCAATTAAAGAACATTGAGAAGAGCTAAAAAAAATTACCAAGGTCATGAGCTATATATGCTGTTTTGAAAAGAAAAAATTGCAAGAAAAAAGTGACCAAGTGCATGATTCTAGAATTTAACTACATGGTTGTATGCTTAAGGATGAGTATGACAAATTAGTACCATCATTTGTAGGATCCTAATCTTCTTGTTATGTGTGGTTTGCTGGAAAAATTTTCTGCATGTTCTAAGTGTTTCCATTGAGTTTTCTTTCAAGCTTTTCTCTTTTATAATCTCTTGTTAAGTTGATTGTATTTTCCTTAGTGTGCCTCTTTCTTGTTTTGAACTTTTCTTGCTTTATCTTTAGGAAATTCTATAAGTTTTGTCTTTGAAGTTTTCTTTCTTGTTTCTTGAGTGTGGTGGCTGAACATCCTTCATTTGAGTCCACTCAAGATTAAAAGTTCACCATTAAGGGTTGGAACACTCTTGATACACAAGAGAGTTGAGTGAAACATACCATCAATCTTTGGGAAGTTAGCCAAACACTTTGAGAGTTATATTTTTTTGTTTCCTTTCTAACCATTAAATCTTTTTTTTTTGGCCTTTGTCTAGTTGTTTTTGGTTATTTTATTTTTGTTTGTAGGAATCATGTCTTCCACATCTTCTCCTATCTCACCCGAGGGAGCCAAAGAGAAGAGCATCACCTTGGAGGCCCAACTCAAGTCCCAAAATGAATTGCCTCTCATGGAGTTGCTAAGGGAGATGGAAATCTCAAGAAAAGAAAGTGAAAGACACTTGAGAGAGACCATTGAAAGACTTGAGCAAGAGAAAGCCGAAAGGGAGAGAAGGCGGGCTCATTCCCCACCTAGCTACAATGGAGAGGAAGAAGAAGATTGGGGCTACTATGGAAGAAGGAGGGCTAGGCGCAACACCCCTCAAAGGAAGCCCAACCACAACATCAAAATTCCCAAATTCTATGGAGACAACAATCCGGATGTCTACTTGGAGTGGGAAGCAAAAGTAGAGCAATTAATGAATGTGAACCCTCTTGAGGGACAAGAACAAGTTGATGTAATAGTGGTAGAATTTGAGGGTTATGCCATGACATGGTGGCATAAAGTTTGTATGGATAATTACCAAGGGCCACCCGCGGCCTCTTGGATGGACATTAAACATTTGATGCGCGCTAGATTTGTTCCTTCCTTCTATAGGAGGGAGCTCCTTTTGAAGCTCCAACGGCTTCAACAAGGAAATTTATGTGTGGATGATTACTTTAAATTGTTGGAGTCTTTATTGCTTAAGGCTGGTTTGCATGATGAAACTAATGAGGCCAAGGTAGCTAGGTTTGTTAGTGGCTTGAGGAGAGACATCCAAGACTTAGTAGAATTGTATGAGTACTCCTCCATTGAAAATGTTTTACACCTTGCACTAAAAATTGAATCTCAACTCAAAAGAAAAGATAGTGCAAGGAGGGGTCACTCAAACAATGACTATTATAGCTCTTCTTGGAAGGATAGGAACAAAGAAAAGCATGATAGTAAGCCTTCCAAGTCTCACCAAGACTCCACTTCTAGGAGCCATCCGGCTAGGGGCACTCCCAACCCCTCCAATTCCCAAAGGTCAAGTTCAATCAAATGTTTTAAATGCTTAGGGTATGGGCACATTGCTTCAAATTGCCCCACTAAAAGAACCATGACCTTGAGGGAAAATGGTGAGGTTGAGTGAACATTCCTCTCCCCTTCCCCTTCAGAGAGAACTCCTCCCATTCTTCCTCTAGTGATGAAGAGGTTAAGCCTTGTGAGGAGATTTGTTGATAGTGAGGCGCATGTTGGGACAAGTTCAAAAGGAACTTGATAGCTCCCAAAGAGAAAATATTTTCCACACCAGGTGCCTCATTAACAACAACCTTTGCTCACTCATCATTGATGGAGGAAGTTGTGTCAATGTGGCTAGCACAAGGGTGGTAGACAAACTTAGTTTACCTACCATTCCTCATGCCAAGCCCTACAAGCTCTCATGGCTTAGTGAGGATGGTGAGATTGAGGTAAATAAACAAGTCCTTATTAACTTCTCAATAGGGACTTATGAGGATGAGGTACTTTGTGATGTTGTACCTATGGAAGCAACCCACATTCTTTTGGGTAGGCCATGGCAATTTGATAAACAAACCTTCCATGATGGCCTTACCAACAAATTTTCTTTTAGCTTCCATGGTAAGAAGATCACATTAGCACCCCTCTCCCCTCAAGAAGTTAGTGAGGACCAAAAGAAAATGAAAAAAAAGAGAAAAGAAGAAAAGAAGGAAAAAGAAAAAGCAAGCAAGGAGGCCAAGGAAAAGGGCATCATGATCTCCCACAAGGGAGTTAAGAAGGTAATGCTTGCCAATAAACCCATGTATGTAGCTTACCCTACCTTAGGGTCATCTCCATCTTTTTATGAACCCTCAAGTTGTTCTAGGAGATTGGAATTAGTCTTGGATGACTTCAAAGATGTTTTTCAAGAGCCTCCTAAGGGGTTACCACCTCTAAGAGGAATTGAACACCAAATTGATTTCATTCCGGGGTCATCCTTGCCTAATAGGCCAGCCTATAGAACTAACCCTGAGGAATCTAAGGAGATTCAAAAGCAAGTAGAGGAATTAATGGATAAAGGGTGGGTGCAAAATAGCATGAGTCCATGTGCTATGCCAGTGATTCTTGTCCCCAAAAAGGATGGGAGTTGGCGCATGTGCATAGATTGTAGGGCTATAAACAACATAACCATCAAGTATAGGCACCCTATCCCAAGACTTGATGACTTGCTAGATGAGCTACATGGTGCCACCATATTTTCTAAGATTGACTTGAAGAGTGGTTATAATCAAATAAGAATCAAAGAAGGAGATGAATGGAAAACTGCCTTCAAGACAAAGCTTGGATTATATGAGTGGTTGGTCATGCCCTTTGGGCTAACTAATGCACCAAGTACCTTCATGCGGCTAATGCATCATGTGCTTAGGCCCTTTATAGGCAAGTTTGTTGTGGTTTATTTTGATGATATTTTAATATATAGTTTGTCTATAGAAGAGCACATGCATCATGTGAGAAGGGTGCTTGAGACCCTTAGGAAGGAGACTTTGTATGCTAATAGAGAGAAGTGCATTTTTGGCATGGATCATGTAGTCTTCCTAGGGTTTGTGGTGAGCTCCAATGGAGTTCAAGTAGATGAAGAAAAAGTGGCAGCTATTAGGGATTGGCCAACTCCTAGGAGTGTGAGTGAGGTGAGGAGTTTTCATGGGTTGGCTAGTTTCTATAGGAGGTTTGTAAAAGACTTTAGCACCATAGCTGCCCCTTTAAGTGAAATAGTGAAGAAGGATGTGGGCTTCAAATGGGGCATTGATCAAGCAAAGGCCTTTGCTAGTTTGAAAGAAAAGTTGATCAATGCACCACTTTTAGCACTACCCAACTTCACCAAGTCATTTGAGGTTGAGTGTGATGCCTCTAATGTAGGTGTTGGGGCTGTCTTACTTCAAGAAGGCCACCCCATAGCCTACTTTAGTGAGAAGCTTAAGGGTAGTCATCTCAACTACTCCACCTATGACAAGGAGTTGTATGCCCTTGTGAGAGCTTTGCAAACTTGGCAACATTATCTTCTTCCAAAGGAATTTGTGATCCATAGTGATCATGAGTCCCTTAAATTTTTGAAAGGCCAAAGCAAGCTTAGCAAGAGACATGCTAGGTGGGTAGAATTCATAGAACAATTCCCTTATGTGATCAAACATAAGCAAGGGAAGAGTAACATAGTGGCGGATGCCTTATCTAGGCGCCACACTTTGCTCACTCTTCTTGAAACTAAATTTCTTAGTTTTGATCACATTAAGAAATTGTATCCTCATGATGATGACTTCTCTATAATCTACAGTGAATGCTCCAAAGGGGGTTACAAAGACTTCTACCTACACCAAGATTATCTTTTCAAGGGTAGAAGGCTTTGCATACCCAAGGGGTCCTTAAGAGCATCACTAGTGAAAGAGTCTCATGAGGGAGGTTTAATGGGACATTTTGGGGCTTCTAAGACTCTAGACATTTTGAATGAACATTTCTTTTGGCCACACATGAGAAAGCATGTAGAGAAACATTGTGAGAATTGCATCACATGCAAGAAGGCCAAGTCTAGAGCCCAACCCTATGGACTCTATACCCCTTTGCCTATCCCTACTTTGCCTTGGATAGACATATCCATGGATTTTGTGCTTGGGCTTCCAAGGACAAAGAAGGGAAAGGATTCTATCTTTGTGGTAGTGGACCGTTTTTCAAAAATGGCTCATTTTATTCCATGCCACAAAGATGATGATGCATGCTTAGTTGCAAATCTCTTCTTTAAGGAAGTTGTTAGGCTGCATGGGTTGCCTAGGACCATTGTATCTGATAGAGATACAAAGTTCTTAAGCCACTTTTGGAGGACCTTATGGGGGAAAATTGGCACTAAACTCCTCTTTTCTACCACTTGCCACCCCCAAACTGATGGTCAAACTGAGGTGGTCAATAGAACTTTGTCTCAACTCTTGAGATGCATGATCTCCAAGAACCCTAGGGAGTGGGAAGATCTTCTTCCTCATGTAGAGTTTGCATACAATAGGGTGGTTCACTCCACCACTTCTCACTCTCCTTTTGAGGTTGTTTATGGGTTCAACCCCTTAACTCCTCTTGACCTCCTCCCTCTCCCAACTCATGAGGCTTGGACTAGCCAAGATGGGTTGGAAAGGTCAAAAATGATCCAAGACTTGCATTCTCAAGTCAAGGCTAGGATAGAGAGGAAGGTTGGTCAATACCAGCAAAGTTCCAACAAGGGAAGGAAGGAAGTCATCTTCCAACCAGGGGATTGGGTATGGCTTCACTTGAGGAAGGAAAGGTTCCCTAATCAAAGGAAGTCCAAACTTAACCTTAGAGGTGATGGACCTTTCCAAGTTGTGCGCAAGATCAACAATAATGCATATGAGTTAGATTTACCTTCAGATTATAATGTTAGTAGCACTTTTAATGTTGGTGATCTTACTCCTTTTGATGCAGGTTTTGCAAATTCGTGGTCGAATTCTCTCCAAGAAGGGGAGGATGATGAGCCCCTGATCACAAATAAAGAAGAGGAGTGTCCAAGGAGGATTACTAGAAGCATGATGAGAAGGGACACTTCCTCCTCTCCCCTTTTATTTAGCCTTTTTAGCATTTCTATTAGTTGTTAAATATTTTCTAAACTCATGTTTTTTTGGGTTTTGCGGGATTGCTTTTGACACCCCTTTTTCTACAAGTAGAGCCTTGTTTGGAGCAAAGGAGCACTTGGGCTTGAGGCCCAAGTTTGGGACATCCAAGGGGGGGTGAAGAAGTCAATCTTGACCTTCTAGAACCCTTGGAAAACGTCCTCTCATCATCCCAATCATTGGCAACCCGTTTTTTGTGCCCTACCTTCTAGAATGTGTGAGTCTTGGCCACCAAGAGTGGAATATGCTTAGGAATCTTTTCCAATGTAATTCCCTCTAAGTCCCCACCCCAACTCTATATAAGGAGGCCTCTCATTCTTGTAAAAGGGTTGAACATTAATGAAATAGAGAGCATTCTTGCATAGCCTAGAGCTTGTGTTGTGTTCTTGGGTGTTCTTCCCCCTCTTGGAGTCTTATCTTGAGCCTTGGCTCAAGTGGCGGCTAACACCACTCATCTTGGGTTGGACCATCCCCTAAGTGGCGTGTAGCACTCCATTCCCCTCCCCTTCTCTCAATCTCTTGCTCCATTATTGTTTCATGTTCTTTACTTTCATGCTCTTTAATTTCCAGCACTTTACTTTCATGTCATTTACTCTTATGTCTTTATGATTCAAGCCTTGTCTTAATTTGTGTTGGCTGGATTTTATGTTTTGTTATTCCCTTCTCCTCTTGAGCTCCTTGTGAAGTGAACCTTCACACTTAGATAACCTCCGGGATTATCTTCGTGTCCAGTGGGAATCTTCCTTGAGGCTTTCCTCCTAATTGACATTCCATCAAACACCTTATGTGCTAAATATTAAAATGAACCCTTATCAAGTAGGGATCCAAAATAAAATATAAATTGCGAAATTATAAAAAATTGAGTTCTTTTGCATAAAACAATAGTACGAATCGAAAAGAGAATATAAATAACCAAATTACTAAAAATTGAGTTCTTTTTCTAAACAAAAGTAGGGATCCAAAATAAAATATAAATTGCGAAATTACAAAAAATTGAGTTCTTTTGCATAAAACAATAGTACGAATCGAAAAGAGAATATAAATAACCAAATTACTAAAAATTGAGTTCTTTTTCTAAAGCAAAAGTAGGGATCCAAAATAAAATATAAATTACGAAATTACAAAAAATTGAGTTCTTTTGCATAAAACAAAAGTACGTATCGAGAATGAAATATAAATATCCAAATTACAAAAAATTGAGTTCTTTTGCATAAAACAAAAGTACGTATTGAGAATGAAATATAAATATCCAAATTACAAAAAATTGAGTTCTTTTGCATAAAACAAAAGTACGAATCGAAAAGAGAATATAAATATCCAAATTACTAAAAATTGAGTTCTTTTTGTAAAGCAAAAGTAGGGATCCAAAATAAAATATAAATTGCGAAATTATAAAAAATTGAGTTCTTTTGCATAAAACAATAGTACGAATCGAAAAGAGAATATAAATAACCAAATTACTAAAAATTGAGTTCTTTTTCTAAACAAAAGTAGGGATCCAAAATAAAATATAAATTGCGAAATTACAAAAAATTGAGTTCTTTTGCATAAAACAATAGTACGAATCGAAAAGAGAATATAAATAACTAAATTACAAAAAATTGAGTTCTTTTTCTAAAGCAAAAGTAGGGATCCAAAATAAAATATAAATTACGAAATTACAAAAAATTGAGTTCTTTTGCATAAAACAAAAGTACGTATCGAGAATGAAATATAAATATCCAAATTACAAAAAATTGATTTCTTTTGCATAAAAAAAAGTACGAATCGAAAAGAGAATATAAATATCCAAATTACTAAAAATTGAGTTCTTTTTGTAAAGCAAAAGTAGGGATCCAAAATAAAATATAAATTGCGAAATTACAAAAATTGAGTTCTTTTGCATAAAACAAAAGTACTGATTGAAAGGAGAATATAAATATCCAAATTACTAAAAATTGAGTTCTTTTGTAAAGCAAAAGTAGGGATCCAAAATAAAATATAAATTGCGAAATTACAAAAATTGAGTTCTTTTGCATAAAACAAAAGTACGTATCGAGAATGAAATATAAATATCCAAATTAACAAAAATTGAGTTCTTTTGCATAAAACAAAAGTACGAATCGAAAAGAGAATATAAATATCCAAATTACTAAAAATTGAGTTCTTTTTGTAAAGCAAAAGTAGGGATCCAAAATAAAATATAAATTACGAAATTACAAAAAATTGAGTTCTTTTGCATAAAACAAAAGTACGTATCGAGAATGAAATATAAATATCCAAATTAACAAAAATTGAGTTCTTTTGCATAAATCAAAAGTACGGATCGAAAAGAGAATATAAATATTACAAAAAATTGAGTTCTTTATCATGAAACAAAAGTACTGAATCGAAAAGAGAATATAAATATCCAAATTACTAAAAATTGAGTTCTTTTGTAAAGCAAAAGTAGGGATCCAAAATAAAATATAAATTACGAAATTACAAAAAATTGAGTTCTTTTGCATAAAACAAAAGTACGTATCGAGAATGAAATATAAATATCCAAATTACAAAAATTGAGTTCTTTTGCATAAAACAAAAGTACGAATCGAAAAGAGAATATAAATATCCAAATTACTAAAAATTGAGTTCTTTTTGTAAAGCAAAAGTAGGGATCCAAAATAAAATATAAATTGCGAAATTACGAAAAATTGAGTTCTTTTGCATAAAACAAAAGTACGGATTGAAAGGAGAATATAAATATCCAAATTACTAAAAATTGAGTTCATTTTGTAAAGCAAAAGTACGGATCCAAAATAAAATATAAATTGCAAAATTACAAAAAATTGAGTTCCTTTGCATAAAACAAAAGTATGAATCGAAAAGAGAATATAAATATCCAAATTACTAAAAATTGAGTTCTTTTTGTAAAGCAAAAGTAGGGATCCAAAATAAAATATAAATTGCGAAATTACAAAAATTGAGTTCTTTTGCATAAAACAAAAGTACGTGATTGAGAATGAAATATAAATATCCAAATTACAAAAATTGAGTTCTTTTGCATAAAACAAAAGTACTGAATCGAAAAGAGAATATAAATATCCAAATTACTAAAAATTGAGTTCTTTTGTAAAGCAAAAGTAGGGATCCAAAATAAAATATAAATTGCGAAATTATAAAAAATTGAGTTCTTTTGCATAAAACAATAGTACGAATCGAAAAGAGAATATAAATAACCAAATTACTAAAAATTGAGTTCTTTTTCTAAACAAAAGTAGGGATCCAAAATAAAATATAAATTGCGAAATTACAAAAATTGAGTTCTTTTGCATAAAACAATAGTACGAATCGAAAAGAGAATATAAATAACCAAATTACTAAAAATTGAGTTCTTTTTCTAAAGCAAAAGTAGGGATCCAAAATAAAATATAAATTACGAAATTACAAAAATTGAGTTCTTTTGCATAAAACAAAAGTACGTATCGAGAATGAAATATAAATATCCAAATTACAAAAATTGAGTTCTTTTGCATAAAACAAAAGTACTGAATCGAAAAGAGAATATAAATATCCAAATTACTAAAAATTGAGTTCTTTTTGTAAAGCAAAAGTAGGGATCCAAAATAAAATATAAATTGCGAATTCCAAAAATTGAGGTCTTTTGCATAAAACAAAAGTACATATCGAGAATGAAATATAACTATCCAAATTACAAAAAATTGAGTTTTTTGCATAAAACAAAAGTACTGGATCGAAAAGAAAATATAAATATCCAAAATACTAAAAATTGAGTTCTTTTTGTAAAAGCAAAAGTAGGGATCCAAAATAAAATATAAATTGCGAAATTACAAAAAATTGAGATCCTTTGCATAAAACAAAAGTACTGGATCGAAAAGAGAATATAAATATCCAAATTACTAAAAATTGAGTTCTTTTGTAAAGCAAAAGTAGGGATCCAAAATAAAATATAAATTGCGAAATTACAAAAATTGAGTTCTTTTGCATAAAACAAAAGTACGTATCGAGAATGAAATATAAATATCCAAATTACAAAAATTGAGTTCTTTTGCATAAAACAAAAGTACGAATCGAAAAGAGAATATAAATATCCAAATTACTAAAAATTGAGTTCTTTTGTAAAGCAAAAGTAGGGATCCAAAATAAAATATAAATTGCGAAATTACAAAAATTGAGTTCTTTTGCATAAAACAAAAGTACGTATCGAGAATGAAATATAAATATCCAAATTAACAAAAATTGAGTTCTTTTGCATAAATCAAAAGTACGGATCGAAAAGAGAATATAAATATTACAAAAAATTGAGTTCTTTATCATGAAACAAAAGTACGAATCGAAAAGAGAATATAAATATCCAAATTACTAAAAATTGAGTTCTTTTTGTAAAGCAAAAGTAGGGATCCAAAATAAAAAATAAATTACGAAATTACAAAAATTGAGTTCTTTTGCATAAAACAAAAGTACGTATCGAGAATGAAATATAAATATCCAAATTACAAAAATTGAGTTCTTTTGCATAAAACAAAAGTACTGAATCGAAAAGAGAATATAAATATCCAAATTACTAAAAATTGAGTTCTTTTTGTAAAGCAAAAGTAGGGATCCAAAATAAAATTTAAATTGCGAAATTACAAAAAATTGAGTTCTTTTGCATAAAACAAAAGTACGGATTGAAAGGAGAATATAAATATCCAAATTACTAAAAATTGAGTTCATTTTGTAAAGCAAACGTACGGATCCAAAATAAAATATAAATTGCAAAATTACAAAAAATTGAGTTCCTTTGCATAAAACAAAAGTACGAATCGAAAAGAGAATATAAATATCCAAATTACTAAAAATTGAGTTCTTTTTGTAAAGCAAAAGTAGGGATCCAAAATAAAATATAAATTACGAAATTACAAAAAATTGAGTTCTTTTGCATAAAACAAAAGTACGTATCGAGAATGAAATATAAATATCCAAATTAACAAAAATTGAGTTCTTTTGCATAAATCAAAAGTACGGATCGAAAAGAGAATATAAATATTACAAAAAATTGAGTTCTTTATCATGAAACAAAAGTACGAATCGAAAAGAGAATGAAATATAAATATCCAAATTACAAAAAATTGAGTTCTTTTGCATAAAACAAAAGTACGAATCGAAAAGAGAATATAAATATCCAAATTACTAAAAATTGAGTTCTTTTTGTAAAGCAAAAGTAGGGATCCAAAATAAAATATAAATTGCGAAATTATAAAAATTGAGTTCTTTTGCATAAAACAATAGTACTGAATCGAAAAGAGAATATAAATAACCAAATTACTAAAAATTGAGTTCTTTTTCTAAACAAAAGTAGGGATCCAAAATAAAATATAAATTGCGAAATTACAAAAATTGAGTTCTTTTGCATAAAACAAAAGTACGTATCGAGAATGAAATATAAATATCCAAATTACAAAAATTGAGTTCTTTTGCATAAAAAAGTACTGAATCGAAAAGAGAATATAAATATCCAAATTACTAAAAATTGAGTTCTTTTTGTAAAGCAAAAGTAGGGATCCAAAATAAAATATAAATTGCGAAATTACAAAAATTGAGTTCTTTTGCATAAAACAAAAGTACGGATTGAAAGGAGAATATAAATATCCAAATTACTAAAAATTGAGTTCTTTTTGTAAAGCAAAAGTAGGGATCCAAAATAAAATATAAATTGCGAAATTACAAAAATTGAGTTCTTTTGCATAAAACAAAAGTACGTATCGAGAATGAAATATAAATATCCAAATTAACAAAAATTGAGTTCTTTTGCATAAAACAAAAGTACTGAATCGAAAAGAGAATATAAATATCCAAATTACTAAAAATTGAGTTCTTTTGTAAAGCAAAAGTAGGGATCCAAAATAAAATATAAATTACGAAATTACAAAAATTGAGTTCTTTTGCATAAAACAAAAGTACGTATCGAGAATGAAATATAAATATCCAAATTAACAAAATTGAGTTCTTTTGCATAAATCAAAAGTACGGATCGAAAAGAGAATATAAATATTACAAAAAATTGAGTTCTTTATCATGAAACAAAAGTACGAATCGATAAATTGCGAAATTACAAAAAATTGAGTTCTTTTGCATAAAACAAAAGTACTGAATCGAAAAGAGAATATAAATATCCAAATTACTAAAAATTGAGTTCTTTTTGTAAAGCAAAAGTAGGGATCCAAAATAAAATATAAATTGCGAAATTACAAAAAATTGAGTTCTTTTGCATAAAACAATAGTACGAATCGAAAAGAGAATATAAATAACCAAATTACTAAAAATTGAGTTCTTTTTCTAAACAAAAGTAGGGATCCAAAATAAAATATAAATTGCGAAATTACAAAAAATTGAGTTCTTTTGCATAAAACAAAAGTACGTATCGAGAATGAAATATAAATATCCAAATTACAAAAAATTGAGTTCTTTTGCATAAAAAAAAAGTACGAATCGAAAAGAGAATATAAATATCCAAATTACTAAAAATTGAGTTCTTTTTGTAAAGCAAAAGTAGGGATCCAAAATAAAATATAAATTGCGAAATTACAAAAAATTGAGTTCTTTTGCATAAAACAAAAGTACGGATTGAAAGGAGAATATAAATATCCAAATTACTAAAAATTGAGTTCTTTTTGTAAAGCAAAAGTAGGGATCCAAAATAAAATATAAATTGCGAAATTACAAAAAATTGAGTTCTTTTGCATAAAACAAAAGTACGTATCGAGAATGAAATATAAATATCCAAATTAACAAAAATTGAGTTCGTTTGCATAAAACAAAAGTACGAATCGAAAAGAGAATATAAATATCCAAATTACTAAAAATTGAGTTCTTTTTGTAAAGCAAAAGTAGGGATCCAAAATAAAATATAAATTACGAAATTACAAAAAATTGAGTTCTTTTGCATAAAACAAAAGTACGTATCGAGAATGAAATATAAATATCCAAATTAACAAAAATTGAGTTCTTTTGCATAAATCAAAAGTACGGATCGAAAAGAGAATATAAATATTACAAAAAATTGAGTTCTTTATCATGAAACAAAAGTACGAATCGAAAAGAGAATATAAATATCCAAATTACTAAAAATTGAGTTCTTTTGTAAAGCAAAAGTAGGGATCCAAAATAAAATATAAATTACGAAATTACAAAAATTGAGTTCTTTTGCATAAAACAAAAGTACGTATCGAGAATGAAATATAAATATCCAAATTACAAAAAATTGAGTTCTTTTGCATAAAACAAAAGTACGAATCGAAAAGAGAATATAAATATCCAAATTACTAAAAATTGAGTTCTTTTTGTAAAGCAAAAGTAGGGATCCAAAATAAAATATAAATTGCGAAATTACGAAAAATTGAGTTCTTTTGCATAAAACAAAAGTACGGATTGAAAGGAGAATATAAATATCCAAATTACTAAAAATTGAGTTCATTTTGTAAAGCAAAAGCACGGATCCAAAATAAAATATAAATTGCAAAATTACAAAAAATTGAGTTCCTTTGCATAAAACAAAAGTATGAATCGAAAAGAGAATATAAATATCCAAATTACTAAAAATTGAGTTCTTTTTGTAAAGCAAAAGTAGGGATCCAAAATAAAATATAAATTGCGAAATTACAAAAAATTGAGTTCTTTTGCATAAAACAAAAGTACGTATTGAGAATGAAATATAAATATCCAAATTACAAAAAATTGAGTTCTTTTGCATAAAACAAAAGTACGAATCGAAAAGAGAATATAAATATCCAAATTAGTAAAAATTGAGTTCTTTTTGTAAAGCAAAAGTAGGGATCCAAAATAAAATATAAATTGCGAAATTATAAAAATTGAGTTCTTTTGCATAAAACAATAGTACGAATCGAAAAGAGAATATAAATAACCAAATTACTAAAAATTGAGTTCTTTTTCTAAACAAAAGTAGGGATCCAAAATAAAATATAAATTGCGAAATTACAAAAAATTGAGTTCTTTTGCATAAAACAATAGTACGAATCGAAAAGAGAATATAAATAACCAAATTACTAAAAATTGAGTTCTTTTTCTAAAGCAAAAGTAGGGATCCAAAATAAAATATAAATTACGAAATTACAAAAATTGAGTTCTTTTGCATAAAACAAAAGTACGTATCGAGAATGAAATATAAATATCCAAATTACAAAAATTGAGTTCTTTTGCATAAAACAAAAGTACGAATCGAAAAGAGAATATAAATATCCAAATTACTAAAAATTGAGTTCTTTTTGTAAAGCAAAAGTAGGGATCCAAAATAAAATATAAATTGCGAATTCCAAAAATTGAGTTCTTTTGCATAAAACAAAAGTACATATCGAGAATGAAATATAACTATCCAAATTACAAAAATTGAGTTTTTTGCATAAAACAAAAGTACTGGATCGAAAAGAAAATATAAATATCCAAAATACTAAAAATTGAGTTCTTTTTGTAAAAGCAAAAGTAGGGATCCAAAATAAAATATAAATTGCGAAATTACAAAAAATTGAGATCCTTTGCATAAAACAAAAGTACTGAATCGAAAAGAGAATATAAATATCCAAATTACTAAAAATTGAGTTCTTTTTGTAAAGCAAAAGTAGGGATCCAAAATAAAATATAAATTGCGAAATTACAAAAATTGAGTTCTTTTGCATAAAACAAAAGTACGTATCGAGAATGAAATATAAATATCCAAATTACAAAAATTGAGTTCTTTTGCATAAAACAAAAGTACGAATCGAAAAGAGAATATAAATATCCAAATTACTAAAAATTGAGTTCTTTTTGTAAAGCAAAAGTAGGGATCCAAAATAAAATATAAATTGCGAAATTACAAAAATTGAGTTCTTTTGCATAAAACAAAAGTACGTATCGAGAATGAAATATAAATATCCAAATTAACAAAATTGAGTTCTTTTGCATAAATCAAAAGTACGGATCGAAAAGAGAATATAAATATTACAAAAAATTGAGTTCTTTATCATGAAACAAAAGTACGAATCGAAAAGAGAATATAAATATCCAAATTACTAAAAATTGAGTTCTTTTTGTAAAGCAAAAGTAGGGATCCAAAATAAAAAATAAATTACGAAATTACAAAAAATTGAGTTCTTTTGCATAAAACAATAGTACGAATCGAAAAGAGAATATAAATAACCAAATTACTAAAAATTGAGTTCTTTTTCTAAACAAAAGTAGGGATCCAAAATAAAATATAAATTGCGAAATTACAAAAATTGAGTTCTTTTGCATAAAACAAAAGTACTGAATCGAAAAGAGAATATAAATATCCAAATTACTAAAAATTGAGTTCTTTTTGTAAAGCAAAAGTAGGGATCCAAAATAAAATATAAATTGCGAAATTACAAAAATTGAGTTCTTTTGCATAAAACAAAAGTACGTATCGAGAATGAAATATAAATATCCAAATTACAAAAATTGAGTTCTTTTGCATAAAACAAAAGTACGAATCGAAAAGAGAATATAAATATCCAAATTACTAAAAATTGAGTTCTTTTTGTAAAGCAAAAGTAGGAATCCAAAATAAAATATAAATTGCGAAATTATAAAAAATGGAGTTCTTTTGCATAAAACAATAGTACGAATCGAAAAGAGAATATAAATAACCAAATTACTAAAAATTGAGTTCTTTTTCTAAACAAAAGTAGGGATCCAAAATAAAATATAAATTGCGAAATTACAAAAAATTGAGTTCTTTTGCATAAAACAAAAGTACGAATCGAAAAGAGAATATAAATAACCAAATTACTAAAAATTGAGTTCTTTTTCTAAACAAAAGTAGGGATCCAAAATAAAAAATAAATTACGAAATTACAAAAAATTGAGTTCTTTTGCATAAAACAAAAGTACGTATCGAGAATGAAATATAAATATCCAAATTACAAAAAATTGAGTTCTTTTGCATAAAACAAAAGTACGAATCGAAAACAGAATATAAATATCCAAATTACTAAAAATTGAGTTCTTTTTGTAAAGCAAAAGTAGGGATCCAAAATAAAATTTAAATTGCGAAATTACAAAAAATTGAGTTCTTTTGCATAAAACAAAAGTACGGATTGAAAGGAGAATATAAATATCCAAATTACTAAAAATTGAGTTCATTTTGTAAAGCAAAAGTACGGATCCAAAATAAAATATAAATTGCAAAATTACAAAAAATTGAGTTCCTTTGCATAAAACAAAAGTACTGAATCGAAAAGAGAATATAAATATCCAAATTACTAAAAATTGAGTTCTTTTGTAAAGCAAAAGTAGGGATCCAAAATAAAATATAAATTGCGAAATTACAAAAATTGAGTTCTTTTGCATAAAACAAAAGTACGTATTGAGAATGAAATATAAATATCCAAATTACAAAAAATTGAGTTCTTTTGCATAAAACAAAAGTACGAATCGAAAAGAGAATATAAATATCCAAATTACTAAAAATTGAGTTCTTTTTGTAAAGCAAAAGTAGGGATCCAAAATAAAATATAAATTGCGAAATTATAAAAAATTGAGTTCTTTTGCATAAAACCATAGTACGAATCGAAAAGAGAATATAAATAACCAAATTACTAAAAATTGAGTTCTTTTTCTAAACAAAAGTAGGGATCCAAAATAAAATATAAATTGCGAAATTACAAAAAATTGAGTTCTTTTGCATAAAACAATAGTACGAATCGAAAAGAGAATATAAATAACCAAATTACTAAAAATTGAGTTCTTTTTGTAAACAAAAGTAGGGATCCAAAATAAAATATAAATTGCGAAATTACAAAAATTGAGTTCTTTTGCATAAAACAAAAGTACGAATCGAAAAGAGAATATAAATATCCAAATTACTAAAAATTGAGTTCTTTTGTAAAGCAAAAGTAGGGATCCAAAATAAAATATAAATTGCGAAATTACAAAAATTGAGTTCTTTTGCATAAAACAAAAGTACGTGATCGAGAATGAAATATAAATATCCAAATTACAAAAATTGAGTTCTTTTGCATAAAACAAAAGTACTGAATCGAAAAGAGAATATAAATATCCAAATTACTAAAAATTGAGTTCTTTTTGTAAAGCAAAAGTAGGGATCCAAAATAAAATATAAATTGCGAAATTACAAAAAATTGAGTTCTTTTGCATAAAACAAAAGTACGTATTGAGAATGAAATATAAATATCCAAATTACAAAAAATTGAGTTCTTTTGCATAAAACAAAAGTACGAATCGAAAAGAGAATATAAATATCCAAATTACTAAAAATTGAGTTTTTTTGTAAAGCAAAAGTAGGGATCCAAAATAAAATATAAATTGCGAAATTATAAAAATTGAGTTCTTTTTCATAAAACTATAGTACTGAATCGAAAAGAGAATATAAATAACCAAATTACTAAAAATTGAGTTCTTTTTCTAAACAAAAGTAGGGATCCAAAATAAAATATAAATTGCGAAATTACAAAAAATTGAGTTCTTTTGCATAAAACAATAGTACGAATCGAAAAGAGAATATAAATAACCAAATTACTAAAAATTGAGTTCTTTTTCTAAAGCAAAAGTAGGGATCCAAAATAAAATATAAATTACGAAATTACAAAAAATTGAGTTCTTTGGCATAAAACAAAAGTATGTATCGAGAATGAAATATAAATATCCAGATTACAAAAAATTGAGTTCTTTTGCATAAAACAAAAGTACGTATCGAGAATGAAATATAAATATCCAAATTACAAAAAATTGAGTTCTTTTGCATAAAACAAAAGTACGAATCGAAAAGAGAATATAAATATCCAAATTACTAAAAATTGAGTTCTTTTGTAAAGCAAAAGTAGGGATCCAAAATAAAATATAAATTGCGAATTCCAAAAATTGAGTTCTTTTGCATAAAACAAAAGTACATATCGAGAATGAAATATAACTATCCAAATTACAAAAATTGAGTTTTTTGCATAAAACAATAGTACGGATCGAAAAGAAAATATAAATATCCAAAATACTAAAAATTGAGTTCTTTTTTGTAAAAGCAAAAGTAGGGATCCAAAATAAAATATAAATTGCGAAATTACAAAAATTGAGATCCTTTGCATAAAACAAAAGTACTGAATCGAAAAGAGAATATAAATATCCAAATTACTAAAAATTGAGTTCTTTTGTAAAGCAAAAGTAGGGATCCAAAATAAAATATAAATTACGAAATTACAAAAATTGAGTTCTTTTGCATAAAACAAAAGTACGTATCGAGAATGAAATATAAATATCCAAATTACAAAAATTGAGTTCTTTTGCATAAAACAAAAGTACTGAATCGAAAAGAGAATATAAATATCCAAATTACTAAAAATTGAGTTCTTTTTGTAAAGCAAAAGTAGGGATCCAAAATAAAATATAAATTGCGAATTCCAAAAATTGAGTTCTTTTGCATAAAACAAAAGTACATATCGAGAATGAAATATAACTATCCAAATTACAAAAATTAAGTTTTTTGCATAAAACAAAAGTACTGGATCGAAAAGAAAATATAAATATCCAAAATACTAAAAATTGAGTTCTTTTTGTAAAAGGAAAAGTAGGGATCCAAAATAAAATATAAATTGCGAAATTACAAAAATTGAGATCCTTTGCATAAAACAAAAGTACGAATCGAAAAGAGAATATAAATATCCAAATTACTAAAAATTGAGTTCTTTTGTAAAGCAAAAGTAGGGATCCAAAATAAAATATAAATTACGAAATTACAAAAATTCAGTTCTTTTGCATAAAACAAAAGTACGTGATCGAGAATGAAATATAAATATCCAAATTACCAAAATTGAGTTCTTTTGCATAAAACAAAAGTACTGGATCGAAGAGAGAATATAAATATTACAAAAAATTGAGTTCTTTATCATGAAACAAAAGTACGAATCGAAAAGAGAATATAAATATCCAAATTACTAAAAATTGAGTTCTTTTTGTAAAGCAAAAGTAGGGATCCAAAATAAAATATAAATTACGAAATTACAAAAAATTGAGTTCTTTTGCATAAAACAAAAGTACGTATCGAGAATGAAATATAAATATCGAAATTACAAAAAATTGAGTTCTTTTGCATAAAACAAAAGTACGAATCGAAAAGAGAATATAAAAATCCAAATTACTAAAAATTGAGTTCTTTTTGTAAAGCAAAAGTAGGGATCCAAAAGAAAATATAAATTGCGAAATTACAAAAAATTGAGTTCTTTTGCATAAAACAAAAGTACGAATCGAAAAGAGAATATAAATATCCAAATTACTAAAAATTGAGTTTTTTTTGTAAAGCAAAAGTAGGGATCCAAAATAAAATATAAATTGCGGACTTCCAAAAAATCGAGTTCTTTTGCATAAAACAAAAGTACATATCGAGAATGAAATATAAATATCCAAATTACAAAAAATTGAGTTCTTTTGCATAATACAAAAGTACGGATCGAAAAGAAAATATAAATATCCAAAATACTAAAAGTTGAGTTCTTTTTTGTAAAAGCAAAAGTAGGCATCCAAAATAAAATATAAATTGCGAAATTACAAAAAATTGAGTTCTTTTGCATAAAACAAAAGTACGTACCGAGAATGAAATATAAATATCCAAATTACAAAAAATTGAGTTCTTTTGCATAAAACAAAAGTACGAATCGAAAAGAGAATATAAATATCCAAATTACTAAAAATTGAGTTCTTTTTGTAAAGCAAAAGTAGGGATCCAAAATAAAATATAAATTGCGAGATTACAAAAATTGAGTTCTTTTGCATAAAACAATAGTACGAATCGAAAAGAGAATATCAATAACCAAATTACTAAAAATTGAGTTCTTTTTCTAAACAAAAGTAGGGATCCAAAATAAAATATAAATTGCGAAATTACAAAAATTGAGTTCTTTTGCATAAAACAATAGTACGAATCGAAAAGAGAATATAAATAACCAAATTACTAAAAATTGAGTTCTTTTTCTAAACAAAAGTAGGGATCCAGAATAAAATATACATTGCGAAATTACAAAAATTGAGTTCTTTTGCATAAAACAAAAGTACGAATCGAAAAGAGAATATAAAAATCCAAATTACTAAAAATTGACTTCTTTTGTAAAGCAAAAGTAGGGATCCAAAATAAAATATAAATTGCCAAATTACAAAATTGAGTTCTTTTGCATAAAACAAAAGTACGTGATCGAGAATGAAATATAAATATCCAAATTAAAAAAAATTGAGTTCTTTTGCATAAAACAAAAGTACGAATCGAAAAGAGAATATAAATATCCAAATTACTAAAAATTGAGTTCTTTTTGTAAAGCAAAAGTAGGGATCCAAAATAAAATATAAATTGCGAAATTACAAAAAATTGAGTTCTTTTGCACAAAACAAAAGTACATATCGAGAATTAAATATAAATATCCAAATTACCGAAAATTGAGTTCTTTTTGTAAAGCAAAAGTAGGGATCCAAAATAAAATATAAATTGCCAAATTACAAAAAATTGAGTTCTTTTGCATAAAACAAAAGTACGTATCGAGAATGAAATATAAATATCCAAATTAAAAAAAATTGAGTTCTTTTGCATAAAACAAAAGTACGAATCGAAAAGAGAATATAAAAATCCAAATTACTAAAAATTGACTTCTTTTTGTAAAGCAAAAGTAGGGATCCAAAATAAAATATAAATTGCCAAATTACAAAAAATTGAGTTCTTTTGCATAAAACAAAAGTACGTATCGAGAATGAAATATAAATATCCAAATTAAAAAAAATTGAGTTCTTTTGCATAAAACAAAAGTACGAATCGAAAAGAGAATATAAATATCCAAATTACTAAAAATTTAGTTCTTTTTGTAAAGCAAAAGTAGGGATCCAAAATAAAATATAAATTGCGAATTCAAAAATTGAGTTCTTTTGCATAAAACAAAAGTACATATCGAGAATGAAATATAAATATCCAAATTACAAAAATTGAGTTTTTTGCATAAAACAAAAGTACTGGATCGAAAAGAAAATATAAATATCCAAAATACTAAAAATCGAGTTCTTTTTGTAAAGCAAAAGTAGGGATCCAAAATAAAATATAAATTGCGAAATTACAAAAAATTGAGTTCTTTTGCATAAAATAAAAGTACTGAATTGAAAGGAGAATATAAATATCCAAATTACTAAAAATTGAGTTCTTTTGTAAAGCAAAAGTAGGGATCCAAAATAAAATATAAATTGCGAAATTACAAAAATTGAGTTCTTTTGCATAAAACAATAGTACGAATCGAAAAGAGAATATAAATAACCAAATTACTAAAAATTGAGTTCTTTTTCTAAACAAAAGTAGGGATCCAAAATAAAATATAAATTGCGAAATTACAAAAAATTGAGTTCTTTTGCATAAAACAAAAGTACGAATCGAAAAGAGAATATAAAAATCCAAATTACTAAAAATTGACTTCTTTTGTAAAGCAAAAGTAGCGATCCAAAATAAAATATAAATTGCCAAATTACAAAAAATTAGTTCTTTTGCATAAAACAAAAGTACGTATCGAGAATGAAATATAAATATCCAAATTACAAAAAATTGAGTTCTTTTGCATAAAACAAAAGTACGAATCGAAAAGAGAATATAAATATCCAAATTACTAAAAATTGAGTTGTTTTTGTAAAGCAAAAGTAGGGATCCAAAATAAAATATAAATTGCGAAATTACAGAAAATTGACTTCTTTTGCATAAAACAATAGTACGAATCGAAAAGAGAATATAAATAACCAAATTACTAAAAATTGAGTTCTTTTTCTAAACAAAAGTAGGGATCCAAAATAAAATATAAATTGCGAAATTACAAAAAATTGAGTTCTTTTGCATAAAACAATAGTACGAATCGAAAAGAGAATATAAATAACCAAATTACTAAAAATTGAGTTCTTTTTCTAAACAAAAGTAGGGATCCAAAATAAAATATAAATTGCGAAATTACAAAAAATTGAGTTCTTTTGCATAAAACAATAGTACGAATCGAAAAGAGAATATAAATAACCAAATTACTAAAAATTGAGTTCTTTTTCTAAACAAAAGTAGGGATCCAAAATAAAATATAAATTGCGAAATTACAAAAAATTGAGTTCTTTTGCATAAAACAATAGTACGAATCGAAAAGAGAATATAAATAACCAAATTACTAAAAATTGAGTTCTTTTTCTAAACAAAAGTAGGGATCCAAAATAAAATATAAATTGCGAAATTACAAAAAATTGAGTTCTTTTGCATAAAACAAAAGTACGAATCGAAAAGAGAATATAAAAATCCAAATTACTAAAAATTGACTTCTTTTTGTAAAGCAAAAGTAGCGATCCAAAATAAAATATAAATTGTCAAATTACAAAAAATTGAGTTCTTTTGCATAAAACAATAGTACGAATCGAAAAGAGAATATAAATAACCAAATTACTAAAAATTGAGTTCTTTTTCTAAACAAAAGTAGGGATCCAAAATAAAATATAAATTACGAATTCCAAAAATTGAGTTCTTTTGCATAAAACAAAAGTACATATCGAGAATGAAATATAAATATCCAAATTACAAAAATTGAGTTCTTTTGCATAAAACAAAAGTACTGGATCGAAAAGAAAATATAAATATCCAAAATACTAAAAATTGAGTTCTTTTTTGTAAAAGCAAAAGTAGGGATCCAAAATAAAATATAAATTGCAAAATTACAAAAAATTGAGTTCCTTTGCATAAAACAAAAGTACGAATCGAAAAGAGAATATAAATATCCATATTACTAAAAATTGAGTTCTTTTTGTAAAGCAAAAAGTAGGGATCCAAAATAAAATATAAATTGCGAAATGACAAAAAATTGAGTTCTTTTGCATAAAACAAAAGTACGTGATCGAGAATGAAATATAAATATTCAAATTACCAAAATTGAGTTCTTTTGCATAAAACAAAAGTACTGGATCGAAAAGAGAATATAAATATTACAAAAATTGAGTTCTTTATCATGAAACAAAAGTACTGAATCGAAAGGAGAATATAAATATCCAAATTACTAAAAATTGAGTTCTTTTTGTAAAGCAAAAGTAGGGATCCAAAATAAAATATAAATTGCGAAATTACAAAAAATTGAGTTCTTTTGCATAAAACAGAAGTACGGATCGAAAGGACAATATAAATATCCAAATTACTAAAAATTGAGTTCTTTTTGTAAAGCAAAAGTAGGGATCCAAAATAAAATATAAATTGCGAAATTACAAAAAATTGAGTTCTTTTGCATAAAACAATAGTACGAATCGAAAAGAGAATATAAATAACCAAATTACTAAAAATTGAGTTCTTTTTCACAACAAAAGTAGGGATCCAAAATAAAATATAAATTGCGAAATTACAAAAATTGAGTTCTTTTGCATAAAACAAAAGTACTGAATCGAAAAGAGAATATAAAAATCCAAATTACTAAAAATTGACTTCTTTTCGTAAAGCAAAAGTAGGGATCCAAAATAAAATATAAATTGCGAATTCCAAAAATTGAGTTCTTTTGCATAAAACAAAAGTACATATCGAGAATGAAATATAAATATCTAAATTACAAAAAATTGAGTTCTTTTGCATAAAACAAAAGTACTGGATCGAAGAGAAAATATAAATATCCAAATTACTAAAAATTGAGTTCTTTTTGTATAAGCAAAAGTAGGGATCCAAAATAAAATATAAATTGCGAAATTACAAAAATTGAGTTCCTTTGCATAAAACAAAAGTACGAATCGAAAAGAGAATATAAATATCCAAATTACTAAAAATTGAGTTCTTTTTGTAAAGCAAAAGTAGGGATCCAAAATAAAATATCAATTGCGAAATTACAAAAAATTGAGTTCTTTTGCATAAAACAAAAGTACGAATCGAAAAGAGAATATAAATATCCAAATTACTAAAAATTGAGTTCTTTTTGTAAAGCAAAAGTAGGGCTCCAAAATAAAATATAAATTACGAATTCAAAAATTGAGTTCTTTTGCATAAAACAAAAGTACATATCGAGAATGAAATATAAATATCCAAATTACAAAAATTGAGTTTTTTGCATAAAACAAAAGTACTGGATCGAAAAGAAAATATAAATATCCAAAATACTAAAAATTGAGTTCTTTTTGTAAAAGCAAAAGTAGGGATCCAAAATAAAATATAGATTGCGAAATTACAAAAATTGAGTTCCTTTGCATAAAACAAAAGTACGAATCGAAGAGAGAATATAAATATCCAAATTACTAAAAATTGAGTTCTTTTTGTAAAGCAAAAGTAGGGATCCAAAATAAAATATAAATTGCGAAATTACAAAAAATTGACTTCTTTTGCATAAAACAATAGTACGAATCGAAAAGAGAATATAAATAACCGAATTACTAAAAATTGAGTTCTTTTTCTAAACAAAAGTAGGGATCCAAAATAAAATATAAATTGCGAAATTACAAAAATTGAGTTCTTTTGCATAAAACAAAAGTACTGGATCGAAAAGAGAATATAAATATTACAAAAAATTGAGTTCTTTATCATGAAACAAAAGTACGAATCGAAAAGAGAATATAAATATCCAAATTACTAAAAATTGAGTTCTTTTTGTAAAGCAAAAGTAGGGATCCAAAATAAAATATAAATTGCGAAATTACAAAAAATTGACTTCTTTTGCATAAAACAATAGTACGAATCGAAAAGAGAATATAAATAACCGAATTACTAAAAATTGAGTTCTTTTTCTAAACAAAAGTAGGGATCCAAAATAAAATATAAATTGCGAAATTACAAAAATTGAGTTCTTTTGCATAAAACAATAGTACGAATCGAAAAGAGAATATAAATAACCAAATTACTAAAAATTGAGTTCTTTTTCTAAACAAAAGTAGGGATCCAAAATAAAATATAAATTGCGAAATTACAAAAAATTGAGTTCTTTTGCATCAAACAATAGTACGAATCGAAAAGAGAATATAAATAACCAAACTACTAAAAATTGAGTTCTTTTTCTAAACAAAAGTAGGGATCCAAAATAAAATATAAATTGCCAAATTACAAAAATTGAGTTCTTTTGCATAAAACAAAAGTACGTATCGAGAATGAAATATAAATATCCAAATTACAAAATTGAGTTCTTTTGCATAAAACAAAAGTACGAATCGAAAAGAGAATATAAATATCCAAATTACTAAAAATTGAGTTCTTTTTGTAAAGCAAAAGTAGGGATCCAAAATAAAATATAAATTACGAATTCAAAAATTGAGTTCTTTTGCATAAAACAAAAGTACATATCGAGAATGAAATATAAATATCCAAATTACAAAATATTGAGTTCTTTTGCATAAAACAAAAGTACGCATCGAAAAGAAAATATAAATATCCAAAATACTAAAAATTGAGTTCTTTTTTGTAAAAGCAAAAGTAGGGATCCAAAATAAAATATAAATTGCAAAATTACAAAAAATTGAGTTCCTTTGCATAAAACAAAAGTACGAATCGAAAAGAGAATATAAATATCCATATTACTAAAAATTGAGTTCTTTTTGTAAAGCAAAAAGTAGGGATCCAAAATAAAATATAAATTGCGAAATGACAAAAAATTGAGTTCTTTTGCATAAAACAAAAGTACGTATCGAGAATGAAATATAAATATTCAAATTACCAAAAATTGAGTTATTTTGCATAAAACAAAAGTACGGATCGAAAAGAGAATATAAATATTACAAAAAATTGAGTTCTTTATCATGAAACAAAAGTACGAATCGAAAGGAGAATATAAATATCCAAATTACTAAAAATTGAGTTCTTTTTGTAAAGCAAAAGTAGGGATCCAAAATAAAATATAAATTGCGAAATTACAAAAAATTGAGTTCTTTTGCATAAAACAGAAGTACTGGATCGAAAGGAGAATATAAATATCCAAATTACTAAAAATTGAGTTCTTTTGTAAAGCAAAAGTAGGGATCCAAAATAAAATATAAATTGCGAAATTACAAAAAATTGAGTTCTTTTGCATAAAACAATAGTACGAATCGAAAAGAGAATATAAATAACCAAATTACTAAAAATTGAGTTCTTTTTCACAACAAAAGTAGGGATCCAAAATAAAATATAAATTGCGAAATTACAAAAAATTGAGTTCTTTTGCATAAAACAAAAGTACGTATCGAGAATGAAATATAAATATCCAAATTAACAAAAATTGAGTTCTTTTCCATAAAATAAAAGTACGAATCGAAAAGAGAATATAAAAATCCAAATTACTAAAAATTGACTTCTTTTCGTAAAGCAAAAGTAGGGATCCAAAATAAAATATAAATTACGAATTCCAAAAATTGAGTTCTTTTCATAAAACAAAAGTACATATCGAGAATGAAATATAAATATCCAAATTACAAAAATTGAGTTCTTTTGCATAAAACAAAAGTACGGATCGAAAAGAGAATATAAATATCCAAATTACTAAAAATTGAGTTCTTTTTGTATAAGCAAAAGTAGGGATCCAAAATAAAATATAAATTGCGAAATTACAAAAATTGAGTTCCTTTGCATAAAACAAAAGTACTGAATCGAAAAGAGAATATAAATATCCAAATTACTAAAAATTGAGTTCTTTTGTAAAGCAAAAGTAGGGATCCAAAATAAAATATAAATTGCGAAATTACAAAAAATTGAGTTCCTTTGCATAAAACAAAAGTACGAATCGAAAAGAGAATATAAATATCCAAATTACTAAAAATTGAGTTCTTTTTGTAAAGCAAAAGTAGGGCTCCAAAATAAAATATAAATTGCGGAATTCCAAAAAATTGAGTTCTTTTGCATAAAACAAAAGTACATATCGAGAATGAAATATAAATATCCAAATTACAAAAAATTGAGTTTTTTTGCATAAAACAAAAGTACGGATCGAAAAGAAAATATAAATATCCAAAATACTAAAAATTGAGTTCTTTTTGTAAAAGCAAAAGTAGGGATCCAAAATAAAATATAAATTGCGAAATTACAAAAATTGAGTTCCTTTGCATAAAACAAAAGTACTGAATCGAAGAGAGAATATAAATATCCAAATTACTAAAAATTGAGTTCTTTTGTAAAGCAAAAGTAGGGATCCAAAATAAAATATAAATTGCGAAATTACAAAAATTGAGTTCTTTTGCATAAAACAAAAGTACATATCGAGAATGAAATATAAATATCCGAATTACCAAAAATTGAGTTCTTTTGCATAAAACAAAAGTACGGATCGAAAAGAGAATATAAATATTACAAAAAATTGAGTTCTTTATCATGAAACAAAAGTACGAATCGAAAAGAGAATATAAATATCCAAATTACTAAAAATTGAGTTCTTTTTGTAAAGCAAAAGTAGGGATCCAAAATAAAATATAAATTGCGAAATTACAAAAATTGAGTTCTTTTGCATAAAACAAAAGTACTGGATCGAAAGGAGAATATAAATATCCAAATTACTAAAAATTGACTTTTTTGTAAAGCAAAAGTAGGGATCCAAAATAAAATATAAATTGCGAAATTACAAAAATTGAGTTCTTTTGCATAAAACAAAAGTACATATCGAGAATGAAATATAAATATCCAAATTACCAAAATTGAGTTCTTTTGCATAAAACAAAAGTACTGGATCGAAAAGAGAATATAAATATTACAAAAAATTGAGTTCTTTATCATGAAACAAAAGTACGAATCGAAAAGAGAATATAAATATCCAAATTACTAAAAATTGAGTTCTTTTTGTAAAGCAAAAGTAGGGATCCAAAATAAAATATAAATTGCGAAATTACAAAAAATTGAGTTCTTTTGCATAAAACAAAAGTACGAATCGAAAAGAGAATATAAATATCCAAATTACTAAAAATTTAGTTCTTTTTGTAAAGCAAAAGTAGGGATCCAAAATAAAATATAAATTGCGGAATTCCAAAAAATTGAGTTCTTTTGCATAAAACAAAAGTACATATCGAGAATGAAATATAAATATCCAAATTACAAAAAATTGAGTTTTTTTGCATAAAACAAAAGTACGGATCGAAAAGAAAATATAAATATCCAAAATACTAAAAACTGAGTTCTTTTTTGTAAAAGCAAAAGTAGGGATCCAAAATAAAATATAAATTGCGAAATTACAAAAAATTGAGTTCCTTTGCATAAAACAAAAGTACGAATCGAAAAGAGAATATAAATATCCAAATTACTAAAAATTGAGTTCTTTTGTAAAGCAAAAGTAGGGCTCCAAAATAAAATATAAATTGCGAATTCCAAAAATTGAGTTCTTTTGCATAAAACAAAAGTACATATCGAGAATGAAATATAAATATCCAAATTACAAAAATTGAGTTTTTTGCATAAAACAAAAGTACTGGATCGAAAAGAAAATATAAATATCCAAAATACTAAAAATTGAGTTCTTTTTGTAAAAGCAAAAGTAGGGATCCAAAATAAAATATAAATTGCGAAATTACAAAAATTGAGTTCCTTTGCATAAAACAAAAGTACGAATCGAAGAGAGAATATAAATATCCAAATTACTAAAAATTGAGTTCTTTTTGTAAAGCAAAAGTAGGGATCCAAAATAAAATATAAATTGCGAAATTACAAAAATTGAGTTCTTTTGCATAAAACAAAAGTACATATCGAGAATGAAATATAAATATCCGAATTACTAAAATTGAGTTCTTTTGCATAAAACAAAAGTACTGGATCGAAAAGAGAATATAAATATTACAAAAAATTGAGTTCTTTATCATGAAACAAAAGTACGAATCGAAAAGAGAATATAAATATCCAAATTACTAAAAATTGAGTTCTTTTTGTAAAGCAAAAGTAGGGATCCAAAATAAAATATAAATTGCGAAATTACAAAAATTGAGTTCTTTTGCATAAAACAAAAGTACTGGATCGAAAGGAGAATATAAATATCCAAATTACTAAAAATTGACTTTTTTTGTAAAGCAAAAGTAGGGATCCAAAATAAAATATAAATTGCGAAATTACAAAAAATTGAGTTCTTTTGCATAAAACAAAAGTACATATCGAGAATGAAATATAAATATCCAAATTACCAAAAATTGAGTTCTTTTGCATAAAACAAAAGTACGGATCGAAAAGAGAATATAAATATTACAAAAAATTGAGTTCTTTATCATGAAACAAAAGTACGAATCGAAAAGAGAATATAAATATCCAAATTACTAAAAATTGAGTTCTTTTTGTAAAGCAAAAGTAGGGATCCAAAATAAAATATAAATTGCGAAATTACAAAAATTGAGTTCTTTTGCATAAAACAAAAGTACTGAATCGAAAAGAGAATATAAATATCCAAATTACTAAAAATTTAGTTCTTTTTGTAAAGCAAAAGTAGGGATCCAAAATAAAATATAAATTGCGAAATTACAAAAAATTGAGTTCTTTTGCATAAAACAAAAGTACGGCTCGAGAATGAAATATAAATATCCAAATTACAAAAAATTGAGTTTTTTTGCATAAAACAAAAGTACGGATCGAAAAGAAAATATAAATATCCAAAATACTAAAAATTGAGTTCTTTTTGTAAAGCAAAAGTAGGGATCCAAAATAAAATATAAATTGCGAAATTACAAAAAATTGAGTTCTTTTGCATAAAACCAAAGTACATATCGAGAATAAAATATAAATATCCAAATTACTAAAAATTGAGTTCTTTTTGTAAAATTAAAGTAGGGCTCCAAAATAAAATATAAATTTCGAAATTACAAAAAATTGAGTTCTTTTGCATAAAACAAAAGTACATATCGAGAATGAAATATAAATATCCAAATTACAAAAATTGAGTTTTTTGCATAAAACAAAAGTACTGGATCGAAAAGAAAATATAAATATCCAAAATACTAAAAACTGAGTTCTTTTTGTAAAAGCAAAAGTAGGGATCCAAAATAAAATATAAATTGCGAAATTACAAAAAATTGAGTTCCTTTGCATAAAACAAAAGTACGAATCGAAAAGAGAATATAAATATCAAAATTACTAAAAATTGAGTTCTTTTTGTAAAGCAAAAGTAGGGCTCCAAAATAAAATATAAATTGCGGAATTACAAAAAATTGAGTTCTTTTGCATAAAACCAAAGTACATATCGAGAATAAAATATAAATATCCAAATTACTAAAAATTGAGTTTTTTTGCATAAAACAAAAGTACGGATCGAAAAGAAAATATAAATATCCAAAATACTAAAAATTGAGTTCTTTTTTGTAAAAGCAAAAGTAGGGATCCAAAATAAAATATAAATTGCGAAATTACAAAAAATTGAGTTCCTTTGCATAAAACAAAAGTACATATCGAGAATGAAATATAAATATCCAAATTACCAAAAATTGAGTTCTTTTGCATAAAACAAAAGTACGGATCGAAAAGAGAATATAAATATTACAAAAAATTGAGTTCTTTATCATGAAACAAAAGTACGAATCGAAAAGAGAATATAAATATCCAAATTACTAAAAATTGAGTTCTTTTTGTAAAGCAAAAGTAGGGATCCAAAATAAAATATAAATTGCGAAATTACAAAAAATTGAGTTCTTTTGCATAAAACAATAGTACGAATCGAAAAGAGAATATAAATAACCAAATTACTAAAAATTGAGTTCTTTTTCTAAACAAAAGTAGGGATCCAAAATAAAATATAAATTGCGAAGTTACAAAAAATTGAGTTTTTTGCATAAAACAAAAGTACGAATCGAAAAGAGAATATAAAAATCCAAATTACTAAAAATTGACTTCTTTTTGTAAAGCAAAAGTAGGGATCCAAAATAAAATATAAATTGCCAAATTACAAAAAATTGAGTTCTTTTGCATAAAACAAAAGTACGTATCGAGAATGAAATATAAATATCCAAATTACAAAAAATTGAGTTCTTTTGCATAAAACAAAAGTACGAATCCAAAAGAGAATATAAATATCCAAATTACTAAAAATTGAGTTGTTTTTGTAAAGCAAAAGTAGGGATCCAAAATAAAATATAAATTGCGAAATTACAAAAATTGAGTTCTTTTGCATAAAACAATAGTACGAATCGAAAAGAGAATATAAATAACCAAATTACTAAAAATTGAGTTCTTTTTCTAAACAAAAGTAGGGATCCAAAATAAAATATAAATTGCGAAATTACAAAAAATTGAGTTCTTTTGCATAAAACAATAGTACGAATCGAAAAGAGAATATAAATAACCAAATTACTAAAAATTGAGTTCTTTTTCTAAACAAAAGTAGGGATCCAAAATAAAATATAAATTGCGAAGTTACAAAAAATTGAGTTGTTTGCATAAAACAAAAGTACGAATCGAAAAGAGAATATAAAAATCCAAATTACTAAAAATTGACTTCTTTTTGTAAAGCAAAAGTAGGGATCCAAAATAAAATATAAATTGCCAAATTACAAAAATTGAGTTCTTTTGCATAAAACAAAAGTACGTGATCGAGAATGAAATATAAATTTCCAAATTACAAAAAATTGAGTTCTTTTGCATAAAACAAAAGTACGAATCCAAAAGAGAATATAAATATCCAAATTACTAAAAATTGAGTTGTTTTTGTAAAGCAAAAGTAGGGATCCAAAATAAAATATAAATTGCGAAATTACAAAAAATTGAGTTCTTTTGCATAAAACAATAGTACGAATCGAAAAGAGAATATAAATAACCAAATTACTAAAAATTGAGTTCTTTTTCTAAACAAAAGTAGGGATCCAAAATAAAATATAAATTGCGAAATTACAAAAAATTGAGTTCTTTGCATAAAACAAAAGTACGAATCGAAAAGAGAATATAAATAACCAAATTACTAAAAATTGAGTTCTTTTTCTAAACAAAAGTAGGGATCCAAAATAAAATATAAATTGCGAAATTACAAAAAATTGAGTTCTTTGCATAAAACAAAAGTACGAATCGAAAAGAGAATATAAATATCCATATTACTAAAAATTGAGTTCTTTTTGTAAAGCAAAAGTAGGGATCCAAAATAAAATATAAATTGCGAAATGACAAAAAATTGAGTTCTTTTGCATAAAACAAAAGTACGTATCGAGAATGAAATATAAATATCCAAATTACCAAAAATTGAGTTCTTTTGCATAAAACAAAAGTACGGATCGAAAAGAAAATATAAATATTACAAAAAATTGAGTTCTTTATCATGAAACAAAAGTACGAATCGAAAGGAGAATATAAATATCCAAATTACTAAAAATTGAGTTCTTTTTGTAAAGCAAAAGTAGGGATCCAAAATAAAATATAAATTGCGAAATTACAAAAAATTGAGTTCTTTTGCACAAAACAAAAGTACATATCGAGAATTAAATATAAATATCCAAATTACCGAAAATTGAGTTCTTTTGCATAAAATAAAAGTACGAATCGAAAAGAGAATATAAAAATCCAAATTACTAAAAGTTGACTTCTTTCTGTAAAGCAAAAGTAGGGATCCAAAATAAAATATAAATTGCAGAATTCCAAAAAATTGAGTTCTTTTGCATAAAACAAAAGTACATATCGAGAATGAAATATAAATATCCAAATTACAAAAAATTGAGTTCTTTTGCATAAAACAAAAGTACGGATCGAAGAGAAAATATAAATATCCAAAATACTAAAAATTGAGTTCTTTTTTGTATAAGGAAAAGTAGGGATCCAAAATAAAATATAAATTGCGAAATTACAAAAAATTGAGTTCCTTTGCATAAAACAAAAGTACGAATCGAAAAGAGAATATAAATATCCAAATTACTAAAAATTGAGTTCTTTTTGTAAAGCAAAAGTAGGGATCCAAAATAAAATATAAATTACGGAATTCCAAAAAATTGAGTTCTTTTGCATAAAACAAAAGTACATATCGAGAATGAAATATAAATATCCAAATTACAAAAAATTGAATTTTTTTGCATAAAACAAAAGTACGGATCGAAAAGAAAATATAAATATCCAAAATACTAAAAATTGAGTTCTTTTTTGTAAAAGCAAAAGTAGGGATCCAAAATAAAATATAAATTGCGAAATTACAAAAAATTGAGTTCCTTTGCATAAAACAAAAGTACGAATCGAAGAGAGAATATAAATATCCAAATTACTAAAAATTGAGTTCTTTTTGTAAAGCAAAAGTAGGGATCAAAAATAAAATATAAATTGCGAAATTACAAAAAATTGAGTTCTTTTGCATAAAACAAAAGTACATATCGAGAATGAAATATAAATATCCAAATTACCAAAAATTGAGTTCTTTTGCATAAAACAAAAGTATGGATCAAAAAGAGAATATAAATATTACAAAAAATTGAGTTGTTTATCATGAAACAAAAGTACGAATCGAAAAGAGAATATAAATATAAAAATTACTAAAAATTGAGTTCTTTTTGTAAAGCAAAAGTAGGGATCCAAAATAAAATATAAATTGCGAAATTACAAAAAATTGAGTTCTTTTGCATAAAACAAAAGTACGAATCGAAAAGAGAATATAAATATAAAAATTACTAAAAATTGAGTTCTTTTTGTAAAGCAAAAGTAGGGATCCAAAATAAAATATAAATTGCGAAATTACAAAAAATTGAGTTCTTTTGCATAAAACAAAAGTACGTATCGAGAATGAAATATAAATATCCAAATTACAACAAATTGAGTTCTTTTGCATAAAACAAAAGTACGAATCGAAAAGAGAATATAAATATCCAAATTACTAAAAATTGAGTTCTTTTTGTAAAGCAAAAGTGGGGATCCAAAATAAAATATAAATTGCGGAATTCCAAAAAATTGAGTTCTTTTGCATAAAACAAAAGTACGTATCGAGAATGAAATATAAATATCCATATTAACAAAAATTGAGTTCTTTTGCATAAAATAAAAGTACGAATCGAAAAGAGAATATAAATATTACAAAAAATTGAGTTCTTTATCATGAAACAAAAGTACGAATCGAAAAGAGAATATAAATATCCAAATTACTAAAAATTGAGTTCTTTTTGTAAAGCAAAAGTAGGGATCCAAAATAAAATATAAATTACGAAATTACAAAAAATTGAGTTCTTTTGCATAAAACAATAGTACGAATCGAAAAGAGAATATAAATAACCAAATTACTAAACATTGAGTTATTTTTCTAAACAAAAGTAGGGATCCAAAATAAAATATAAATTGCGAAATTACAAAAATTGAGTTCTTTTGCATAAAACAAAAGTACGTGATCGAGAATGAAATATAAATATCCAAATTACAAAAATTGAGTTCTTTTGCATAAAACAAAAGTACTGAATCGAAAAGAGAATATAAATATCCAAATTACTAAAAATTGAGTTCTTTTTGTAAAGCAAAAGTGGGGATCCAAAATAAAATATAAATTGCGGAATTCCAAAAAATTGAGTTCTTTTGCATAAAACAAAAGTACATATCGAGAATGAAATATAAATATCCAAATTACAAAAAATTGAGTTCTTTTGCATAAAACAAAAGTACGGATCGAAGAGAAAATACAAATATCCAAAATACTAAAAATTGAGTTCTTTTTGTAATGCAAAAGTAGGGATCCAAAATAAAATATAAATTGCGGAATTCCAAAAAATTGAGTTCTTTTGCATAAAACAAAAGTACGAATCGAAAAGAGAATATAAAAATCAAAATTACTAAAAATTGACTTCTTTTTGTAAAGCAAAAGTAGGGATCCAAAATAAAATATAAATTGCGAAATTACAAAAAATTGAGTTCTTTTGCATAAAACAAAAGTACGAATCGAAAAGAGAATATAAATATCCAAATTACTAAAAATTGAGTTGTTTTTGTAAAGCAAAAGTAGGGATCCAAAATAAAATATAAATTGCGAAATTACAAAAAATTGAGTTCTTTTGCATAAAACAAAAGTACGAATCGAAAAGAGAATATAAATATCCAAATTACTAAAAATTTAGTTCTTTTTGTAAAGCCAAATTAGGGATCCAAAATAAAATATAAATTGCGAATTCCAAAAATCGAGTTCTTTTGCATAAAACAAAAGTACATATCGAGAATGAAATATAAATATCCAAATTACAAAAATTGAGTTTTTTGCATAAAACAAAAGTACTGGATCGAAAAGAAAATATAAATATCCAAAATACTAAAACCGAGTTCTTTTTGTAAAAGCAAAAGTAGGGATCCAAAATAAAATATAAATTGCGAAATTACAAAAATTGAGTTCCTTTGCATAAAACAAAAGTACGAATCGAAAAGAGAATATAAATATCCAAATTACTAAAAATTGAGTTCTTTTTGTAAAGCAAAAGTAGGGCTCCAAAATAAAATATAAATTGCGAATTCCAAAAATTGAGTTCTTTTGCATAAAACAAAAGTACATATCGAGAATGAAATATAAATATCCAAATTACAAAAATTGAGTTTTTTGCATAAAACAAAAGTACTGGATCGAAAAGAAAATATAAATATCCAAAATACTAAAAATTGAGTTCTTTTTGTAAAAGCAAAAGTAGGGATCCAAAATAAAATATAAATTGCGAAATTACAAAAATTGAGTTCCTTTGCATAAAACAAAAGTACATATCGAGAATGAAATATAAATATCCAAATTACCAAAATTGAGTTCTTTTGCATAAAACAAAAGTACTGGATCGAAAAGAGAATATAAATATTACAAAAAATTGAGTTCTTTATCATGAAACAAAAGTACTGAATCGAAAAGAGAATATAAATATCCAAATTACTAAAAATTGAGTTCTTTTTGTAAAGCAAAAGTAGGGATCCAAAATAAAATATAAATTGCGAAATTACAAAAATTGAGTTCTTTTGCATAAAACAATAGTACTGAATCGAAAAGAGAATATAAATAACCAAATTACTAAACATTGAGTTATTTTTCTAAACAAAAGTAGGGATCCAAAATAAAATATAAATTGCGAAATTACAAAAAATTGAGTTCTTTTGCATAAAACAAAAGTACGAATCGAAAAGAGAATATAAAAATCCAAATTACTAAAAATTGACTTCTTTTTGTAAAGCAAAAGTAGGGATCCAAAATAAAATATAAATTGCGAAATTACAAAAATTGAGTTCTTTTGCATAAAACAAAAGTACGTATCGAGAATGAAATATAAATATCCAAATTACAAAAATTGAGTTCTTTTGCATAAAACAAAAGTACTGAATCGAAAAGAGAATATAAATATCCAAATTACTAAAAATTGAGTTCTTTTTGTAAAGCAAAAGTGGGGATCCAAAATAAAATATAAATTGCGGAATTCCAAAAAATTGAGTTCTTTTGCATAAAACAAAAGTACATATCGAGAATGAAATATAAATATCCAAATTACAAAAAATTGAGTTCTTTTGCATAAAACAAAAGTACGGATCGAAGAGAAAATACAAATATCCAAAATACTAAAAATTGAGTTCTTTTTGTAATGCAAAAGTAGGGATCCAAAATAAAATATAAATTGCGGAATTCCAAAAAATTGAGTTCTTTTGCATAAAACAAAAGTACGAATCGAAAAGAGAATATAAAAATCAAAATTACTAAAAATTGACGTCTTTTTGTAAAGCAAAAGTAGGGATCCAAAATAAAATATAAATTGCGAAATTACAAAAAATTGAGTTCTTTTGCATAAAACAATAGTACGAATCGAAAAGAGAATATAAATAACCAAATTACTAAAAATTGAGTTCTTTTTCACAACAAAAGTAGGGATCCAAAATAAAATATAAATTGCGAAATTACAAAAAATTGAGTTCTTTTGCATAAAACAAAAGTACGTATCGAGAATGAAATATAAATATCCAAATTAACAAAAATTGAGTTCTTTTTGCATAAAATAAAAGTACGAATCGAAAAGAGAATATAAATATTACAAAAAATTGAGTTCTTTATCATGAAACAAAAGTACGAATCGAAAAGAGAATATAAATATCCAAATTACTAAAAATTGAGTTCTTTTTGTAAAGCAAGAGTAGGGATCCAAAATAAAATATAAATTGCGAAATTACAAAAAATTGAGTTCTTTTGCATAAAAAAAAAGTACGAATCGAAAAGAGAATATAAATATCCAAATTACTAAAAATTGAGTTCTTTTGTAAAGCAAAAGTAGGGATCCAAAATAAAATATAAATTGCGAAATTACAAAAATTGAGTTCTTTTGCATAAAACAAAAGTACGAATCGAAAAGAGAATATAAATATCCAAATTACTAAAAATTGAGTTCTTTTTGTAAAGCAAAAGTAGGGCTCCAAAATAAAATATAAATTGCGGAAATTACAAAAAATTGAGTTCTTTTGCATAAAACAAAAGTACATATCGAGAATGAAATATAAATATCCAAATTACAAAAAATTGAGTTTTTTTGCATAAAACAAAAGTACGGATCGAAAAAGAAAATATAAATATCCAAAATACTAAAAATTGAGTTCTTTTTGTAAAAGCAAAAGTAGGGATCCAAAATAAAATATAAATTGCGAAATTACAAAAATTGAGTTCCTTTGCATAAAACAAAAGTACTGAATCGAAGAGAGAATATAAATATCCAAATTACTAAAAATTGAGTTCTTTTTGTAAAGCAAAAGTAGGGATCAAAAATAAAATATAAATTGCGAAATTACAAAAAATTGAGTTCTTTTGCATAAAACAAAAGTACATATCGAGAATGAAATATAAATATCCAAATTACCAAAAATTGAGTTCTTTTGCATAAAACAAAAGTATGGATCGAAAAGAGAATATAAATATTACAAAAAATTGAGTTCTTTATCATGAAACAAAAGTACGAATCGAAAAGAGAATATAAATATCCAAATTACTAAAAATTGAGTTCTTTTTGTAAAGCAAAAGTAGGGATCCAAAATAAAATATAAATTGCGAAATTACAAAAAATTCTTTTGCATAAAACAAAAGTACGAATCGAAAAGAGAATATAAATATCCAAATTACTAAAAATTGAGTTCTTTTTGTAAAGCAAAAGTAGGGATCCAAAATAAAATATAAATTGCGAAATTACAAAAAATTGAGTTCTTTTGCATAAAACAATAGTACGAATCGAAAAGAGAATATAAATAACCAAATTACTAAACATTGAGTTATTTTTCTAAACAAAAGTAGGGATCCAAAATAAAATATAAATTGCGAAATTACAAAAAATTGAGTTCTTTTGCATAAAACAAAAGTACGAATCGAAAAGAGAATATAAAAATCCAAATTACTAAAAATTGACTTCTTTTTGTAAAGCAAAAGTAGGGATCCAAAATAAAATATAAATTGCGAAATTACAAAAAATTGAGTTCTTTTGCATAAAACAAAAGTACGTATCGAGAATGAAATATAAATATCCAAATTACAAAAATTGAGTTCTTTTGCATAAAACAAAAGTACTGAATCGAAAAGAGAATATAAATATCCAAATTACTAAAAATTGAGTTCTTTTGTAAAGCAAAAGTGGGGATCCAAAATAAAATATAAATTGCGAATTCAAAAATTGAGTTCTTTTGCATAAAACAAAAGTACATATCGAGAATGAAATATAAATATCCAAATTACAAAAATTGAGTTCTTTTGCATAAAACAAAAGTACTGGATCGAAGAGAAAATACAAATATCCAAAATACTAAAAATTGAGTTCTTTTTGTAAAGCAAAAGTAGGGATCCAAAATAAAATATAAATTGCGGAATTCCAAAAAATTGAGTTCTTTTGCATAAAACAAAAGTACGAATCGAAAAGAGAATATAAATATCCAAATTACTAAAAATTGAGTTCTTTTTGTAAAGCAAAAGTAGGGATCCAAAATAAAATATAAATTGCGAAATTACAAAAATTGAGTTCTTTTGCATAAAACAATAGTACTGAATCGAAAAGAGAATATAAATAACCAAATTACTAAACATTGAGTTATTTTTCTAAACAAAAGTAGGGATCCAAAATAAAATATAAATTGCGAAATTACAAAAAATTGAGTTCTTTTGCATAAAACAAAAGTACGAATCGAAAAGAGAATATAAAAATCCAAATTACTAAAAATTGACTTCTTTTTGTAAAGCAAAAGTAGGGATCCAAAATAAAATATAAATTGCGAAATTACAAAAATTGAGTTCTTTTGCATAAAACAAAAGTACGTATCGAGAATGAAATATAAATATCCAAATTACAAAAATTGAGTTCTTTTGCATAAAACAAAAGTACTGAATCGAAAAGAGAATATAAATATCCAAATTACTAAAAATTGAGTTCTTTTTGTAAAGCAAAAGTGGGGATCCAAAATAAAATATAACTTATGAATTCCAAAAATTGAGTTCTTTTGCATAAAACAAAAGTACATATCGAGAATGAAATATAAATATCCAAATTACAAAAATTGAGTTCTTTTGCATAAAACAAAAGTACGGATCGAAGAGAAAATACAAATATCCAAAATACTAAAAATTGAGTTCTTTTGTAAAGCAAAAGTAGGGATCCAAAATAAAATATAAATTGCGAATTCAAAAAATTGAGTTCTTTTGCATAAAACAAAAGTACTGAATCGAAAAGAGAATATAAATATCCAAATTACTAAAAATTGAGTTCTTTTTGTAAAGCAAAAGTAGGGATCCAAAATAAAATATAAATTGCGAAATTACAAAAATTGAGTTCTTTTGCATAAAACAATAAGTACGAATCGAAAAGAGAATATAAATAACCAAATTACAAAAATTGAGTTCTTTTTCACAACAAAAGTAGGGATCCAAAATAAAATATAAATTGCGAAATTCCAAAAAATTGAGTTCTTTTGCATAAAACAAAAGTACGTATCGAGAATGAAATATAAATATCCAAATTAACAAAAATTGAGTTCTTTTGCATAAAATAAAAGTACGAATCGAAAAGAGAATATAAATATCCAAATTACTAAAAATTGAGTTCTTTTTGTAAAGCAAAAGTAGGGATCCAAAATAAAATATAAATTGCGGAATTCCAAAAAATTGAGTTCTTTTGCATAAAACAAAAGTACGAATCGAAAAGAGAATATAAAAATCAAAATTACTAAAAATTGACTTCTTTTTGTAAAGCAAAAGTAGGGATCCAAAATAAAATATAAATTGCCAAATTACAAAAATTGAGTTCTTTTGCATAAAACAAAAGTACGTATCGAGAATGAAATATAAATATCCAAATTACAAAAATTGAGTTGTTTTGCATAAAACAAAAGTACGAATCGAAAAGAGAATATAAATATCCAAATTACTAAAAATTGAGTTCTTTTTGTAAAGCAAAAGTAGGGATCTTATATAAAATATAAATTGCGAAATTACAAAAAATTGAGTTCTTTTGCATAAAACAATAGTACGAATCGAAAAGAGAATATAAATAACCAAATTACTAAAAATTGAGTTCTTTTTCTAAACAAAAGTAGGGATCCAAAATAAAATACAAATTGCGAAATTACAAAAAATTGAGTTCTTTTGCATAAAACAAAAGTACGAATCGAAAAGAGAATATAAAAATCCAAATTACTAAAAATTGACTTCTTTTTGTAAAGCGAAAGTAGGGATCCAAAATAAAATATAAATTGCGAAATTACAAAAAATTTAGTTCTTTTGCATAAAACAAAAGTACGTATCGAGAATGAAATATAAATATCCAAATTACAAAAGATTGAGTTCTTTTGCATAAAACAAAAGTACATATCGAGAATGAAATATAAATATCCAAATTACAAAAAATTGAGTTCTTTTGCATAAAACAAAAGTACGGATCGAAAAGAAAATATAAATATCCAAAATACTAAAAATTGAATTCTTTTTTGTAAAAGCAAAAGTAGGGATCCAAAATAAAATATAAATTGCAAAATTACAAAAAATTGAGTTCCTTTGCATAAAACAAAAGTACGAATCGAAAAGAGAATATAAATATCCAAATTACTAAAAATTGAGTTCTTTTGCACAAAACAAAAGTACATATCGAGAATTAAATATAAATATCCAAATTACCAAAAATTGAGTTCTTTTGCATAAAACAAAAGTACGGATCGAAAGGAGAATATACATATCCAAATTAACAAAAATTGAGTTCTTTTTCTAAACAAAAGTAGGGATCCAAAATAAAATATAAATTGCGGAATTCCAAAAAATTGAGTTCTTTTGCATAAAACAAAACTACGAATCGAAAAGAGAATATAAAAATCAAAATTACTAAAAATTGACTTCTTTTTGTAAAGCAAAAGTAGGGATCCAAAATAAAATATAAATTGCCAAATTACAAAAATTGAGTTCTTTTGCATAAAACAAAAGTACGTATCGAGAATGAAATATAAATATCCAAATTACAAAAATTGAGTTCTTTTGCATAAAACAAAAGTACGAATCGAAAAGAGAATATAAATATCCAAATTACTAAAAATTGAGTTCTTTTTGTAAAGCAAAAGTAGGGATCCAAATTAAAATATAAATTGCGAAATTACAAAAAATTGAGTTCTTTTGCATAAAACAATAGTACGAATCGAAAAGAGAATATAAATAACCAAATTACTAAAAATTGAGTACTTTTTCTAAACAAAAGTAGGGATCCAAAATAAAATACAAATTGCGAAATTACAAAAAATTGAGTTCTTTTGCATAAAACAAAAGTACGAATCGAAAAGAGAATATAAAAATCCAAATTACTAAAAATTGACTTCTTTTTGTAAAGCAAAAGTAGGGATCCAAAATAAAATATAAATTGCGAAATTACAAAAAATTGAGTTCTTTTGCATAAAACAAAAGTACGTATCGCGAATGAAATATAAATATCCAAATTACAAAAGATTGAGTTCTTTTGCATAAAACAAAAGTACATATCGAGAATGAAATATAAATATCCAAATTACAAAAAATTGAGTTCTTTTGCATAAAACAAAAGTACGGATCGAAAAGAAAATATAAATATCCAAAATACTAAAAATTGAATTCTTTTTTGTAAAAGCAAAAGTAGGGATCCAAAATAAAATATAAATTGCCAAAAATTGAGTTCCTTTGCATAAAACAAAAGTACGAATCGAAAAGAGAATATAAATATCCAAATTACTAAAAATTAAGTTCTTTTGCACAAAACAAAAGTACATATCGAGAATTAAATATAAATATCCAAATTACCAAAAATTGAGTTCTTTTGCATAAAACAAAAGTACTGGATCGAAAGGAGAATATACATATCCAAATTAACAAAAATTGAGTTCTTTTTCTAAACAAAAGTAGGGATCCAAAATAAAATATAAATTGCGGAATTCCAAAAAATTGAGTTCTTTTGCATAAAACAAAACTACGAATCGAAAAGAGAATATAAATATCAAAATTACTAAAAATTGACTTCTTTTTGTAAAGCAAAAGTAGGGATCCAAAATAAAATATAAATTGCCAAATTACAAAAAATTGAGTTCTTTTGCATAAAACAAAAGTACGTATCGAGAATGAAATATAAATATCCAAATTACAAAAATTGAGTTCTTTTGCATAAAACAAAAGTACGAATCGAAAAGAGAATATAAATATCCAAATTACTAAAAATTGAGTTCTTTTTGTAAAGCAAAAGTAGGGATCCAAATTAAAATATAAATTGCGAAATTACAAAAAATTGAGTTCTTTTGCATAAAACAATAGTACTGAATCGAAAAGAGAATATAAATAACCAAATTACTAAAAATTGAGTACTTTTTCTAAACAAAAGTAGGGATCCAAAATAAAATACAAATTGCGAAATTACAAAAATTGAGTTCTTTTGCATAAAACAAAAGTACTGAATCGAAAAGAGAATATAAAAATCCAAATTACTAAAAATTGACTTCTTTTTGTAAAGCAAAAGTAGGGATCCAAAATAAAATATAAATTGCGAAATTACAAAAATTGAGTTCTTTTGCATAAAACAAAAGTACGTGATCGCGAATGAAATATAAATATCCAAATTACAAAAGATTGAGTTCTTTTGCATAAAACAAAAGTACATATCGAGAATGAAATATAAATATCCAAATTACAAAAATTGAGTTCTTTTGCATAAAACAAAAGTACTGGATCGAAAAGAAAATATAAATATCCAAAATACTAAAAATTGAATTCTTTTTGTAAAAGCAAAAGTAGGGATCCAAAATAAAATATAAATTGCGAAATTACAAAAATTGAGTTCCTTTGCATAAAACAAAAGTACGAATCGAAAAGAGAATATAAATATCCAAATTACTAAAAATTGAGTTCTTTTGCACAAAACAAAAGTACATATCGAGAATTAAATATAAATATCCAAATTACCAAAAATTGAGTTCTTTTGCATAAAACAAAAGTACGGATCGAAAGGAGAATATACATATCCAAATTAACAAAAATTGAGTTCTTTTTCTAAACAAAAGTAGGGATCCAAAATAAAATATAAATTACGAATTCCAAAAAATTGAGTTCTTTTGCATAAAACAAAACTACGAATCGAAAAGAGAATATAAAAATCAAAATTACTAAAAATTGACTTCTTTTTGTAAAGCAAAAGTAGGGATCCAAAATAAAATATAAATTGCCAAATTACAAAAATTGAGTTCTTTTGCATAAAACAAAAGTACGTATCGAGAATGAAATATAAATATCCAAATTACAAAAATTGAGTTCTTTTGCATAAAACAAAAGTACTGAATCGAAAAGAGAATATAAATATCCAAATTACTAAAAATTGAGTTCTTTTTGTAAAGCAAAAGTAGGGATCCAAATTAAAATATAAATTGCGAAATTACAAAAAAATGAGTTCTTTTGCATAAAACAAAAGTACGAATCGAAAAGAGAATATAAATAACCAAATTACTAAAAATTGAGTACTTTTTCTAAACAAAAGTAGGGATCCAAAATAAAATACAAATTGCGAAATTACAAAAATTGAGTTCTTTTGCATAAAACAAAAGTACTGAATCGAAAAGAGAATATAAAAATCCAAATTACTAAAAATTGACTTCTTTTTGTAAAGCAAAAGTAGGGATCCAAAATAAAATATAAATTGCGAAATTACAAAAATTGAGTTCTTTTGCATAAAACAAAAGTACGTGATCGAGAATGAAATATAAATATCCAAATTACAAAGATTGAGTTCTTTTGCATAAAACAAAAGTACATATCGAGAATGAAATATAAATATCCAAATTACAAAAATTGAGTTCTTTTGCATAAAACAAAAGTACGGATCGAAAAGAAAATATAAATATCCAAAATACTAAAAATTGAATTCTTTTTGTAAAAGCAAAAGTAGGGATCCAAAATAAAATATAAATTGCGAAATTACAAAAAATTGAGTTCCTTTGCATAAAACAAAAGTACGAATCGAAAAGAGAATATAAATATCCAAATTACTAAAAATTGAGTTCTTTTGCACAAAACAAAAGTACATATCGAGAATTAAATATAAATATCCAAATTACCAAAAATTGAGTTCTTTTGCATAAAACAAAAGTACGGATCGAAAGGAGAATATACATATCCAAATTAACAAAAATTGAGTTCTTTTTCTAAACAAAAGTAGGGATCCAAAATAAAATATAAATTGCGGAATTCCAAAAAATTGAGTTCTTTTGCATAAAACAAAAGTACGAATCGAAAAGAGAATATAAAAATCAAAATTACTAAAAATTGACTTCTTTTTGTAAAGCAAAAGTAGGGATCCAAAATAAAATATAAATTGCCAAATTACAAAAAATTGAGTTCTTTTGCATAAAACAAAAGTACGTATCGAGAATGAAATATAAATATCCAAATTACAAAAGATTGAGTTCTTTTGCATAAAACAAAAGTACATATCGAGAATGAAATATAAATATCCAAATTACAAAAAATTGAGTTCTTTTGCATAAAACAAAAGTACGGATCGAAAAGAAAATATAAATATCCAAAATACTAAAAATTGAATTCTTTTTTGTAAAAGCAAAAGTAGGGATCCAAAATAAAATATAAATTGCGAAATTACAAAAATTGAGTTCCTTTGCATAAAACAAAAGTACTGAATCGAAAAGAGAATATAAATATCCAAATTACTAAAAATTGAGTTCTTTTGCACAAAACAAAAGTACATATCGAGAATTAAATATAAATATCCAAATTACCAAAAATTGAGTTCTTTTGCATAAAACAAAAGTACGGATCGAAAGGAGAATATACATATCCAAATTAACAAAAATTGAGTTCTTTTTCTAAACAAAAGTAGGGATCCAAAATAAAATATAAATTGCGAATTCCAAAAATTGAGTTCTTTTGCATAAAACAAAAGTACGAATTGAAAAGAGAATATAAAAATCAAAATTACTAAAAATTGACTTCTTTTGTAAAGCAAAAGTAGGGATCCAAAATAAAATATAAATTGCCAAATTACAAAAATTGAGTTCTTTTGCATAAAACAAAAGTACGTATCGAGAATGAAATATAAATATCCAAATTACAAAAAATTGAGTTCTTTTGCATAAAACAAAAGTACGAATCGAAAAGAGAATATAAATATCCAAATTACTAAAAATTGAGTTCTTTTTGTAAAGCAAAAGTAGGGATCCAAAATAAAATATAAATTGCGAAATTACAAAAAATTGAGTTCTTTTGCATAAAACAATAGTACGAATCGAAAAGAGAATATAAATATCCAAATTACTAAAAATTGAGTTCTTTTTCTAAACAAAAGTAGGGATCCAAAATAAAATACAAATTGCGAAATTACAAAAAATTGAGTTCTTTTGCATAAAACAAAAGTACGAATCGAAAAGAGAATATAAAAATCTAAATTACTAAAAATTGACTTCTTTTTGTAAAGCAAAAGTAGGGATCCAAAATAAAATATAAATTGCGAAATTACAAAAATTGAGTTCTTTTGCATAAAACAAAAGTACGTATCGAGAATGAAATATAAATATCCAAATTACAAAAATTGAGTTCTTTTGCATAAAACAAAAGTACATATCGAGAATGAAATATAAATATCCAAATTACAAAAATTGAGTTCTTTTGCATAAAACAAAAGTACGGATCGAAAAGAAAATATAAATATCCAAAATACTAAAAATTGAATTCTTTTTGTAAAAGCAAAAGTAGGGATCCAAAATAAAATATAAATTGCGAAATTACAAAAATTGAGTTCCTTTGCATAAAACAAAAGTACGAATCGAAAAGAGAATATAAATATCCAAATTACTAAAAATTGAGTTCTTTTGCACAAAACAAAAGTACATATCGAGAATTAAATATAAATATCCAAATTACCAAAAATTGAGTTCTTTTGCATAAAACAAAAGTACTGGATCGAAAGGCGAATATACATATCCAAATTAACAAAAATTGAGTTCTTTTTCTAAACAAAAGTAGGGATCCAAAATAAAATATAAATTACGGAATTCCAAAAATTGAGTTCTTTTGCATAAAACAAAAGTACGAATTGAAAAGAGAATATAAAAATCAAAATTACTAAAAATTGACTTCTTTTGTAAAGCAAAAGTAGGGATCCAAAATAAAATATAAATTGCCAAATTACAAAAAATTGAGTTCTTTTGCATAAAACAAAAGTACGTATCGAGAATGAAATATAAATATCCAAATTACAAAAAATTGAGTTCTTTTGCATAAAACAAAAGTACGAATCGAAAAGAGAATATAAATATCCAAATTACTAAAAATTGAGTTCTTTTTGTAAAGCAAAAGTAGGGATCCAAAATAAAATATAAATTGCGAAATTACAAAAAATTGAGTTCTTTTGCATAAAACAATAGTACGAATCGAAAAGAGAATATAAATAACCAAATTACTAAAAATTGAGTTCTTTTTCTAAACAAAAGTAGGGATCCAAAATAAAATACAAATTGCGAAATTACAAAAATTGAGTTCTTTTGCATAAAACAAAAGTACTGAATCGAAAAGAGAATATAAAAATCCAAATTACTAAAAATTGACTTCTTTTTGTAAAGCAAAAGTAGGGATCCAAAATAAAATATAAATTGCGAAATTACAAAAAATTGAGTTCTTTTGCATAAAACAAAAGTACGTATCGAGAATGAAATATAAATATCCAAATTACAAAAATTGAGTTCTTTTGCATAAAACAAAAGTACATATCGAGAATGAAATATAAATATCCAAATTACAAAAATTGAGTTCTTTTGCATAAAACAAAAGTACGGATCGAAAAGAAAATATAAATATCCAAAATACTAAAAATTGAATTCTTTTTTGTAAAAGCAAAAGTAGGGATCCAAAATAAAATATAAATTGCGAAATTACAAAAAATTGAGTTCCTTTGCATAAAACAAAAGTACGAATCGAAAAGAGAATATAAATATCCGAATTACTAAAAATTGAGTTCTTTTGCACAAAACAAAAGTACATATCGAGAATTAAATATAAATATCCAAATTACCAAAAATTGAGTTCTTTTGCATAAAACAAAAGTACGGATCGAAAGGCGAATATACATATCCAAATTAACAAAAATTGAGTTCTTTTTCTAAACAAAAGTAGGGATCCAAAATAAAATATAAATTGCGGAATTCCAAAAAATTGAGTTCTTTTGCATAAAATAAAAGTACGAATTGAAAAGAGAATATAAAAATCAAAATTACTAAAAATTGACTTCTTTTTGTAAAGCAAAAGTAGGGATCCAAAATAAAATATAAATTGCCAAATTACAAAAATTGAGTTCTTTTGCATAAAACAAAAGTACGTATCGAGAATGAAATATAAATATCCAAATTACAAAAATTGAGTTCTTTTGCATAAAACAAAAGTACGAATCGAAAAGAGAATATAAATATCCAAATTACTAAAAATTGAGTTCTTTTGTAAAGCAAAAGTAGGGATCCAAAATAAAATATAAATTGCGAAATTACAAAAAATTGAGTTCTTTTGCATAAAACAATAGTACGAATCGAAAAGAGAATATAAATAACCAAATTACTAAAAATTGAGTACTTTTTCTAAACAAAAGTAGGGATCCAAAATAAAATACAAATTGCGAAATTACAAAAATTGAGTTCTTTTGCATAAAACAAAAGTACGAATCGAAAAGAGAATATAAAAATCCAAATTACTAAAAATTGACTTCTTTTTGTAAAGCAAAAGTAGGGATCCAAAATAAAATATAAATTGCGAAATTACAAAAATTGAGTTCTTTTGCATAAAACAAAAGTACGTGATCGAGAATGAAATATAAATATCCAAATTACAAAAGATTGAGTTCTTTTGCATAAAACAAAAGTACATATCGAGAATGAAATATAAATATCCAAATTACAAAAATTGAGTTCTTTTGCATAAAACAAAAGTACTGGATCGAAAAGAAAATATAAATATCCAAAATACTAAAAATTGAATTCTTTTTTGTAAAAGCAAAAGTAGGGATCCAAAATAAAATATAAATTGCGAAATTACAAAAAATTGAGTTCCTTTGCATAAAACAAAAGTACGAATCGAAAAGAGAATATAAATATCCAAATTACTAAAAATTGAGTTCTTTTGCACAAAACAAAAGTACATATCGAGAATTAAATATAAATATCCAAATTATCAAAAATTGAGTTCTTTTGCATAAAACAAAAGTACGTATCGAGAATGAAATATAAATATCCAAATTACAAAAAATTGAGTTCTTTTGCATAAAACAAAAGTACGGATCGAAAAGAAAATATAAATATCCAAAATACTAAAAATTGAATTCTTTTTTGTAAAAGCAAAAGTAGGGATCCAAAATAAAATATAAATTGCGAAATTAAAAAAAATTGAGTTCCTTTGCATAAAACAAAAGTACGAATCGAAAAGAGAATATAAATATCCAAATTACTAAAAATTGAGTTCTTTTTGTAAAGCAAAAGTAGGGATCCGAAATAAAATATAAATTACGAAATTACAAAAAATTGAGTTCTTTTGCATAAAACAAAAGTACGTATCGAGAATGAAATATAAATATCCAAATTACAAAAAATTGAGTTCTTTTGCATAAAACAAAAGTACGAATCGAAAAGAGAATATAAATATCCAAATTACTAAAAATTGAGTTCTTTTTGTAAAGCAAAAGTGGGGATCCAAAATAAAGTATAAATTGCGAAATTACAAAAAATTGAGTTCTTTTGCATAAAACAAAAGTACGGATTGAAAGGAGAATATAAATATCCAAATTACTAAAAATTGACTTCTTTTTGTAAAGCAAAAGTAGGGATCCAAAATAAAATATAAATTGCGAAATTACAAAAAATTGAGTTCTTTTGCATAAAACAATAGTACGAATCGAAAAGAGAATATAAATAACCAAATTACTAAAAATTGAGTACTTTTTCTAAACAAAAGTAGGGATCCAAAATAAAATACAAATTGCGAAATTACAAAAAATTGAGTTCTTTTGCATAAAACAAAAGTACGAATCGAAAAGAGAATATAAAAATCCAAATTACTAAAAATTGACTTCTTTTTGTAAAGCAAAAGTAGGGATCCAAAATAAAATATAAATTGCGAAATTACAAAAAATTGAGTTCTTTTGCATAAAACAAAAGTACGTATCGAGAATGAAATATAAATATCCAAATTACAAAAGATTGAGTTCTTTTGCATAAAACAAAAGTACATATCGAGAATGAAATATAAATATCCAAATTACAAAAAATTGAGTTCTTTTGCATAAAACAAAAGTACGGATCGAAAAGAAAATATAAATATCCAAAATACTAAAAATTGAATTCTTTTTTGTAAAAGCAAAAGTAGGGATCCAAAATAAAATATAAATTGCGAAATTACAAAAAATTGAGTTCCTTTGCATAAAACAAAAGTACGAATCGAAAAGAGAATATAAATATCCAAATTACTAAAAATTGAGTTCTTTTGCACAAAACAAAAGTACATATCGAGAATTAAATATAAATATCCAAATTACCAAAAATTGAGTTCTTTTGCATAAAACAAAAGTACGGATCGAAAGGAGAATATACATATCCAAATTAACAAAAATTGAGTTCTTTTTCTAAACAAAAGTAGGGATCCAAAATAAAATATAAATTGCGGAATTCCAAAAAATTGAGTTCTTTTGCATAAAACAAAAGTACGAATCGAAAAGAGAATATAAAAATCAAAATTACTAAAAATTGACTTCTTTTTGTAAAGCAAAAGTAGGGATCCAAAATAAAATATAAATTGCCAAATTACAAAAATTGAGTTCTTTTGCATAAAACAAAAGTACGTATCGAGAATGAAATATAAATATCCAAATTACAAAAATTGAGTTCTTTTGCATAAAACAAAAGTACGAATCGAAAAGAGAATATAAATATCCAAATTACTAAAAATTGAGTTCTTTTTGTAAAGCAAAAGTAGGGATCCAAAATAAAATATAAATTGCGAAATTACAAAAATTGAGTTCTTTTGCATAAAACAAAAGTACGGATTGAAAGGAGAATATAAATATCCAAATTACTAAAAATTGAGTTCTTTTTGTAAAGCAAAAGTAGGGATCCAAAATAAAATATAAATTGCGAAATTACAAAAAATTGAGTTCTTTTGCATAAAACAATAGTACGAATCGAAAAGAGAATATAAATAACCAAATTACTAAAAATTGAGTTCTTTTTCTAAACAAAAGTAGGGATCCAAAATAAAATACAAATTGCGAAATTACAAAAAATTGAGTTCTTTTGCATAAAACAAAAGTACGAATCGAAAAGAGAATATAAAAATCAAAATTACTAAAAATTGACTTCTTTTTGTAAAGCAAAAGTAGGGATCCAAAATAAAATATAAATTGCCAAATTACAAAAATTGAGTTCTTTTGCATAAAACAAAAGTACGTATCGAGAATGAAATATAAATATCCAAATTACAAAAATTGAGTTCTTTTGCATAAAACAAAAGTACGAATCGAAAAGAGAATATAAATATCCAAATTACTAAAAATTGAGTTCTTTTTGTAAAGCAAAAGTAGGGATCCAAAATAAAATATAAATTGCGAAATTACAAAAAATTGAGTTCTTTTGCATAAAACAAAAGTACGGATTGAAAGGAGAATATAAATATCCAAATTACTAAAAATTGACTTCTTTTTGTAAAGCAAAAGTAGGGATCCAAAATAAAATATAAATTGCGAAATTACAAAAAATTGAGTTCTTTTGCATAAAACAATAGTACGAATCGAAAAGAGAATATAAATAACCAAATTACTAAAAATTGAGTTCTTTTTCTAAACAAAAGTAGGGATCCAAAATAAAATACAAATTGCGAAATTACAAAAAATTGAGTTCTTTTGCATAAAACAAAAGTACGAATCGAAAAGAGAATATAAAAATCCAAATTACTAAAAATTGACTTCTTTTTGTAAAGCAAAAGTAGGGATCCAAAATAAAATATAAATTGCGAAATTACAAAAAATTGAGTTCTTTTGCATAAAACAAAAGTACGTATCGAGAATGAAATATAAATATCCAAATTACAAAAAATTGAGTTCTTTTGCATAAAACAAAAGTACATATCGAGAATGAAATATAAATATCCAAATTAAAAAAAATTGAGTTCTTTTGCATAAAACAAAAGTACGGATCGAAAAGAAAATATAAATATCCAAAATACTAAAAATTGAATTCTTTTTTGTAAAAGCAAAAGTAGGGATCCAAAATAAAATATAAATTGCGAAATTATTAAAAATTGAGTTCCTTTGCATAAAACAAAAGTACGAATCGAAAAGAGAATATAAATATCCAAATTACTAAAAATTGAGTTCTTTTTGTAAAGCAAAAGTAGGGATCCAAAATAAAATATAAATTACGAAATTACAAAAATTGAGTTCTTTTGCATAAAACAAAAGTACGTGATCGAGAATGAAATATAAATATCCAAATTACAAAAATTGAGTTCTTTTGCATAAAACAAAAGTACGAATCGAAAAGAGAATATAAATATCCAAATTACTAAAAATTGAGTTCTTTTTGTAAAGCAAAAGTGGGGATCCAAAATAAAATATAAATTGCGAAATTACAAAAAATTGAGTTCTTTTGCATAAAACAAAAGTACGGATTGAAAGGAGAATATAAATATCCAAATTACTAAAAATTGACTTCTTTTTGTAAAGCAAAAGTAGGGATCCAAAATAAAATATAAATTGCGAAATTACAAAAAATTGAGTTCTTTTGCATAAAACAAAAGTACGTATCGAGAATGAAATATAAATATCCAAATTAACAAAAATTGAGTTCTTTTGCATAAAATAAAAGTACGAATCGAAAAGAGAATATAAATATCCAAATTACTAAAAATTGAGTTCTTTTTGTAAAGCAAAAGTAGGGATCCAAAATAAAATATAAATTGCGGAATTCCAAAAAATTGAGTTCTTTTGCATAAAACAAAAGTACGAATCGAAAAGAGAATATAAAAATCAAAATTACTAAAAATTGACTTCTTTTTGTAAAGCAAAAGTAGGGATCCAAAATAAAATATAAATTTCCAAATTACAAAAATTGAGTTCTTTTGCATAAAACAAAAGTACGTATCGAGAATGAAATATAAATATCCAAATTACAAAAATTGAGTTCTTTTGCATAAAACAAAAGTACGAATCGAAAAGAGAATATAAATATCCAAATTACTAAAAATTGAGTTCTTTTGTAAAGCAAAAGTAGGGATCCAAAATAAAATATAAATTGCGAAATTACAAAAATTGAGTTCTTTTGCATAAAACAATAGTACGAATCGAAAAGAGAATATAAATAACCAAATTACTAAAAATTGAGTTCTTTTTCTAAACAAAAGTAGGGATCCAAAATAAAATACAAATTGCGAAATTACAAAAATTGAGTTCTTTTGCATAAAACAAAAGTACTGAATCGAAAAGAGAATATAAAAATCCAAATTACTAAAAATTGACTTCTTTTTGTAAAGCAAAAGTAGGGATCCAAAATAAAATATAAATTGCGAAATTACAAAAATTGAGTTCTTTTGCATAAAACAAAAGTACGTATCGAGAATGAAATATAAATATCCAAATTACAAAAATTGAGTTCTTTTGCATAAAACAAAAGTACATATCGAGAATGAAATATAAATATCCAAATTACAAAATTGAGTTCTTTTACGTAAAACAAAAGTACTGGATCGAAAAGAAAATATAAATATCCAAAATACTAAAAATTGAATTCTTTTTGTAAAAGCAAAAGTAGGGATCCAAAATAAAATATAAATTGCGAAATTACAAAAAATTGAGTTCCTTTGCATAAAACAAAAGTACGAATCGAAAAGAGAATATAAATATCCAAATTACTAAAAATTGAGTTCTTTTGCACAAAACAAAAGTACATATCGAGAATTAAATATAAATATCCAAATTACCAAAAATTGAGTTCTTTTGCATAAAACAAAAGTACGGATCGAAAAGAGAATATAAATATCCAAATTACTAAAAATTGAGTTCTTTTTGTAAAGCAAAAGTAGGGATCCAAAATAAAATATAAATTGCGAAGTTCTTTTGCATTACAAAAAATTGAGTTCTTTTGCATAAAACAAAAGTAAGGATCGAAAAGAAAATATAAATATCCAAAATACTAAAAATTGAATTCTTTTTTGTAAAAGCGAAAGTAGGGATCCAAAATAAAATATAAATTGCGAAATTACAAAAAATTGAGTTCCTTTGCATAAAACAAAAGTACGAATCGAAAAGAGAATATAAATATCCAAATTACTAAAAATTGAGTTCTTTTTGTAAAGCAAAAGTAGTGATCCAAAATAAAATATAAATTGCGAAATTACAAAAAATTGAGTTCTTTTGCACAAAACAAAAGTACCTATCGAGAATTAAATATAAATATCCAAATTACAAAAAATTGAGTTCTTTTGCATAAAACAAAAGTACGGATCGAAAAGAAAATATAAATATCCAAAATACTAAAAATTGAATTCTTTTTTGTAAAAGCAAAAGTAGGGATCCAAAATAAAATATAAATTGCGAAATTACAAAAAATTGAGTTCCTTTGCATAAAACAAAAGTACGAATCGAAAAGAGAATATAAATATCCAAATTACTAAAAATTGAGTTCTTTTGCACAAAACAAAAGTACATATCGAGAATTAAATATAAATATCCAAATTACCAAAAATTGAGTTCTTTTGCATAAAACAAAAGTACGGATCGAAAGGAGAATATACATATCCAAATTAACAAAAATTGAGTTCTTTTTCTAAACAAAAGTAGGGATCCAAAATAAAATATAAATTGCGGAATTCCAAAAAATTGAGTTCTTTTGCATAAAACAAAAGTACATATCGAGAATGAAATATAAATATCCAAATTACAAAAAATTGAGTTCTTTTGCATAAAACAAAAGTACGGATCGAAAAGAAAATATAAATATCCAAAATACTAAAAATTGAATTCTTTTTTGTAAAAGCGAAAGTAGGGATCCAAAATAAAATATAAATTGCGAAATTACAAAAAATTGAGTTCCTTTGCATAAAACAAAAGTACGAATCGAAAAGAGAATATAAATATCCAAATTACTAAAAATTGAGTTCTTTTTGTAAAGAAAAAGTAGTGATCCAAAATAAAATATAAATTGCGAAATTACAAAAAATTGAGTTCTTTTGCACAAAACAAAAGTACCTATCGAGAATTAAATATAAATATCCAAATTACCAAAAATTGAGTTATTTTGCATAAAACAAAAGTACGGATCGAAAGGAGAATATACATATCCAAATTACAAAAAATTGAGTTCTTTTGCATAAAACAAAAGTACGAATCGAAAAGAGAATATAAAAATCCAAATTACTAAAAATTGACTTCTTTTTGTAAAGCAAAATTAGGGATCCAAAATAAAATATAAATTGCGAAATTCCAAAAAATTGAGTTCTTTTGCATAAAACAAAAGTACGAATCGAAAAGAGAATATAAAAATCCAAATTACTAAAAATTCAGTTCTTTTTGTAAAGCAAAAGTAGGGATCCAAAATAAAATATAAATTGCCAAATTACAAAAAATTGAGTTCTTTTGCATAAAACAAAAGTACGTATCGAGAATGAAATATAAATATCCAAATTACAAAAAATTGAGTTCTTTTGCATAAAACAAAAGTACGAATCGAAAAGGGAATATAAATATCCAAATTACTAAAAATTGAGTTCTTTTTGTAAAGCAAAAGTAGGGATCCAAAATAAAATATAAATTGCGAAATTACAAAAAATTGAGTTCTTTTGCATAAAACAATAGTACGAATCGAAAAGAGAATATAAATAACCAAATTACTAAAAATTGAGTTCTTTTTCTAAACAAAAGTAGGGATCCAGAATAAAATATAAATTGCGGAATTCCAAAAAACTGAGCTCTTTTGCATAAAACAAAAGTACGAATCGAAAAGAGAATATAAAAATCCAAATTACTAAAAATTGACTTCTTTTTGTAAAGCAAAAGTAGGGATCCAAAATAAAATATAAATTTCCAAATTACAACAAATTGAGTTCTTTTGCATAAAACAAAAGTACGTATCGAGAATGAAATATAAATATCCAAATTACAAAAGATTGAGTTTTTTTGCATAAAACAAAAGTACGAATCGAAAAGAGAATATAAATATCCAAATTACTAAAAATTGAGTTCTTTTTGTAAAGCAAAAGTAGGGATCCAAAATAAAATATAAATTGCGGAATTCCAAAAAATTGAGTTCTTTTGCATAAAACAAAAGTACATATCGAGAATGAAATATAAATATCCAAATTACAAAAAATTGAGTTCCTTTGCATAAAACAAAAGTACGGATCGAAAAGAAAATATAAATATCCAAAATACTAAAAATTGAATTCTTTTTTGTAAAAGCAAAAGTAGGGATCCAAAATAAAATATAAATTGCAAAATTACAAAAAATTGAGTTCCTTTGCATAAAACAAAAGTACGAATCGAAAAGAGAATATAAATATCCAAATTACTAAAAATTGAGTTCTTTTTCTAAACAAAAGTAGGGATCCAAAATAAAATATAAATTGCGAAATTACAAAAAATTGAGTTCTTTTGCATAAAACAAAAGTACGAATCGAAAAGAGAATATAAATATCCAAATTACTAAAAATTGACTTCTTTTTGTAAAGCAAAAGTAGGGATCCAAAATAAAATATAAATTGCCAAATTACAAAAAATTGAGTTCTTTTGCATAAAACAAAAGAACATATCAAGAATGAAATATAAATATCCAAATTACAAAAAATTGAGTTCTTTTGCATAAAACAAAAGTACGAATCGAAAAGAGAATATAAATATCCAAATTACTAAAAATTGAGTTCTTTTTGTAAAGCAAAAGTAGGGATCCAAAATAAAATATAAATTGCGAAATTACAAAAAATTGAGTTCTTTTGCATAAAACAAAAGTGCGGATTGAAAGGAGAATATAAATATCCAAATTACTAAAAATTGAGTTGTTTTTGTAAAGCAAAAGTAGGGATCCAAAATAAAATATAAATTGCGAAATTACAAAAACTTGAGTTCTTTTGCATAAAACAATAGTACGAATCGAAAAGAGAATATAAATAACCAAATTACTAAAAATTGAGTTCTTTTTCTAAACAAAAGTAGGGATCCAAAATAAAATATAAATTGCGAAATTACAAAAAATTGAGTTCTTTTGCATAAAACAAAAGTACGAATCGAAAAGAGAATATAAAAATCCAAATTACTAAAAATTGACTTCTTTTTGTAAAGCAAAAGTAGGGATCCAAAATAAAATATAAATTGCCAAATTACAAAAAATTGAGTTCTTTTGCATAAAACAAAAGTACGTATCGAGAATGAAATATAAATATCCAAATTACAAAAAATTGAGTTCTTTTGCATAAAACAAAAGTACGGATCGAAAAGAAAATATAAATATCCAAAATACTAAAAATTGAATTCTTTTTTGTAAAAGCAAAAGTAGGGATCCAAAATAGAACATAAATTGCGAAATTACAAAAAATTGAGTTCCTTTGCATAAAACAAAAGTACGAATCGAAAAGAGAATATAAATATCCAAATTACTAAAAATTGAGTTCTTTTTGTAAAGCAAAAGTAGGGATCCAAAATCAAATATAAATTGTGAAATTACAAAAAATTGAGTTCTTTTGCACAAAACAAAAGTACCTATCGAGAATTAAATATAAATATCCAAATTACCAAAAATTGAGTTCTTTTGCATAAAACAAAAGTACGGATCGAAAGGAGAATATACATATCCAAATTACAAAAAATTGAGTTCTTTTTGTAAAGCAAAAGTAGGGATCCAAAAGAAAATATAAATTGCGAAATTACAAAAAATTGAGTTCTTTTGCATAAAACAAAAGTACGAATCGAAAAGAGAATATAAATATCCAAATTACTAAAAATTGAGTTCTTTTTGTAAAGCAAAAGTAGGGATCCAAAATAAAATATAAATTGCGAATTCCAAAAAATTGAGTTCTTTTGCATAAAACAAAAGTACGAATCGAAAAGAGAATATAAATATCCAAATTACTAAAAATGAGTTCTTTTTGTAAAGCAAAAGTAGGGATCCAAAATAAAATATAAATTGCGAAATTACAAAAAATTGAGTTCTTTTGCATAAAACAAAAGTACGTATCGAGAATGAAATATAAATATCCAAATTACAAAAAATTGAGTTCTTTTGCATAAAACAAAAGTACGAATCGAAAAGAGAATATAAATATCCAAATTACTAAAAATTGAGTTCTTTTTGTAAAGCAAAAGTAGGGATCCAAAATAAAATATAAATTGCGAAATTACAATAAATTGAGTTCTTTTGCATAAAACAAAAGTACGGATTGAAAGGAGAATATAAATATCCAAATTACTAAAAATTGAGTTCTTTTTGTAAAGCAAAAGTAGGGATCCAAAATAAAATATAAATTGCGAAATTACAAAAATTGAGTTCTTTTGCATAAAACAAAAGTACAGATTGAAAGGAGAATATAAATATCCAAATTACTAAAAATTGAGTTCTTTTTGTAAAGCAAAAGTAGGGATCCAAAATAAAATATAAATTGCGAAATTACAAAAAATTGAGTTCTTTTGCATAAAACAATAAGTACTGAATCGAAAGAGAATATAAATAACCAAATTACTAAAAATTGAGTTCTTTTTCTAAACAAAAGTAGGGATCCAAAATAAAATATAAATTGCGAAATTACAAAAAATTGAGTTCTTTTGCATAAAACAAAAGTACGTATCGAGAATGAAATATAAATATCCAAATTAACAAAAATTGAGTTCTTTTGCATAAAATAAAAGTACGAATCGAAAAGAGAATATAAATATCCAACTTACTAAAAATTGAGTTCTTTTTGTAAAGCAAAAGTAGGGATCCAAAATAAAATATAAATTGCGGAATTCCAAAAAATTGAGTTCTTTTGCATAAAACAAAAGTACATATCGAGAATGAAATATAAATATTCAAATTACAAAAAATTGAGTTCTTTTGCATAAAACAAAAGTACGGATCGAAAAGAAAATATAAATATCCAAAATACTAAAAATAGAGTTCTTTTTTGTAAAAGCAAAAGTACGGATCCAAAATAAAATATAAATTGCAAAATTACAAAAAATTGAGTTCCTTTGCATAAAACAAAAGTACGAATCGAAAAGAGAATATAAATATCCAAATTACTAAAAATTGAGTTCTTTTTGTAAAGCAAAAGTAGGGATCCAAAATAAAATATAAATTGTGAAATTACAAAAAATTGAGTTCTTTTGCATAAAACAAAAGTACGTATCGAGAATGAAATATAAATATCCAAATTACCAAAAATTGAGTTCTTTTGCATAAAACAAAAGTACGGATCGAAAAGAGAATATAAATATTACAAAAAATTGAGTTCTTTATCATGAAACAAAAGTACGAATCGAAAAGAGAATATAAATATCCAAATTACTAAAAATTGAGTTCTTTTTGTAAAGCAAAAGTAGGGATCCAAAATAAAATATAAATTGCGAAATTACAAAAAATTGAGTTCTTTTGCACAAAACAAAAGTACGTATCGAGAATGAAATATAAATATCCAAATTACCAAAAATTGAGTTCTTTTGCATAAAACAAAAGTACGGATCGAAAGGAGAATATACATATCCAAATTACAAAAAATTGAGTTCTTTTTGTAAAGCAAAAGTAGGGATCCAAAAGAAAATATAAATTGCGAAATTACAAAAAATTGAGTTCTTTTGCATAAAACAAAAGTACGAATCGAAAAGAGAATATAAATATCCAAATTACTAAAAATTGAGTTCTTTTTGTAAAGCAAAAGTAGGGATCCAAAATAAAATATAAATTGCGGAATTCAAAAAATTGAGTTCTTTTGCATAAAACAAAAGTACTGAATCGAAAAGAGAATATAAAAATCCAAATTACTAAAAATTGAGTTCTTTTTGTAAAGCAAAAGTAGGGATCCAAAATAAAATATAAATTGCCAAATTACAAAAAATTGAGTTCTTTTGCATAAAACAAAAGTACGTATCGAGAATGAAATATAAATATCCAAATTACAAAAAATTGAGTTCTTTGGCATAAAACAAAAGTACGAATCGAAAAGAGAATATAAATATCCAAATTACTAAAAATTGAGTTCTTTTTGTAAAGCAAAAGTAGGGATCCAAAATAAAATATAAATTGCGAAATTACAAAAAATTGAGTTCTTTTACATAAAACAAAAGTACGGATTGAAAGGAGAATATAAATATCCAAATTACTAAAAATTGAGTTCTTTTTGTAAAGCAAAAGTAGGGATCCAAAATAAAATATAAATTGCGAAATTACAAAAAATTGAGTTCTTTTGCATAAAACAATAGTACGAATCGAAAAGAGAATATACAAATCCAAATTACTAAAAATTGACTTCTTTTTGTAAAGCAAAAGTAGGGATCGAAAATAAAATATAAATTGCCAAATTACAAAAAATTGAGTTCTTTTGCATAAAACAAAAGTACGTATCGAGAATGAAATATAAATATCCAAATTAACAAAAATTGAGTTCTTTTGCATAAAATAAAAGTACGAATCGAAAAGAGAATATAAATATCCAAATTACTAAAAATTGAGTTCTTTTTGTAAAGCAAAAGTAGGGATCCAAAATAAAATATAAATTGCGGAATTCCAAAAAATTGAGTTCTTTTGCATAAAACAAAAGTACATATCGAGAATGAAATATAAATATTCAAATTACAAAAAATTGAGTTCTTTTGCATAAAACAAAAGTACGGATCGAAAAGAAAATATAAATATCCAAAATACTAAAAATTGAGTTCTTTTTTGTGAAAGCAAAAGTAGGGATCCAAAATAAAATATAAATTGCAACATTACAAAAAATTGAGTTCCTTTGCATAAAACAAAAGTACGAATCGAAAAGAGAATATAAATATCCAAATTACTAAAAATTGAGTTCTTTTTGTAAAGCAAAAGTAGGGATCCAAAATAAAATATAAATTGCGAAATTACAAAAAATTGAGTTCTTTTACATAAAACAAAAGTACGGATTGAAAGGAGAATATAAATATCCAAATTACTAAAAATTGAGTTCTTTTTGTAAAGCAAAAGTAGGGATCCAAAATAAAATATAAATTGCGAAATTACAAAAAATTGAGTTCTTTTGCATAAAACAATAGTACGAATCGAAAAGAGAATATAAAAATCCAAATTACTAAAAATTGACTTCTTTTTGTAAAGCAAAAGTAGGGATCCAAAATAAAATATAAATTGCCAAATTACAAAAAATTGAGTTCTTTTGCATAAAACAAAAGTACGTATCGAGAATGAAATATAAATATCCAAATTAACAAAAATTGAGTTCTTTTGCATAAAATAAAAGTACGAATCGAAAAGAGAATATAAATATCCAAATTACTAAAAATTGAGTTCTTTTTGTAAAGCAAAAGTAGGGATCCAAAATAAAATATAAATTGCGAATTCCAAAAATTGAGTTCTTTTGCATAAAACAAAAGTACATATCGAGAATGAAATATAAATATTCAAATTACAAAAATTGAGTTCTTTTGCATAAAACAAAAGTACTGGATCGAAAAGAAAATATAAATATCCAAAATACTAAAAATTGAGTTCTTTTTGTAGAAAGCAAAAGTAGGGATCCAAAATAAAATATAAATTGCAACATTACAAAAAATTGAGTTCCTTTGCATAAAACAAAAGTACGAATCGAAAAGAGAATATAAATATCCAAATTACTAAAAATTGAGTTCTTTTTGTAAAGCAAAAGTAGGGATCCAAAATAAAATATAAATTGTGAAATTACAAAAAAATTGAGTTCTTTTGCATAAAACAAAAGTACGTATCGAGAATGAAATATAAATATCCAAATTACCAAAAATTGAGTTCTTTTGCATAAAACAAAAGTACGGATCGAAAAGAGAATATAAATATTACAAAAAATTGAGTTCTTTATCATGAAACAAAAGTACGAATCGAAAAGAGAATATAAATATCCAAATTACTAAAAATTGAGTTCTTTTTGTAAAGCAAAAGTAGGGATCCAAAATAAAATATAAATTGCGAAATTACAAAAAATTGAGTTCTTTTGCACAAAACAAAAGTACGTATCGAGAATGAAATATAAATATCCAAATTACCAAAAATTGAGTTCTTTTGCATAAAACAAAAGTACGGATCGAAAGGAGAATATACATATCCAAATTACAAAAAATTGAGTTCTTTTTGTAAAGCAAAAGTAGGGATCAAAAGAAAATATAAATTGCGAAATTACAAAAATTGAGTTCTTTTGCATAAAACAAAAGTACTGAATCGAAAAGAGAATATAAATATCCAAATTACTAAAAATTGAGTTCTTTTTGTAAAGCAAAAGTAGGGATCCAAAATAAAATATAAATTGCGAATTCCAAAAATTGAGTTCTTTTGCATAAAACAAAAGTACGAATCGAAAAGAGAATATAAATATCCAAATTACTAAAAATTGAGTTCTTTTTGTAAAGCAAAAGTAGGGATTCAAAATAAAATATAAATTGCCAAATTACAAAAAATTGAGTTCTTTTTCATAAAACAAAAGTACGTATCGAGAATGAAATATAAATATCCAAATTACAAAAAATTGAGTTCTTTGGCATAAAACAAAAGTACGAATCGAAAAGAGAATATAAATATCCAAATTACTAAAAATTGAGTTCTTTTTGTAAAGCAAAAGTAGGGATCCAAAATAAAATATAAATTGCGAAATTACAAAAAATTGAGTTCTTTTACACAACAAAAGTAGGGATCCAAAATAAAATATAAATTGCGAAATTACAGAAAATTGAGTTCTTTTGCATAAAACAAAAGTACGAATCGAAAAGAGAATATAACAATCCAAATTACTAAAAATTGACTTCTTTTTGTAAAGCAAAAGTAGGGATCCAAAATAAAATATAAATTGCCAAATTACAAAAAATTGAGTTGTTTTGCATAAAACAAAAGTACGTATCGAGAATGAAATATAAATATCCAAATTAACAAAAATTGAGTTCTTTTGCATAAAATAAAAGTACGAATCGAAAAGAGAATATAAATATCCAAATTACTAAAAATTGAGTTCTTTTTGTAAAGCAAAAGTAGGGATCCAAAATAAAATATAAATTGCGGAATTCCAAAAAATTGAGTTCTTTTCCATAAAACAAAAGTACGAATCGAGAATGAAATATAAATATTCAAATTATAAAAAATTGAGTTCTTTTGCATAAAACAAAAGTACGGATCGAAAAGAAAATATAAATATCCAAAATACTAAAAATTGAGTTCTTTTTTGTAAAAGCAAAAGTAGGGATCCAAAATAAAATATAAATTGCAAAATTACAAAAAATTGAGTTCCTTTGCATAAAACAAAAGTACGAATCGAAAAGAGAATATAAATATCCAAATTACTAAAAATTGAGTTCTTTTTGTAAAGCAAAAGTAGGGATCCAAAATAAAATATAAATTGCGGAATTCCAAAAAATTGAGTTCTTTTGCATAAAACAAAAGTACATATCGAGAATGAAATATAAATATCGAAATTATAAAAAATTGATATCTTTTGCATAAAACAAAAGTACGGATCGAAAAGAAAATATAAATATCCAAAATACTAAAAATTGAGTTCTTTTTTGTAAAAGCAAAAGTAGGGATCCAAAATAAAATATAAATTGTGAAACTACAAAAAATTGAGTTCCTTTGCATAAAACAAAAGTACGAATCGAAAAGAGAATATAAATATCCAAATTACTAAAAATTGAGTTCTTTTTGTAAAGCAAAAGTAGGGATCCAAAATAAAATATAAATTGCGAAATTACAAAAAATTGAGTTCTTTTGCATAAAACAATAGTACGAATCGAAAAGAGAATATAAATAACCAAATTACTAAAAATTGAGTTCTTTTTCACAATAAAAGTAGGGATCCAAAATAAAATATAAATTGCGAAATTACAGAAAATTGAGTTCTTTTGCATAAAACAAAAGTACGAATCGAAAAGAGAATATAAAAATCCAAATTACTAAAAATTGACTTCTTTTTGTAAAGCAAAAGTAGGGATCCAAAATAAAATATAAATTGCCAAATTACAAAAAATTGAGTTGTTTTGCATAAAACAAAAGTACGTATCGAGAATGAAATATAAATATCCAAATTAACAAAAATTGAGTTCTTTTGCATAAAATAAAAGTACGAATCGAAAAGAGAATATAAATATCCAAATTACTAAAAATTGAGTTCTTTTTGTAAAGCAAAAGTAGGGATCCAAAATAAAATATAAATTGCGGAATTCCAAAAAATTGAGTTCTTTTCCATAAAACAAAAGTACATATCGAGAATGAAATATAAATATTCAAATTACAAAAAATTGAGTTCTTTTGCATAAAACAAAAGTACGGATCGAAAAGAAAATATAAATATCCAAAATACTAAAAATTGAGTTCTTTTTGTAAAAGCAAAAGTAGGGATCCAAAATAAAATATAAATTGCAAAATTACAAAAATTGAGTTCCTTTGCATAAAACAAAAGTACTGAATCGAAAAGAGAATATAAATATCCAAATTACTAAAAATTGAGTTCTTTTGTAAAGCAAAAGTAGGGATCCAAAATAAAATATAAATTGCGAATTCCAAAAATTGAGTTCTTTTGCATAAAACAAAAGTACATATCGAGAATGAAATATAAATATCGAAATTATAAAAATTGATATCTTTTGCATAAAACAAAAGTACTGGATCGAAAAGAAAATATAAATATCCAAAATACTAAAAATTGAGTTCTTTTTGTAAAAGCAAAAGTAGGGATCCAAAATAAAATATAAATTGTGAAACTACAAAAATTGAGTTCCTTTGCATAAAACAAAAGTACGAATCGAAAAGAGAATATAAATATCCAAATTACTAAAAATTGAGTTCTTTTGTAAAGCAAAAGTAGGGATCCAAAATAAAATATAAATTGCGAAATTACAAAAATTGAGTTCTTTTGCATAAAACAATAGTACTGAATCGAAAAGAGAATATAAATAACCAAATTACTAAAAATTGAGTTCTTTTTCACAATAAAAGTAGGGATCCAAAATAAAATATAAATTGCGAAATTACAGAAAATTGAGTTCTTTTGCATAAAACAAAAGTACTGAATCGAAAAGAGAATATAAAAATCCAAATTACTAAAAATTGACTTCTTTTTGTAAAGCAAAAGTAGGGATCCAAAATAAAATATAAATTGCCAAATTACAAAAAATTGAGTTGTTTTGCATAAAACAAAAGTACGTATCGAGAATGAAATATAAATATCCAAATTAACAAATATTGAGTTCTTTTGCATAAAACAAAAATACGAATCGAAAAGAGAATATAAAAATCAAAATTACTAAAAATTGATTTCTTTTTGTAAAGCAAAAGTAGGGATCCAAAATAAAATATAAATTGCGAAATTACAAAAATTGAGTTCTTTTGCATAAAACAAAAGTACGTATCGAGAATGAAATATAAATATCCAAATTACAAAAATTGAGTTCTTTTGCATAAAACAAAAGTACTGGATCGAAAAGAGAATATAAATATTACAAAAAATTGAGTTCTTTATCATGAAACAAAAGTACGAATCGAAAAGAGAATATAAATATCCAAATTACTAAAAATTGAGTTCTTTTTGTAAAGCAAAAGTAGGGATCCAAAATAAAATATAAATTGCGAAATTACAAAAAATTGAGTTCTTTTGCATAAAACAAAAGTACGGATCGAAACGAGAATATAAATATCCAAATTACTAAAAATTGAGTTCTTTTTGTAAAGCAAAAGTAGGGATCCAAAATAAAATATAAATTGCGAAATTACAAAAAATTGAGTTCTTTTGCATAAAACAATAGTACGAATCGAAAAGAGAATATAAATAACCAAATTACTAAAAATTGAGTTCTTTTTCACAACAAAAGTAGGGATCCAAAATAAAATATAAATTGCGGAATTCCAAAAAACTGAGCTCTTTTGCATAAAACAAAAGTACGAATCGAAAAGAGAATATAAAAATCCAAATTACTAAAAATTGACTTCTTTTTGTAAAGCAAAAGTAGGGATCCAAAATAAATTATAAATTTCCAAATTACAAAAAATTGAGTTCTTTTGCATAAAACAAAAGTACGTATCGAGAATGAAATATACATATCCAAATTACAAAAAATTGAGTTATTTTGCATAAAACAAAAGTACGAATCGAAAAGAGAATATAAATATCCAAATTACTAAAAATTGAGTTCTTTTGTAAAGCAAAAGTAGGGATCCAAAATAAAATATAAATTGCGAATTCCAAAAATTGAGTTCTTTTGCATAAAACAAAAGTACATATCGAGAATGAAATATAAATATCGAAATTATAAAAAATTGAGTTCTTTTGCATAAAACAAAAGTACGGATCGAAAAGAAAATATAAATATCCAAAATACTAAAAATTGAGTTCTTTTTTGTAAAAGCAAAAGTAGGGATCCAAAATAAAATATAAATTGTGAAATTACAAAAATTGAGTTCCTTTGCATAAAACAAAAGTACGAATCGAAAAGAGAATATAAATATCCAAATTACTAAAAATTGAGTTCTTTTTGTAAAGCAAAAGTAGGGATCCAAAATAAAATATAAATTGCGAAATTACAAAAAATTGAGTTCTTTTGCATAAAACAATAGTACGAATCGAAAAGAGAATATAAATAACCAAATTACTAAAAATTGAGTTCTTTTTCACAACAAAAGTAGGGATCCAAAATAAAATATAAATTGCGAAATTACAGAAAATTGAGTTCTTTTGCATAAAACAAAAGTACGAATCGAAAAGAGAATATAAAAATCCAAATTACTAAAAATTGACTTCTTTTTGTAAAGCAAAAGTAGGGATCCAAAATAAAATATAAATTGCCAATTACAAAAATTGAGTTGTTTTGCATAAAACAAAAGTACGTATCGAGAATGAAATATAAATATCCAAATTAACAAATATTGAGTTCTTTTGCATAAAACAAAAATACGAATCGAAAAGAGAATATAAAAATCCAAATTACTAAAAATTGACTTCTTTTTGTAAAGCAAAAGTAGGGATCCAAAATAAAATATAAATTGCGAAATTACAAAAATTGAGTTCTTTTGCATAAAACAAAAGTACGTATCGAGAATGAAATATAAATATCCAAATTACCAAAAATTGAGTTCTTTTGCATAAAACAAAAGTACTGGATCGAAAAGAGAATATAAATATTACAAAAATTGAGTTCTTTATCATGAAACAAAAGTACTGAATCGAAAAGAGAATATAAATATCCAAATTACTAAAAATTGAGTTCTTTTTGTAAAGCAAAAGTAGGGATCCAAAATAAAATATAAATTGCGAAATTACAAAAATTGAGTTCTTTTGCATAAAACAAAAGTACTGGATCGAAAGGAGAATATAAATATCCAAATTACTAAAAATTGAGTTATTTTTGTAAAGCAAAAGTAGGGATCCAAAATAAAATATAAATTGCGAAATTACAAAAAATTGAGTTCTTTTGCATAAAACAATAGTACGAATCGAAAAGAGAATATAAATAACCAAATTACTAAAAATTGAGTTCTTTTTCACAACAAAAGTAGGGATCCAAAATAAAATATAAATTGCGAATTCCAAAATCGAGCTCTTTTGCATAAAACAAAAGTACGAATCGAAAAGAGAATATAAAAATCCAAATTACTAAAAATTGACTTCTTTTGTAAAGCAAAAGTAGGGATCCAAAATAAAATATAAATTTCCAAATTACAAAAAATTGAGTTCTTTTGCATAAAACAAAAGTACGTATCGAGAATGAAATATAAATATCCAAATTACAAAAAATTGAGTTCTTTTGCATAAAACAAAAGTACATATCGAGAATGAAATATAAGTATCGAAATTATAAAAAATTGATATCTTTTGCATAAAACAAAAAGTACGGATCGAAAAGAAAATATAAATATCCAAAATACTAAAAATTGAGTTCTTTTTGTAAAAGCAAAAGTAGGGATCCAAAATAAAATATAAATTGTGAAATTACAAAAATTGAGTTCCTTTGCATAAAACAAAAGTACGAATCGAAAAGAGAATATAAATATCCAAATTACTAAAAATTGAGTTCTTTTGTAAAGCAAAAGTAGGGATCCAAAATAAAATATAAATTGCGAAATTACAAAAATTGAGTTCTTTTGCATAAAACAATAGTACTGAATCGAAAAGAGAATATAAATAACCAAATTACTAAAAATTGAGTTCTTTTTCACAACAAAAGTAGGGATCCAAAATAAAATATAAATTGCGAAATTACAGAAAATTGAGTTCTTTTGCATAAAACAAAAGTACGAATCGAAAAGAGAATATAAAAATCCAAATTACTAAAAATTGACTTCTTTTTGTAAAGCAAAAGTAGGGATCCAAAATAAAATATAAATTGCCAAATTACAAAAATTGAGTTGTTTTGCATAAAACAAAAGTACGTATCGAGAATGAAATATAAATATCCAAATTAACAAATATTGAGTTCTTTTGCATAAAACAAAAATACGAATCGAAAAGAGAATATAAAAATCCAAATTACTAAAAATTGATTTCTTTTTGTAAAGCAAAAGTAGGGATCCAAAATAAAATATAAATTGCGAAATTACAAAAATTGAGTTCTTTTGCATAAAACAAAAGTACGTGATCGAGAATGAAATATAAATATCCAAATTACAAAAATTGAGTTCTTTTGCATAAAACAAAAGTACGGATCGAAAAGAGAATATAAATATTACAAAAAATTGAGTTCTTTATCATGAAACAAAAGTACTGAATCGAAAAGAGAATATAAATATCCAAATTACTAAAAATTGAGTTCTTTTTGTAAAGCAAAAGTAGGGATCCAAAATAAAATATAAATTGCGAAATTACAAAAATTGAGTTCTTTTGCATAAAACAAAAGTACTGGATCGAAAGCGAGAATATAAATATCCAAATTACTAAAAATTGAGTTCTTTTTGTAAAGCAAAAGTAGGGATCCAAAATAAAATATAAATTGCGAAATTACAAAAAATTGAGTTCTTTTGCATAAAACAATAGTACGAATCGAAAAGAGAATATAAATAACCAAATTACTAAAAATTGAGTTCTTTTTCACAACAAAAGTAGGGATCCAAAATAAAATATAAATTGCGAATTCCAAAATCGAGCTCTTTTGCATAAAACAAAAGTACTGAATCGAAAAGAGAATATAAAAATCCAAATTACTAAAAATTGACTTCTTTTTGTAAAGCAAAAGTAGGGATCCAAAATAAATTATAAATTTCCAAATTACAAAAATTGAGTTCTTTTGCATAAAACAAAAGTACGTATCGAGAATGAAATATACATATCCAAATTACAAAAATTGAGTTATTTTGCATAAAACAAAAGTACTGAATCGAAAAGAGAATATAAATATCCAAATTACTAAAAATTGAGTTCTTTTGTAAAGCAAAAGTAGGGATCCAAAATAAAATATAAATTACGGAATTCCAAAAATTGAGTTCTTTTGCATAAAACAAAAGTACATATCGAGAATGAAATATAAATATCGAAATTATAAAAATTGAGTTCTTTTGCATAAAACAAAAGTACTGGATCGAAAAGAAAATATAAATATCCAAAATACTAAAAATTGAGTTCTTTTTGTAAAAGCAAAAGTAGGGATCCAAAATAAAATATAAATTGTGAAATTACAAAAATTGAGTTCCTTTGCATAAAACAAAAGTACGAATCGAAAAGAGAATATAAATATCCAAATTACTAAAAATTGAGTTCTTTTGTAAAGCAAAAGTAGGGATCCAAAATAAAATATAAATTGCGAAATTACAAAAATTGAGTTCTTTTGCATAAAACAATAGTACTGAATCGAAAAGAGAATATAAATAACCAAATTACTAAAAATTGAGTTCTTTTTCACAACAAAAGTAGGGATCCAAAATAAAATATAAATTGCGAAATTACAGAAAATTGAGTTCTTTTGCATAAAACAAAAGTACGAATCGAAAAGAGAATATAAAAATCCAAATTACTAAAAATTGACTTCTTTTTGTAAAGCAAAAGTAGGGATCCAAAATAAAATATAAATTGCCAATTACAAAAATTGAGTTGTTTTGCATAAAACAAAAGTACGTATCGAGAATGAAATATAAATATCCAAATTAACAAATATTGAGTTCTTTTGCATAAAACAAAAATACGAATCGAAAAGAGAATATAAAAATCCAAATTACTAAAAATTGATTTCTTTTTGTAAAGCAAAAGTAGGGATCCAAAATAAAATATAAATTGCGAAATTACAAAAAATTGAGTTCTTTTGCATAAAACAAAAGTACGTATCGAGAATGAAATATAAATATCCAAATTACAAAAATTGAGTTCTTTTGCATAAAACAAAAGTACTGGATCGAAAAGAGAATATAAATATTACAAAAAATTGAGTTCTTTATCATGAAACAAAAGTACGAATCGAAAAGAGAATATAAATATCCAAATTACTAAAAATTGAGTTCTTTTGTAAAGCAAAAGTAGGGATCCAAAATAAAATATAAATTGCGAAATTACAAAAATTGAGTTCTTTTGCATAAAACAAAAGTACTGGATCGAAACGAGAATATAAATATCCAAATTACTAAAAATTGAGTTCTTTTTGTAAAGCAAAAGTAGGGATCCAAAATAAAATATAAATTGCGAAATTACAAAAATTGAGTTCTTTTGCATAAAACAATAGTACGAATCGAAAAGAGAATATAAATAACCAAATTACTAAAAATTGAGTTCTTTTTCACAACAAAAGTAGGGATCCAAAATAAAATATAAATTATGGAATTCCAAAATCGAGCTCTTTTGCATAAAACAAAAGTACGAATCGAAAAGAGAATATAAAAATCCAAATTACTAAAAATTGAGTTCTTTTTGTAAAGCAAAAGTAGGGATCCAAAATAAATTATAAATTTCCAAATTACAAAAAATTGAGTTCTTTTGCATAAAACAAAAGTACGTATCGAGAATGAAATATACATATCCAAATTACAAAAAATTGAGTTATTTTGCATAAAACAAAAGTACGAATCGAAAAGAGAATATAAATATCCAAATTACTAAAAATTGAGTTCTTTTTGTAAAGCAAAAGTAGGGATCCAAAATAAAATATAAATTGCGGAATTCCAAAAAATTGAGTTCTTTTGCATAAAACAAAAGTACATATCGAGAATGAAATATAAATATCGAAATTATAAAAATTGAGTTCTTTTGCATAAAACAAAAGTACTGGATCGAAAAGAAAATATAAATATCCAAAATACTAAAAATTGAGTTCTTTTTGTAAAAGCAAAAGTAGGGATCCAAAATAAAATATAAATTGTGAAATTACAAAAATTGAGTTCCTTTGCATAAAACAAAAGTACGAATCGAAAAGAGAATATAAATATCCAAATTACTAAAAATTGAGTTCTTTTTGTAAAGCAAAAGTAGGGATCCAAAATAAAATATAAATTGCGAAATTACAAAAATTGAGTTCTTTTGCATAAAACAATAGTACGAATCGAAAAGAGAATATAAATAACCAAATTACTAAAAATTGAGTTCTTTTTCACAACAAAAGTAGGGATCCAAAATAAAATATAAATTGCGAAATTACAGAAAATTGAGTTCTTTTGCATAAAACAAAAGTACGAATCGAAAAGAGAATATAAAAATCCAAATTACTAAAAATTGACTTCTTTTTGTAAAGCAAAAGTAGGGATCCAAAATAAAATATAAATTGCCAATTACAAAAATTGAGTTGTTTTGCATAAAACAAAAGTACGTATCGAGAATGAAATATAAATATCCAAATTAACAAATATTGAGTTCTTTTGCATAAAACAAAAATACGAATCGAAAAGAGAATATAAAAATCCAAATTACTAAAAATTGACTTCTTTTTGTAAAGCAAAAGTAGGGATCCAAAATAAAATATAAATTGCGAAATTACAAAAATTGAGTTCTTTTGCATAAAACAAAAGTACGTGATCGAGAATGAAATATAAATATCCAAATTACCAAAAATTGAGTTCTTTGCATAAAACAAAAGTACTGGATCGAAAAGAGAATATAAATATTACAAAAAATTGAGTTCTTTATCATGAAACAAAAGTACTGAATCGAAAAGAGAATATAAATATCCAAATTACTAAAAATTGAGTTCTTTTGTAAAGCAAAAGTAGGGATCCAAAATAAAATATAAATTGCGAAATTACAAAAATTGAGTTCTTTTGCATAAAACAAAAGTACTGGATCGAAAGGAGAATATAAATATCCAAATTACTAAAAATTGAGTTCTTTTTGTAAAGCAAAAGTAGGGATCCAAAATAAAATATAAATTGCGAAATTACAAAAATTGAGTTCTTTTGCATAAAACAATAGTACGAATCGAAAAGAGAATATAAATAACCAAATTACTAAAAATTGAGTTCTTTTTCACAACAAAAGTAGGGATCCAAAATAAAATATAAATTACGGAATTCCAAAATCGAGCTCTTTTGCATAAAACAAAAGTACGAATCGAAAAGAGAATATAAAAATCCAAATTACTAAAAATTGACTTCTTTTTGTAAAGCAAAAGTAGGGATCCAAAATAAAATATAAATTTCCAAATTACAAAATTGAGTTCTTTTGCATAAAACAAAAGTACGTATCGAGAATGAAATATAAATATCCAAATTACAAAATTGAGTTCTTTTGCATAAAACAAAAGTACGAATCGAAAAGAGAATATAAATATCCAAATTACTAAAAATTGAGTTCTTTTTGTAAAGCAAAAGTAGGGATCCAAAATAAAATATAAATTGCGGAATTCAAAAATTGAGTTCTTTTGCATAAAACAAAAGTACATATCGAGAATGAAATATAAATATCGAAATTATAAAAATTGAGTTCTTTTGCATAAAACAAAAGTACTGGATCGAAAAGAAAATATAAATATCCAAAATACTAAAAATTGACTTCTTTTTGTAAAAGCAAAAGTAGGGATCCAAAATAAAATATAAATTGTGAAATTACAAAAATTGAGTTCCTTTGCATAAAACAAAAGTACGAATCGAAAAGAGAATATAAATATCCAAATTACTAAAAATTGAGTTCTTTTTGTAAAGCAAAAGTAGGGATCCAAAATAAAATATAAATTGCGAAATTACAAAAAATTGAGTTCTTTTGCATAAAACAATAGTACGAATCGAAAAGAGAATATAAATAACCAAATTACTAAAAATTGAGTTCTTTTTCACAACAAAAGTAGGGATCCAAAATAAAATATAAATTGCGAAATTACAGAAAATTGAGTTCTTTTGCATAAAACAAAAGTACGAATCGAAAAGAGAATATAAAAATCCAAATTACTAAAAATTGACTTCTTTTTGTAAAGCAAAAGTAGGGATCCAAAATAAAATATAAATTGCCAAATTACAAAAATTGAGTTGTTTTGCATAAAACAAAAGTACGTATCGAGAATGAAATATAAATATCCAAATTAACAAATATTGAGTTCTTTTGCATAAAACAAAAATACGAATCGAAAAGAGAATATAAAAATCCAAATTACTAAAAATTGACTTCTTTTTGTAAAGCAAAAGTAGGGATCCAAAATAAAATATAAATTGCGAAATTACAAAAAATTGAGTTCTTTTGCATAAAACAAAAGTACGTATCGAGAATGAAATATAAATATCCAAATTACCAAAAATTGAGTTCTTTTGTATAAAACAAAAGTACGGATCGAAAAGAGAATATAAATATTACAAAAAATTGAGTTCTTTATCATGAAACAAAAGTACGAATCGAAAAGAGAATATAAATATCCAAATTACTAAAAATTGAGTTCTTTTGTAAAGCAAAAGTAGGGATCCAAAATAAAATATAAATTGCGAAATTACAAAAATTGAGTTCTTTTGCATAAAACAAAAGTACTGGATCGAAAGGAGAATATAAATATCCAAATTACTAAAAATTGAGTTCTTTTGTAAAGCAAAAGTAGGGATCCAAAATAAAATATAAATTGCGAAATTACAAAAATTGAGTTCTTTTGCATAAAACAATAGTACGAATCGAAAAGAGAATATAAATAACCAAATTACTAAAAATTGAGTTCTTTTTGTAAACAAAAGTAGGGATCCAAAATAAAATATAAATTACGGAATTCCAAAATCGAGCTCTTTTGCATAAAACAAAAGTACGAATCGAAAAGAGAATATAAAAATCCAAATTACTAAAAATTGACTTCTTTTTGTAAAGCAAAAGTAGGGATCCAAAATAAAATATAAATTTCCAAATTACAAAATTGAGTTCTTTTGCATAAAACAAAAGTACGTATCGAGAATGAAATATAAATATCCAAATTACAAAAATTGAGTTCTTTTGCATAAAACAAAAGTACGGATCGAAAGGAGAATATAAATATCCAAATTACTAAAAATTGAGTTCTTTTTGTAAAGCAAAAGTAGGGATCCAAAATAAAATATAAATTACGGAATTCAAAAATTGAGTTCTTTTGCATAAAACAAAAGTACATATCGAGAATGAAATATAAATATCCAAATTACAAAAATTGAGTTCTTTTGCATGAAACAAAAGTACTGGATCGAAAAGAAAATATAAATATCCAAAATACTAAAAATTGAGTTCTTTTTGTAAAAGCAAAAGTAGGGATCCAAAATAAAATATAAATTGTGAAATTACAAAAATTGAGTTCCTTTGCATAAAACAAAAGTACGAATCGAAAAGAGAATATAAATATCCAAATTACTAAAAATTGAGTTCTTTTTGTAAAGCAAAAGTAGGGATCCAAAATAAAATATAAATTGCGAAATTACAAAAATTGAGTTCTTTTGCATAAAACAATAGTACGAATCGAAAAGAGAATATAAATAACCAAATTACTAAAAATTGAGTTCTTTTTCACAACAAAAGTAGGGATCCAAAATAAAATATAAATTGCGAAATTACAGAAAATTGAGTTCTTTTGCATAAAACAAAAGTACTGAATCGAAAAGAGAATATAAAAATCCAAATTACTAAAAATTGACTTCTTTTTGTAAAGCAAAAGTAGGGATCCAAAATAAAATATAAATTGCCAAATTACAAAAATTGAGTTGTTTTGCATAAAACAAAAGTACGTGATCGAGAATGAAATATAAATATCCAAATTAACAAATATTGAGTTCTTTTGCATAAAACAAAAATACGAATCGAAAAGAGAATATAAAAATCCAAATTACTAAAAATTGACTTCTTTTTGTAAAGCAAAAGTAGGGATCCAAAATAAAATATAAATTGCGAAATTACAAAAATTGAGTTCTTTTGCATAAAACAAAAGTACGTATCGAGAATGAAATATAAATATCCAAATTACTAAAATTGAGTTCTTTTGTATAAAACAAAAGTACTGGATCGAAAAGAGAATATAAATATTACAAAAAATTGAGTTCTTTATCATGAAACAAAAGTACGAATCGAAAAGAGAATATAAATATCCAAATTACTAAAAATTGAGTTCTTTTTGTAAAGCAAAAGTAGGGATCCAAAATAAAATATAAATTGCGAAATTACAAAAATTGAGTTCTTTTGCATAAAACAAAAGTACTGGATCGAAAGGAGAATATAAATATCCAAATTACTAAAAATTGAGTTCTTTTTGTAAAGCAAAAGTAGGGATCCAAAATAAAATATAAATTGCGAAATTACAAAAATTGAGTTCTTTTGCATAAAACAATAGTACGAATCGAAAAGAGAATATAAATAACCAAATTACTAAAAATTGAGTTCTTTTTCACAACAAAAGTAGGGATCCAAAACAAAATATAAATTGCGAATTCCAAAATCGAGCTCTTTTGCATAAAACAAAAGTACGAATCGAAAAGAGAATATAAAAATCCAAATTACTAAAAATTGACTTCTTTTTGTAAAGCAAAAGTAGGGATCCAAAATAAAATATAAATTTCCAAATTACAAAAAATTGAGTTCTTTTGCATAAAACAAAAGTACGTATCGAGAATGAAATATAAATATCCAAATTACAAAAAATTGAGTTCTTTTGCATAAAACAAAAGTACGAATCGAAAAGAGAATATAAATATCCAAATCACTAAAAATTGAGTTGTTTTTGTAAAGCAAAAGTAGGGATCCAAAATAAAATATAAATTGCGAAATTACAAAAAATTGAGTTCTTTTGCATGAAACAAAAGTACTGGATCGAAAAGAAAATATAAATATCCAAAATACTAAAAATTGAGTTCTTTTTGTAAAAGCAAAAGTAGGGATCCAAAATAAAATATAAATTGCGAAATTACAAAAATTGACTTCCTTTGCATAAAACAAAAGTACTGAATCGAAAAGAGAATATAAATATCCAAATTACTAAAAATTGAGTTCTTTTTGTAAAGCAAAAGTAGGGATCCAAAATAAAATATAAATTGCGAAATTACAAAAATTGAGTTCTTTTGCATAAAACAAAAGTACGTGATCGAGAATGAAATATAAATATCCAAATTACTAAAAATTGAGTTCTTTTGCATAAAACAAAAGTACGGATCGAAAAGAGAATATAAATATTACAAAAAATTGAGTTCTTTATCATGAAACAAAAGTACGAATCGAAAAGAGAATATAAATATCCAAATTACTAAAAATTGAGTTCTTTTGTAAAGCAAAAGTAGGGATCCAAAATAAAATATAAATTGCGAATTCCAAAATTGAGTTCTTTTGCATAAAACAAAAGTACATATCGAGAATGAAATATAAATATCGAAATTATAAAAATTGAGTTCTTTTGCATAAAACAAAAGTACTGGATCGAAAAGAAAATATAAATATCCAAAATACTAAAAATTGAGTTCTTTTTGTAAAAGCAAAAGTAGGGATCCAAAATAAAATATAAATTGTGAAATTACAAAAAATTGAGTTCCTTTGCATAAAACAAAAGTACGAATCGAAAAGAGAATATAAATATCCAAATTACTAAAAATTGAGTTCTTTTGTAAAGCAAAAGTAGGGATCCAAAATAAAATATAAATTGCGAAATTACAAAAATTGAGTTCTTTTGCATAAAACAAAAGTACGGATCGAAAGGAGAATATAAATATCCAAATTACAAAAATTGAGTTCTTTTGTAAAGCAAAAGTAGGGATCCAAAATAAAATATAAATTGCGAAATTCCAAAAATTGAGTTCTTTTGCATAAAACAAAAGTACATATCGAGAATGAAATATAAATATCCAAATTACAAAAATTGAGTTCTTTTGCATGAAACAAAAGTACTGGATCGAAAAGAAAATATAAATATCCAAAATACTAAAAATTGACTTCTTTTTGTAAAAGCAAAAGTAGGGATCCAAAATAAAATATAAATTGTGAAATTACAAAAATTGAGTTCCTTTGCATAAAACAAAAGTACTGAATCGAAAAGAGAATATAAATATCCAAATTACTAAAAATTGAGTTCTTTTATAAAGCAAAAGTAGGGATCCAAAATAAAATATAAATTGCGAAATTACAAAAATTGAGTTCTTTTGCATAAAACAATAGTACGAATCGAAAAGAGAATATAAATAACCAAATTACTAAAAATTGAGTTCTTTTTCACAACAAAAGTAGGGATCCAAAACAAAATATAAATTACGAATTCCAAAATCGAGCTCTTTTGCATAAAACAAAAGTACTGAATCGAAAAGAGAATATAAAAATCCAAATTACTAAAAATTGACTTCTTTTGTAAAGCAAAAGTAGGGATCCAAAATAAAATATAAATTTCCAAATTACAAAAATTGAGTTCTTTTGCATAAAACAAAAGTACGTATCGAGAATGAAATATAAATATCCAAATTACAAAAATTGAGTTCTTTTGCATAAAACAAAAGTACTGAATCGAAAAGAGAATATAAATATCCAAATCACTAAAAATTGAGTTGTTTTTGTAAAGCAAAAGTAGGGATCCAAAATAAAATATAAATTGCGAATTCCAAAAATTGAGTTCTTTTGCATAAAACAAAAGTACATATCGAGAATGAAATATAAATATCCAAATTACAAAAATTGAGTTCTTTTGCATGAAACAAAAGTACGGATCGAAAAGAAAATATAAATATCCAAAATACTAAAAATTGAGTTCTTTTTGTAAAAGCAAAAGTAGGGATCCAAAATAAAATATAAATTGCGAAATTACAAAAATTGACTTCCTTTGCATAAAACAAAAGTACTGAATCGAAAAGAGAATATAAATATCCAAATTACTAAAAATTGAGTTCTTTTTGTAAAGCAAAAGTAGGGATCCAAAATAAAATATAAATTGCGAAATTACAAAAATTGAGTTCTTTTGCATAAAACAAAAGTACGTATCGAGAATGAAATATAAATATCCAAATTACTAAAATTGAGTTCTTTTGCATAAAACAAAAGTACGGATCGAAAAGAGAATATAAATATTACAAAAAATTGAGTTCTTTATCATGAAACAAAAGTACTGAATCGAAAAGAGAATATAAATATCCAAATTACTAAAAATTGAGTTCTTTTGTAAAGCAAAAGTAGGGATCCAAAATAAAATATAAATTGCGAATTCCAAAAATTGAGTTCTTTTGCATAAAACAAAAGTACATATCGAGAATGAAATATAAATATCGAAATTATAAAAATTGAGTTCTTTTGCATAAAACAAAAGTACGGATCGAAAAGAAAATATAAATATCCAAAATACTAAAAATTGAGTTCTTTTTGTAAAAGCAAAAGTAGGGATCCAAAATAAAATATAAATTGTGAAATTACAAAAATTGAGTTCCTTTGCATAAAACAAAAGTACGAATCGAAAAGAGAATATAAATATCCAAATTACTAAAAATTGAGTTCTTTTGTAAAGCAAAAGTAGGGATCCAAAATAAAATATAAATTGCGAAATTACAAAAATTGAGTTCTTTTGCATAAAACAAAAGTACTGGATCGAAAGGAGAATATAAATATCCAAATTACAAAAATTGAGTTCTTTTTGTAAAGCAAAAGTAGGGATCCAAAATAAAATATAAATTGCGAAATTACAAAAATTGAGTTCTTTTGCATAAAACAATAGTACGAATCGAAAAGAGAATATAAATAACCAAATTACTAAAAATTGAGTTCTTTTTCAGAACAAAAGTAGGGATCCAAAATAAAATATAAATTGTGAATTCCAAAATCGAGCTCTTTTGCATAAAACAAAAGTACTGAATCGAAAAGAGAATATAAAAATCCAAATTACTAAAAATTGACTTCTTTTTGTAAAGCAAAAGTAGGGATCCAAAATAAATTATAAATTTCCAAATTACAAAATTAGGTTCTTTTGCATAAAACAAAAGTACGTGATCGAGAATGAAATATAAATATCCAAATTACAAAAATTGAGTTCTTTTGCATAAAACAAAAGTACTGAATCGAAAGGAGAATATAAATATCCAAATTACTAAAAATTGAGTTCTTTTTGTAAAGCAAAAGTAGGGATCCAAAATAAAATATAAATTGCGAATTCCAAAAATTGAGTTCTTTTGCATAAAACAAAAGTACATATCGAGAATGAAATATAAATATCGAAATTATAAAAATTGAGTTCTTTTGCATAAAACAAAAGTACGGATCGAAAAGAAAATATAAATATCCAAAATACTAAAAATTGAGTTCTTTTTTGTAAAAGCAAAAGTAGGGATCCAAAATAAAATATAAATTGTGAAATTACAAAAAATTGAGTTCCTTTGCATAAAACAAAAGTAGGAATCGAAAAGAGAATATAAATATCCAAATTACTAAAAATTGAGTTCTTTTTGTAAAGCAAAAGTAGGGATCCAAAATAAAATATAAATTGCGAAATTACAAAAATTGAGTTCTTTTGCATAAAACAATAGTACTGAATCGAAAAGAGAATATAAATAACCAAATTACTAAAAATTGAGTTCTTTTTCACAACAAAAGTAGGGATCCAAAATAAAATATAAATTGCGAAATTACAGAAAATTGAGTTCTTTTGCATAAAACAAAAGTACGAATCGAAAAGAGAATATAAAAATCCAAATTACTAAAAATTGACTTCTTTTGTAAAGCAAAAGTAGGGATCCAAAATAAAATATAAATTGCCAAATTACAAAAAATTGAGTTGTTTTGCATAAAACAAAAGTACGTATCGAGAATGAAATATAAATATCCAAATTAACAAATATTGAGTTCTTTTGCATAAAACAAAAATACGAATCGAAAAGAGAATATAAAAATCCAAATTACTAAAAATTGACTTCTTTTTGTAAAGCAAAAGTAGGGATCCAAAATAAAATATAAATTGCGAAATTACAAAAAATTGAGTTCTTTTGCATAAAACAAAAGTACGTATCGAGAATGAAATATAAATATCCAAATTACCAAAAATTGAGTTCTTTTGTATAAAACAAAAGTACGGATCGAAAAGAGAATATAAATATTACAAAAAATTGAGTTCTTTATCATGAAACAAAAGTACGAATCGAAAAGAGAATATAAATATCCAAATTACTAAAAATTGAGTTCTTTTGTAAAGCAAAAGCAGTGGATCCAAAATAAAATATAAATTGCGAAATTACAAAAATTGAGTTCTTTTGCATAAAACAAAAGTACTGGATCGAAAGGAGAATATAAATATCCAAATTACTAAAAATTGAGTTCTTTTTGTAAAGCAAAAGTAGGGATCCAAAATAAAATATAAATTGCGAAATTACAAAAAATTGAGTTCTTTTGCATAAAACAATAGTACGAATCGAAAAGAGAATATAAATAACCAAATTACTAAAAATTGAGTTCTTTTTCACAACAAAAGTAGGGATCCAAAATAAAATATAAATTGCGGAATTCCAAAAAACTGAGCTCTTTTGCATAAAACAAAAGTACGAATCGAAAAGAGAATATAAAAATCCAAATTACTAAAAATTGACTTCTTTTTGTAAAGCAAAAGTAGGGATCCAAAATAAAATATAAATTTCCAAATTACAAAAATTGAGTTCTTTTGCATAAAACAAAAGTACGTATCGAGAATGAAATATAAATATCCAAATTACAAAAATTGAGTTCTTTTGCATAAAACAAAAGTACGAATCGAAAAGAGAATATAAATATCCAAATTACTAAAAATTGAGTTCTTTTTGTAAAGCAAAAGTAGGGATCCAAAATAAAATATAAATTGCGGAATTCCAAAAAATTGAGTTCTTTTGCATAAAACAAAAGTACATATCGAGAATGGAATATAAATATCCAAATTACAAAAAATTGAGTTCTTTTGCATGAAACAAAAGTACGGATCGAAAAGAAAATATAAATATCCAAAATACTAAAAATTGAGTTCTTTTTTGTAAAAGCAAAAGTAGGGATCCAAAATAAAATATAAATTGCGAAATTACAAAAATTGACTTCCTTTGCATAAAACAAAAGTACTGAATCGAAAAGAGAATATAAATATCCAAATTACTAAAAATTGAGTTCTTTTTGTAAAGCAAAAGTAGGGATCCAAAATAAAATATAAATTGCGAAATTACAAAAATTGAGTTCTTTTGCATAAAACAAAAGTACGTATCGAGAATGAAATATAAATATCCAAATTACCAAAATTGAGTTCTTTTGCATAAAACAAAAGTACGGATCGAAAAGAGAATATAAATATTACAAAAAATTGAGTTCTTTATCATGAAACAAAAGTACGAATCGAAAAGAGAATATAAATATCCAAATTACTAAAAATTGAGTTCTTTTTGTAAAGCAAAAAGTAGGGATCCAAAATAAAATATAAATTGCGAATTCAAAAATTGAGTTCTTTTGCATAAAACAAAAGTACATATCGAGAATGAAATATAAATATCGAAATTATAAAAATTGAGTTCTTTTGCATAAAACAAAAGTACTGGATCGAAAAGAAAATATAAATATCCAAAATACTAAAAATTGAGTTCTTTTTGTAAAAGCAAAAGTAGGGATCCAAAATAAAATATAAATTGTGAAATTACAAAAATTGAGTTCCTTTGCATAAAACAAAAGTACGAATCGAAAAGAGAATATAAATATCCAAATTACTAAAAATTGAGTTCTTTTTGTAAAGCAAAAGTAGGGATCCAAAATAAAATATAAATTGCGAAATTGCAAAAATTGAGTTCTTTTGCATAAAACAATAGTACGAATCGAAAAGAGAATATAAATAACCAAATTACTAAAAATTGAGTTCTTTTTCACAATAAAAGTAGGGATCCAAAATAAAATATAAATTGCGAAATTACAGAAAATTGAGTTCTTTTGCATAAAACAAAAGTACGAATCGAAAAGAGAATATAAAAATCCAAATTACTAAAAATTGACTTCTTTTTGTAAAGCAAAAGTAGGGATCCAAAATAAAATATAAATTGCCAAATTACAAAAATTGAGTTGTTTTGCATAAAACAAAAGTAAATATCGAGAATGAAATATAAATATCCAAATTAACAAATATTGAGTTCTTTTGCATAAAACAAAAATACGAATCGAAAAGAGAATATAAAAATCCAAATTACTAAAAATTGATTTCTTTTTGTAAAGCAAAAGTAGGGATCCAAAATAAAATATAAATTGCGAAATTACAAAAAATTGAGTTCTTTTGCATAAAACAAAAGTACGTATCGAGAATGAAATATAAATATCCAAATTACAAAATTGAGTTCTTTTGCATAAAACAAAAGTACGGATCGAAAAGAGAATATAAATATTACAAAAAATTGAGTTCTTTATCATGAAACAAAAGTACGAATCGAAAAGAGAATATAAATATCCAAATTACTAAAAATTGAGTTCTTTTTCACAACAAAAGTAGGGATCCAAAATAAAATATAAATTGCGGAATTCCAAAAAACTGAGCTCTTTTGCATAAAACAAAAGTACGAATCGAAAAGAGAATATAAAAATCCAAATTACTAAAAATTGACTTCTTTTTGTAAAGCAAAAGTAGGGATCCAAAATAAAATATAAATTTCCAAATTACAAAAAATTGAGTTCTTTTGCATAAAACAAAAGTACGTATCGAGAATGAAATATAAATATCCAAATTACAAAAAATTGAGTTCTTTTGCATAAAACAAAAGTACGAATCGAAAAGAGAATATAAATATTCAAATTACTAAAAATTGAGTTCTTTTTGTAAAGCAAAAGTAGGGATCCAAAATAAAATATAAATTGCCGAATTCCAAAAAATTGAGTTCTTTTGCATAAAACAAAAGTATATATCGAGAATGAAATATAAATATCCAAATTACAAAAAATTGAGTTCTTTTGCATGAAACAAAAGTACGGATCGAAAAGAAAATATAAATATCCAAAATACTAAAAATTGAGTTCTTTTTTGTAAAAGCAAAAGTAGGGATCCAAAATAAAATATCAATTGCGAAATTACAAAAAATTGACTTCCTTGGCATAAAACAAAAGTACGAATCGAAAAGAGAATATAAATATCCAAATGACTAAAAATTGAGTTCTTTTTGTAAAGCAAAAGTAGGGATCCAAAATAAAATATAAATTGCGAAATTACAAAATTGAGTTCTTTTGCATAAAACAAAAGTACGTATCGAGAATGAAATATAAATATCCAAATTACTAAAATTGAGTTCTTTTGCATAAAACAAAAGTACTGGATCGAAAAGAGAATATAAATATTACAAAAATTGAGTTCTTTATCATGAAACAAAAGTACGAATCGAAAAGAGAATATAAATATCCAAATTACTAAAAATTGAGTTCTTTTTGTAAAGCAAAAGTAGGGATCCAAAATAAAATATAAATTGCGAAATTACAAAAAATTGAGATCTTTTGCATAAAACAAAAGTACGGATCGAAAGGAGAATATAAATATCCAAATTACTAGAAATTGAGTTCTTTTTGTAAAGCAAAAGTAGGGATCCAAAATAAAATATAAATTGCGAAATTACAAAAAATTGAGTTCTTTTGCATAAAACAAAAGTACTGAATCGAAAAGAGAATATAAATATCCAAATTACTAAAAATTGAGTTCTTTTGTAAAGCAAAAGTAGGGATCCAAAATAAAATATAAATTGCGAAATTACAAAAATTGAGTTCTTTTGCATAAAACAAAAGTACTGGATCGAAAGGAGAATATAAATATCCAAATTACTAAAAATTGAGTTCTTTTTGTAAAGCAAAAGTAGGGATCCAAAATAAAATATAAATTGCGTAAATTACAAAAATTGAGTTCTTTTGCATAAAACAAAAGTACGAATCGAAAAGAGAATATAAATATCCAAATTACTAAAAATTGAGTTCTTTTTGTAAAGCAAAAGTAGGGATCCAAAATAAAATATAAATTACGAAATTACAAAAATTGAGTTCTTTTGCATAAAACAAAAGTACGTGATCGAGAATGAAATATAAATATCCAAATTACAAAAATTGAGTTCTTTTGCATAAAACAAAAGTACTGAATCGAAAAGAGAATATAAATATCCAAATTACTAAAAATTGAGTTCTTTTGTAAAGCAAAAGTAGGGATCCAAAATAAAATATAAATTGCGAAATTACAAAAATTGAGTTCTTTTGCATAAAACAATAGTACGAATCGAAAAGAGAATATAAATAACCAAATTACTAAAAATTGAGTTCTTTTTCTAAACAAAAGTAGGGATCCAAAATAAAATATAAATTGCGAAATTACAAAAAATTGAGTTCCTTTGCATAAAACAAAAGTACGAATCGAAGAGAGAATATAAATATCCAAATTACTAAAAATTGAGTTCTTTTTGTAAAGCAAAAGTAGGGATCCAAAATAAAATATAAATTGCGAAATTACAAAAATTTGAGTTCTTTTGCATAAAACAAAAGTACGTATCAAGAATGAAATATAAATATCCAAATTACCAAAAATTGAGTACTTTTGCATAAAACAAAAGTACGGATCGAAAAGAGAATATAAATATTACAAAAAATTGAGTTCTTTATCATGAAACAAAAGTACGAATCGAAAAGAGAATATAAATATCCAAATTACTAAAAATTGAGTTCTTTTTGTAAAGCAAAAGTAGGGATCCAAAATAAAATATAAATTGCGGAATTCCAAAAAACTGAATTCTTTTGCATAAAACAATAGTACGAATCGAAAAGAGAATATAAATAACCAAATTACTAAAAATTGAGTTCTTTTTCACAACAAAAGTAGGGATCCAAAATAAAATATAAATTGCGAAATTACAAAAAATTGAGTTCTTTTGCATAAAACAAAAGTACGAATCGAAAAGAGAATATAAAAATCCAACTTACTAAAAATTGACTTCTTTTTGTAAAGCAAAAGTAGGGATCCAAAATAAAATATAAATTGCGAAATTACAAAAAATTGAGTTCGTTTGCATAAAACAAAAGTACGAATCGAAAAGAGAATATAAATATCCAAATTACTAAAAATTGATTTCTTTTTGTAAAGCAAAAGTAGGGATCCAAAATAAAATATAAATTGCGAAATTACAAAATTGAGTTCTTTTGCATAAAACAAAAGTACTGGATTGAAAGGAGAATATAAATATCCAAATTACTAAAAATTGAGTTCTTTTTGTAAAGCAAAAGTAGGGATCCAAAATAAAATATAAATTGCGAAATTACAAAAATTGAGTTCTTTTGCATAAAACAATAGTACGAATCGAAAAGAGAATATAAATAACCAAATTACTAAAAATTGAGTTCTTTTTCTAAACAAAAGTAGGGATCCAAAATAAAATATAAATTGCGAAATTACAAAAAATTGAGTTCTTTTGCATAAAATAAAAGTACGAATCGAAAAGAGAATATAAAAATCCAAATTACTAAAAATTGACTTCTTTTTGTACAAGCAAAAGTAGGGATCCAAAATAAAATATAAATTGCCAAATTACAAAAATTGAGTTCTTTTGCATAAAACAAAAGTACGTGATCGAGAATGAAATATAAATATCCAAATTACAAAAATTGAGTTCTTTTGCATAAAACAAAAGTACGAATCGAAAAGAGAATATAAATATCCAAATTACTAAAAATTGAGTTCTTTTTGTAAAGCAAAAGTAGGGATCCAAAATAAAATATAAATTGCGAAATTACAAAAATTGAGTTCTTTTGCATAAAACAAAAGTACGTGATCGAGAATGAAATATAAATATCCAAATTAACAAAATTGAGTTCTTTGTATAAAACAAAAGTACGAATCGAAAAGAGAATATAAATATCCAAATTACTAAAAATTGAGTTCTTTTTGTAAAGCAAAAGTAGGGATCCAAAATAAAATATAAATTGCGAATTACAAAAATTGAGTTCTTTTGCATAAAACAAAAGTACATATCGAGAATGAAATATAAATATCCAAATTACAAAAATTGAGTTCTTTTGCATAAAACAAAAGTACGGATCGAAAAGAAAATATAAATATCCAAAATACTAAAAATTGAGTTCTTTTTGTAAAAGCAAAAGTAGGGATCCAAAATAAAATATAAATTGCAAAATTACAAAAATTGAGTTCCTTTGCATAAAACAAAAGTACGAATCGAAAAGAGAATATAAATATCCAAATTACTAAAAATTGAGTTCTTTTGTAAAGCAAAAGTAGGGATCCAAAATAAAATATAAATTGCGAAATTACAAAAATTGAGTTCTTTTGCATAAAACAAAAGTACGTGATCGAGAATGAAATATAAATATCCAAATTACCAAAAATTGAGTTCTTTTGCATAAAACAAAGGTACGGATCGAAAAGAGAATATAAATATTACAAAAAATTGAGTTCTTTATCATGAAACAAAAGTACTGAATCGAAAAGAGAATATAAATATCCAAATTACTAAAAATTGAGTTCTTTTGTAAAGCAAAAGTAGGGATCCAAAATAAAATATAAATTGCGAAATTACAAAATTGAGTTCTTTTGCATAAAACAAAAGTACTGGATCGAAAGGAGAATATAAATATCCAAATTACTAAAAATTGAGTTCTTTTGTAAAGCAAAAGTAGGGATCCAAAATAAAATATAAATTGCGAAATTACAAAAATTGAGTTCCTTTGCATAAAACAAAAGTACGAATCGAAAAGAGAATATAAATATCCAAATTACTAAAAATTGAGTTCTTTTTGTAAAGCAAAAGTAGGGATCCAAAATAAAATATAAATTACTGAAATTACAAAATTGAGTTCTTTTGCATAAAACAAAAGTACGTATCGAGAATGAAATATAAATATCCAAATTACAAAAAATTGAGTTCTTTTGCATAAAACAAAAGTACGAATCGAAAAGAGAATATAAATATCCAAATTACTAAAAATTGAGTTCTTTTTGTAAAGCAAAGGTAGGGATCCAAAATAAAATATAAATTGCGAAATTACAAAAAATTGAGTTCTTTTGCATAAAACAAAAGTACGGATTGAAAGGAGAATATAAATATCCAAATTACTAAAAATTGAGTTCTTTTCGTAAAGCAAAAGTAGGGATCCAAAATAAAATATAAATTGCGAAATTACAAAAAATTGACTTCTTTTGCATAAAACAATAGTACGAATCGAAAAGAGAATATAAATAACCAAATTACTAAAAATTGAGTTCTTTTTGTAAACAAAAGTAGGGATCCAAAATAAAATATAAATTGCGAAATTACAAAAAATTGAGTTCCTTTGCATAAAACAAAAGTACGAATCGAAGAGAGAATATAAATATCCAAATTACTAAAAATTGAGTTCTTTTTGTAAAGCAAAAGTAGGGATCCAAAATAAAATATAAATTGCGAAATTACAAAAATTTGAGTTCTTTTGCATAAAACAAAAGTACGTATCGAGAATGAAATATAAATATCCAAATTACCAAAAATTGAGTACTTTTGCATAAAACAAAAGTACGGATCGAAAAGAGAATATAAATATTACAAAAAATTGAGTTCTTTATCATGAAACAAAAGTACGAATCGAAAAGAGAATATAAATATCCAAATTACTAAAAATTGAGTTCTTTTTGTAAAGCAAAAGTAGGGATCCAAAATAAAATATAAATTGCGGAATTCCAAAAAACTGAATTCTTTTGCATAAAACAATAGTACGAATCGAAAAGAGAATATAAATAACCAAATTACTAAAAATTGAGTTCTTTTTCACAACAAAAGTAGGGATCCAAAATAAAATATAAATTGCGAAATTACAAAAAATTGAGTTCTTTTGCATAAAACAAAAGTACGAATCGAAAAGAGAATATAAAAATCCAAATTACTAAAAATTGACTTCTTTTTGTAAAGCAAAAGTAGGGATCCAAAATAAAATATAAATTGCGAAATTACAAAAAATTGAGTTCCTTTGCATAAAACAAAAGTACGAATCGAAAAGAGAATATAAATATCCAAATTACTAAAAATTGAGTTCTTTTTGTAAAGCAAAAGTAGGGATCCAAAATAAAATATAAATTGCGAAATTACAAAAAATTGAGTTCTTTTGCATAAAACAAAAGTACGGATTGAAAGGAGAATATAAATATCCAAATTACTAAAAATTGAGTTCTTTTTGTAAAGCAAAAGTAGGGATCCAAAATAAAATATAAATTGCGAAATTACAAAAAATTGAGTTCTTTTGCATAAAACAATAGTACGAATCGAAAAGAGAATATAAATAACCAAATTACTAAAAATTGAGTTCTTTTTCTAAACAAAAGTAGGGATCCAAAATAAAATATAAATTGCGAAATTACAAAAAATTGAGTTCTTTTGCATAAAATAAAAGTACGAATCGAAAAGAGAATATAAAAATCCAAATTACTAAAAATTGACTTCTTTTTGTACAAGCAAAAGTAGGGATCCAAAATAAAATATAAATTGCCAAATTACAAAAATTGAGTTCTTTTGCATAAAACAAAAGTACGTGATCGAGAATGAAATATAAATATCCAAATTACAAAAATTGAGTTCTTTTGCATAAAAAAAGTACTGAATCGAAAAGAGAATATAAATATCCAAATTACTAAAAATTGAGTTCTTTTTGTAAAGCAAAAGTAGGGATCCAAAATAAAATATAAATTGCGAAATTACAAAAAATTGAGTTCTTTTGCATAAAACAATAGTACGAATCGAAAAGAGAATATAAATAACCAAATTACTAAAAATTGAGTTCTTTTTGTAAACAAAAGTAGGGATCCAAAATAAAATATAAATTGCGAAATTACAAAAAATTGAGTTCTTTTGCATAAAATAAAAGTACGAATCGAAAAGAGAATATAAAAATCCAAATTACTAAAAATTGACTTCTTTTTGTACAGCAAAAGTAGGGATCCAAAATAAAATATAAATTGCCAAATTACAAAAAATTGAGTTCTTTTGCATAAAACAAAAGTACGTGATCGAGAATGAAATATAAATATCCAAATTACAAAATTGAGTTCTTTTGCATAAAACAAAAGTACTGAATCGAAAAGAGAATATAAATATCCAAATTACTAAAAATTGAGTTCTTTTTGTAAAGCAAAAGTAGGGATCCAAAATAAAATATAAATTGCGAAATTACAAAAAATTGAGTTCTTTTGCATAAAACAAAAGTACGGATTAAAAGGAGAATATAAATATCCAAATTACTAAAAATTGAGTTCTTTTTGTAAAGCAAAAGTAGGGATCCAAAATAAAATATAAATTGCGAAATTACAAAAAATTGAGTTCTTTTGCATAAAACAATAGTACGAATCGAAAAGAGAATATAAATAACCAAATTACTAAAAATTGAGTTCTTTTTCACAACAACAGTAGGGATCCAAAATAAAATATAAATTGCGAAATTACAAAAAATTGAGTTCCTTTGCATAAAACAAAAGTACGAATCGAAAAGAGAATATAAATATCCAAATTACTAAAAATTGAGTTCTTTTTGTAAAGCAAAAGTAGGGATCCAAAATAAAATATAAATTGCGAAATTACAAAAAATTGAGTTCTTTTGCATAAAACAAAAGTACGGATTGAAAGGAGAATATAAATATCCAAATTACTAAAAATTGAGTTCTTTTTGTAAAGCAAAAGTAGGGATCCAAAATAAAATATAAATTGCGAAATTACAAAAAATTGAGTTCTTTTGCATAAAACAATAGTACGAATCGAAAAGAGAATATAAATAACCAAATTACTAAAAATTGAGTTCTTTTTCTAAACAAAAGTAGGGATCCAAAATAAAATATAAATTGCGAAATTACAAAAATTGAGTTCTTTTGCATAAAATAAAAGTACGAATCGAAAAGAGAATATAAAAATCCAAATTACTAAAAATTGACTTCTTTTTGTACAGCAAAAGTAGGGATCCAAAATAAAATATAAATTGCCAAATTACAAAAATTGAGTTCTTTTGCATAAAACAAAAGTACGTGATCGAGAATGAAATATAAATATCCAAATTACAAAAATTGAGTTCTTTTGCATAAAACAAAAGTACGAATCGAAGAGAGAATATAAATATCCAAATTACTAAAAATTGAGTTCTTTTTGTAAAGCAAAAGTAGGGATCCAAAATAAAATATAAATTGCGAAATTACAAAAATTGAGTTCTTTTGCATAAAACAAAAGTACTGAATCGAGAATGAGAATATAAATATCCAAATTACTAAAAATTGAGTTCTTTTGCATAAAACAAAAGTACGGATCGAAAAGAGAATATAAATTGAAATTACAAAAATTGAGTTCTTTATCATGAAACAAAAGTACGAATCGAAAAGAGAATATAAATATCCAAATTACTAAAAATTGAGTTCTTTTTGTAAAGCAAAAGTAGGGATCCAAAATAAAATATAAATTACGAAATTACAAAAAATTGAGTTCTTTTGCATAAAACAAAAGTATGTATCGAGAATGAAATATAAATATCCAAATTACAAAAAATTGAGTTCTTTTGCATAAAACAAAAGTACGAATCGAAAAGAGAATATAAATATCCAAATTACTAAAAATTGAGTTCTTTTTGTAAAGCAAAGGTAGGGATCCAAAATAAAATATAAATTGCGAAATTACAAAAAATTGAGTTCTTTTGCATAAAACAAAAGTACGGATTGAAAGGAGAATATAAATATCCAAATTACTAAAAATTGAGTTCTTTTTGTAAAGCAAAAGTAGGGATCCAAAATAAAATATAAATTGCGAAATTACAAAAAATTGAGTTCTTTTGCATAAAATAAAAGTACGAATCGAAAAGAGAATATAAAAATCCAAATTACTAAAAATTGACTTCTTTTTGTACAGCAAAAGTAGGGATCCAAAATAAAATATAAATTGCCAAATTACAAAAAATTGAGTTCTTTTGCATAAAACAAAAGTACGAATCGAAGAGAGAATATAAATATCCAAATTACTAAAAATTGAGTTCATTTTGTAAAGCAAAAGTAGGGATCCAAAATAAAATATAAATTGCGAAACTACAAAAAATTGAGTTCTTTTGCATAAAACAAAAGTACGTATCGAGAATGAAATATAAATATCCAAATTACCAAAAATTGAGTACTTTTGCATAAAACAAAAGTACGGATCGAAAAGAGAATATAAATATTACAAAAAATTGAGTTCTTTATCATGAAACAAAAGTACGAATCGAAAAGAGAATATAAATATCCAAATTACTAAAAATTGAGTTCCTTTTGTAAAGCAAAAGTAGGGATCCAAAATAAAATATAAATTGCGGAATTCCAAAAAACTGAGTTCTTTTGCATAAAACAATAGTACGAATCGAAAAGAGAATATAAATAACCAAATTACTAAAAATTGAGTTCTTTTTCACAACAAAAGTAGGGATCCAAAATAAAATATAAATTGCGAAATTACAAAAATTGAGTTCTTTTGCATAAAACAAAAGTACTGAATCGAAAAGAGAATATAAAAATCCAAATTACTAAAAATTGACTTCTTTTTGTAAAGCAAAAGTAGGGATCCAAAATAAAATATAGATTGCGAAATTACAAAAAATTGAGTTCCTTTGCATAAAACAAAAGTACGAATCGAAAAGAGAATATAAATATCCAAATTACTAAAAATTGAGTTCTTTTTGTAAAGCAAAAGTAGGGATCCAAAATAAAATATAAATTGCGAAATTACAAAAATTGAGTTCTTTTGCATAAAACAAAAGTACTGGATTGAAAGGAGAATATAAATATCCAAATTACTAAAAATTGAGTTCTTTTTGTAAAGCAAAAGTAGGGATCCAAAATAAAATATAAATTGCGAAATTACAAAAATTGAGTTCTTTTGCATAAAACAATAGTACGAATCGAAAAGAGAATATAAATAACCAAATTACTAAAAATTGAGTTCTTTTTCTAAACAAAAGTAGGGATCCAAAATAAAATATAAATTGCGAAATTACAAAAAATTGAGTTCCTTTGCATAAAACAAAAGTACGAATCGAAAAGAGAATATAAATATCCAAATTACTAAAAATTGAGTTCTTTTTGTAAAGCAAAAGTAGGGATCCAAAATAAAATATAAATTGCGAAATTACAAAAATTGAGTTCTTTTGCATAAAACAAAAGTACGTGATCGAGAATGAAATATAAATATCCAAATTACAAAAATTGAGTTCTTTTGCATAAAACAAAAGTACGTGATCGAGAATGAAATATAAATATCCAAATTACTAAAAATTGAGTACTTTTGCATAAAACAAAAGTACGGATCGAAAAGAGAATATAAATATTACAAAAATTGAGTTCTTTATCATGAAACAAAAGTACGATTCGAAAAGAGAATATAAATATCCAAATTACTAAAAATTGAGTTCTTTTTGTAAAGCAAAAGTAGGGATCCAAAATAAAATATAAATTGCGAAATTACAAAAATTGAGTTCCTTTGCATAAAACAATAGTACGAATCGAAAAGAGAATATAAATAACCAAATTACTAAAAATTGAGTTCTTTTTCACAACAAAAGTAGGGATCCAAAATAAAATATAAATTGCGAAATTACAAAAAATTGAGTTCTTTTGTATAAAACAAAAGTACGAATCGAAAAGAGAATATAAAAATCCAAATTACTAAAAATTGAGTTCTTTTTGTAAAGCAAAAGTAGGGATCCAAAATAAAATATAAATTGCGAAATTACAAAAAATTGAGTTCCTTTGCATAAAACAAAAGTACGAATCGAAAAGAGAATATAAATATCCAAATTACTAAAAATTGAGTTCTTTTTGTAAAGCAAAAGTAGGGATCCAAAATAAAATATAAATTGCGGAATTCCAAAAAACTGAGTTCTTTTGCATAAAACAATAGTACGAATCGAAAAGAGAATATAAATAACCAAATTACTAAAAATTGAGTTCTTTTTCACAACCAAAGTAGGGATCCAAAATAAAATATAAATTGCGAAATTACAAAAAATTGAGTTCTTTTGCATAAAACAAAAGTACGAATCGAAAAGAGAATATAAAAATCCAAATTACTAAAAATTGACTTCTTTTTGTAAAGCAAAAGTAGGGATCCAAAATAAAATATAAATTGCGAAATTACAAAAATTGAGTTCCTTTGCATAAAACAAAAGTACTGAATCGAAAAGAGAATATAAATATCCAAATTACTAAAAATTGAGTTCTTTTTGTAAAGCAAAAGTAGGGATCCAAAATAAAATATAAATTGCGGAATTCCAAAAAACTGAGTTCTTTTGCATAAAACAATAGTACGAATCGAAAAGAGAATATAAATAACCAAATTACTAAAAATTGAGTTCTTTTTCACAACCAAAGTAGGGATCCAAAATAAAATATAAATTGCGAAATTACAAAAAATTGAGTTCTTTTGCATAAAACAAAAGTACGAATCGAAAAGAGAATATAAAAATCCAAATTACTAAAAATTGACTTCTTTTTGTAAAGCAAAAGTAGGGATCCAAAATAAAATATAAATTGCGAAATTACAAAAAATTGAGTTCCTTTGCATAAAACAAAAGTACGAATCGAAAAGAGAATATAAATATCCAAATTACTAAAAATTGAGTTCTTTTTGTAAAGCAAAAGTAGGGATCCAAAATAAAATATAAATAGCGAAATTACAAAAAATTGAGTTCTTTTGCATAAAACAAAAGTACGGATTGAAAGGAGAATATAAATATCCAAATTACTAAAAATTGAGTTCTTTTTGTAAAGCAAAAGTAGGGATCCAAAATAAAATATAAATTGCGAAATTACAAAAATTGAGTTCTTTTGCATAAAACAATAGTACTGAATCGAAAAGAGAATATAAATAACCAAATTACTAAAAATTGAGTTCTTTTTCTAAACAAAAGTAGGGATCCAAAATAAAATATAAATTGCGAAATTACAAAAAATTGAGTTCTTTTGCATAAAATAAAAGTACGAATCGAAAAGAGAATATAAAAATCCAAATTACTAAAAATTGACTTCTTTTTGTACAGCAAAAGTAGGGATCCAAAATAAAATATAAATTGCGAAATTACAAAAAACTGAGTTCTTTTGCATAAAACAAAAGTACGTATCGAGAATGAAATATAAATTGCGAAATTACAAAAAATTGAGTTCTTTTGCATAAAACAAAAGTACGAATCGAAAAGAGAATATAAATATCCAAATTACTAAAAATTGAGTTCTTTTTGTAAAGCAAAAGTAGGGATCCAAAATAAAATATAAATTACGGAATTCCAAAAAACTGAGTTCTTTTGCATAAAACAATAGTACGAATCGAAAAGAGAATATAAATAACCAAATTACTAAAAATTGAGTTCTTTTTCACAACAAAAGTAGGGATCCAAAATAAAATATAAATTGCGAAATTACAAAAAATTGAGTTCTTTTGCATAAAACAAAAGTACGAATCGAAAAGAGAATATAAAAATCCAAATTACTAAAAATTGACTTCTTTTTGTAAAGCAAAAGTAGGGATCCAAAATAAAATATAAATTGCGAAATTACAAAAATTGAGTTCCTTTGCATAAAACAAAAGTACGAATCGAAAAGAGAATATAAATATCCAAATTACTAAAAATTGAGTTCTTTTGTAAAGCAAAAGTAGGGATCCAAAATAAAATATAAATTGCGAAATTACAAAAATTGAGTTCTTTTGCATAAAACAAAAGTACGGATTGAAAGGAGAATATAAATATCCAAATTACTAAAAATTGAGTTCTTTTTGTAAAGCAAAAGTAGGGATCCAAAATAAAATATAAATTGCGAAATTACAAAAAATTGAGTTCTTTTGCATAAAACAATAGTACGAATCGAAAAGAGAATATAAATAACCAAATTACTAAAAATTGAGTTCTTTTTCTAAACAAAAGTAGGGATCCAAAATAAAATATAAATTGCGAAATTACAAAAAATTGAGTTCTTTTGCATAACATAAAAGTACGAATCGAAAAGAGAATATAAAAATCCAAATTACTAAAAATTGACTTCTTTTTGTACAGCAAAAGTAGGGATCCAAAATAAAATATAAATTGCCAAATTACTAAAAATTGAGTTCTTTTGCATAAAACAAAAGTACGTATCGAGAATGAAATATAAATATCCAAATTACAAAAATTGAGTTCTTTTGCATAAAACAAAAGTACGAATCGAAAAGAGAATATAAATATCCAAATTACTAAAAATTGAGTTCTTTTTGTAAAGCAAAAGTAGGGATCCAAAATAAAATATAAATTGCGAAATTACAAAAATTGAGTTCTTTTGCATAAAACAAAAGTACTGGATTAAAAGGAGAATATAAATATCCAAATTACTAAAAATTGAGTTCTTTTTGTAAAGCAAAAGTAGGGATCCAAAATAAAATATAAATTGCGAAATTACAAAAATTGAGTTCTTTTGCATAAAACAATAGTACGAATCGAAAAGAGAATATAAATAACCAAATTACTAAAAATTGAGTTCTTTTTCTAAACAAAAGTAGGGATCCAAAATAAAATATATATTCGAAATTACAAAAATTGAGTTCCTTTGCATAAAACAAAAGTACGAATCGAAGAGAGAATATAAATATCCAAATTACTAAAAATTGAGTTCATTTTGTAAAGCAAAAGTAGGGATCCAAAATAAAATATAAATTGCGAAACTACAAAAAATTGAGTTCTTTTGCATAAAACAAAAGTACGTATCGAGAATGAAATATAAATATCCAAATTACCAAAAATTGAGTACTTTTGCATAAAACAAAAGTACGGATCGAAAAGAGAATATAAATATTACAAAAAATTGAGTTCTTTATCATGAAACAAAAGTACGAATCGAAAAGAGAATATAAATATCCAAATTACTAAAAATTGAGTTCTTTTTGTAAAGCAAAAGTAGGGATCCAAAATAAAATATAAATTGCGAAATTACAAAAATTGAGTTCTTTTGCATAAAACAATAGTACGAATCGAAAAGAGAATATAAATAACCAAATTACTAAAAATTGAGTTCTTTTTCTAAACAAAAGTAGGGATCCAAAATAAAATATAAATTGCGAAATTACAAAAAATTGAGTTCTTTTGCATAACATAAAAGTACGAATCGAAAAGAGAATATAATAATCCAAATTACTAAAAATTGACTTCTTTTTGTACAGCAAAAGTAGGGATCCAAAATAAAATATAAATTGCCAAATTACTAAAAATTGAGTTCTTTTGCATAAAACAAAAGTACGTATCGAGAATGAAATATAAATATCCAAATTACAAAAAATTGAGTTCTTTTGCATAAAACAAAAGTACGAATCGAAAAGAGAATATAAATATCCAAATTACTAAAAATTGAGTTCTTTTTGTAAAGCAAAAGTAGGGATCCAAAATAAAATATAAATTGCGAAATTACAAAAAATTGAGTTCTTTTGCATAAAACAATAGTACGAATCGAAAAGAGAATATAAATAACCAAATTACTAAAAATTGAGTTCTTTTTCTAAACAAAAGTAGGGATCCAAAATAAAATATAAATTTCGAAATTACAAAAAATTGAGTTCTTTTGCATAACATAAAAGTACGAATCGAAAAGAGAATATAAAAATCCAAATTACTAAAAATTGACTTCTTTTTGTACAGCAAAAGTAGGGATCCAAAATAAAATATAAATTGCCAAATTACTAAAAATTGAGTTCTTTTGCATAAAACAAAAGTACGTATCGAGAATGAAATATAAATATCCAAATTACAAAAAATTGAGTTCTTTTGCATAAAACAAAAGTACGAATCGAAAAGAGAATATAAATATCCAAATTACTAAAAATTGAGTTCTTTTTGTAAAGCAAAAGTAGGGATCCAAAATAAAATATAAATTGCGAAATTACAAAAAATTGAGTTCTTTTGCATAAAACAAAAGTACGGATTAAAAGGAGAATATAAATATCCAAATTACTAAAAATTGAGTTCTTTTTGTAAAGCAAAAGTAGGGATCCAAAATAAAATATAAATTGCGAAATTACAAAAAATTGAGTTCTTTTGCATAAAACAATAGTACGAATCGAAAAGAGAATATAAATAACCAAATTACTAAAAATTGAGTTCTTTTTCTAAACAAAAGTAGGGATCCAAAATAAAATATATATTCCGAAATTACAAAAAATTGAGTTCCTTTGCATAAAACAAAAGTACGAATCGAAGAGAGAATATAAATATCCAAATTACTAAAAATTGAGTTCATTTTGTAAAGCAAAAGTAGGGATCCAAAATAAAATATAAATTGCGAAACTACAAAAAATTGAGTTCTTTTGCATAAAACAAAAGTACGTATCGAGAATGAAATATAAATATCCAAATTACCAAAAATTGAGTACTTTTGCATAAAACAAAAGTACGGATCGAAAAGAGAATATAAATATTACAAAAAATTGAGTTCTTTATCATGAAACAAAAGTACGAATCGAAAAGAGAATATAAATATCCAAATTACTAAAAATTGAGTTCTTTTTGTAAAGCAAAAGTAGGGATCCAAAATAAAATATAAATTGCGAAATTACAAAAATTGAGTTCTTTTGCATAAAACAATAGTACTGAATCGAAAAGAGAATATAAATAACCAAATTACTAAAAATTGAGTTCTTTTTCACAACAAAAGTAGGGATCCAAAATAAAATATAAATTGCGAAATTACAAAAATTGAGTTCTTTTGCATAAAACAAAAGTACGAATCGAAAAGAGAATATAAAAATCCAAATTACTAAAAATTGACTTCTTTTTGTAAAGCAAAAGTAGGGATCCAAAATAAAATATAAATTGCGAAATTACAAAAATTGAGTTCCTTTGCATAAAACAAAAGTACGAATCGAAAAGAGAATATAAATATCCAAATTACTAAAAATTGAGTTCTTTTTGTAAAGCAAAAGTAGGGATCCAAAATAAAATATAAATTGCGAAATTACAAAAATTGAGTTCTTTTGCATAAAACAAAAGTACGGATTGAAAGGAGAATATAAATATCCAAATTACTAAAAATTGAGTTCTTTTTGTAAAGCAAAAGTAGGGATCCAAAATAAAATATAAATTGCGAAATTACAAAAAATTGAGTTCTTTTGCATAAAACAATAGTACGAATCGAAAAGAGAATATAAATAACCAAATTACTAAAAATTGAGTTCTTTTTCTAAACAAAAGTAGGGATCCAAAATAAAATATAAATTGCGAAATTACAAAAAATTGAGTTCCTTTGCATAAAACAAAAGTACGAATCGAAAAGAGAATATAAATATCCAAATTACTAAAAATTGAGTTCTTTTTGTAAAGCAAAAGTAGGGATCCAAAATAAAATATAAATTGCGAAATTACAAAAATTTGAGTTCTTTTGCATAAAACAAAAGTACGTATCGAGAATGAAATATAAATATCCAAATTACCAAAAATTGAGTACTTTTGCATAAAACAAAAGTACGGATCGAAAAGAGAATATAAATATTACAAAAAATTGAGTTCTTTATCATGAAACAAAAGTACGATTCGAAAAGAGAATATAAATATCCAAATTACTAAAAATTGAGTTCTTTTTGTAAAGCAAAAGTAGGGATCCAAAATAAAATATAAATTGCGAAATTACAAAAAATTGAGTTCCTTTGCATAAAACAATAGTACGAATCGAAAAGAGAATATAAATAACCAAATTACTAAAAATTGAGTTCTTTTTCACAACAACAGTAGGGATCCAAAATAAAATATAAATTGCGAAATTACAAAAAATTGAGTTCTTTTGTATAAAACAAAAGTACGAATCGAAAAGAGAATATAAAAATCCAAATTACAAAAATTGACTTTTTTTTGTAAAGCAAAAGTAGGGATCCAAAATAAAATATAAATTGCGAAATTACAAAAAATTGAGTTCCTTTGCATAAAACAAAAGTACGAATCGAAAAGAGAATATAAATATCCAAATTACTAAAAATTGAGTTCTTTTTGTAAAGCAAAAGTAGGGATCCAAAATAAAATATAAATTGCAGAATTCCAAAAAACTGAGTTCTTTTGCATAAAACAATAGTACGAATCGAAAAGAGAATATAAATAACCAAATTACTAAAAATTGAGTTCTTTTTCACAACAAAAGTAGGGATCCAAAATAAAATATAAATTGCGAAATTACAAAAAATTGAGTTCTTTTGCATAAAACAAAAGTACGAATCGAAAAGAGAATATAAAAATCAAAATTACTAAAAATTGACTTCTTTTTGTAAAGCAAAAGTAGGGATCCAAAATAAAATATAAATTGCGAAATTACAAAAATTGAGTTCCTTTGCATAAAACAAAAGTACTGAATCGAAAAGAGAATATAAATATCCAAATTACTAAAAATTGAGTTCTTTTTGTAAAGCAAAAGTAGGGATCCAAAATAAAATATAAATTGCGAAATTACAAAAATTGAGTTCTTTTGCATAAAACAAAAGTACTGGATTGAAAGGAGAATATAAATATCCAAATTACTAAAAATTGAGTTCTTTTGTAAAGCAAAAGTAGGGATCCAAAATAAAATATAAATTGCGAAATTACAAAAATTGAGTTCTTTTGCATAAAACAATAGTACGAATCGAAAAGAGAATATAAATAACCGAATTACTAAAAATTCAGTTCTTTTTCTAAACAAAAGTAGGGATCCAAAATAAAATATAAATTGCGAAATTACAAAAAATTGAGTTCTTTTGCATAAAATAAAAGTACGAATCGAAAAGAGAATATAAAAATCCAAATTACTAAAAATTGACTTCTTTTTGTACAGCAAAAGTAGGGATCCAAAATAAAATATAAATTGCCAAATTACAAAAAATTGAGTTCTTTTGCATAAAACAAAAGTACGTATCGAGAATGAAATATAAATTGCGAAATTACAAAAAATTGAGTTCTTTTGCATAAAACAAAAGTACGAATCGAAAAGAGAATATAAATATCCAAATTACTAAAAATTGAGTTCTTTTTGTAAAGCAAAAGTAGGGATCCAAAATAAAATATAAATTGCGGAATTCCAAAAAACTGAGTTCTTTTGCATAAAACAATACTACGAATCGAAAAGAGAATATAAATAACCAAATTACTAAAAATTGAGTTCTTTTTCACCACAAAAGTAGGGATCCAAAATAAAATATAAATTGCGAAATTACAAAAAATTGAGTTCTTTTGCATAAAACAAAAGTACGAATCGAAAAGAGAATATAAAAATCCAAATTACTAAAAATTGACTTCTTTTTGTAAAGCAAAAGTAGGGATCCAAAATAAAATATAAATTGCGAAATTTCAAAAAAATGAGTTCCTTTGCATAAAACAAAAGTACGAATCGAAAAGAGAATATAAATATCCAAATTACTAAAAATGGAGTTCTTTTTGTAAAGCAAAAGTAGGGATCCAAAATAAAATATAAATTGCGAAATTACAAAAAATTGAGTTCTTTTGCATAAAACAAAAGTACGGATTGAAAGGAGAATATAAATATCCAAATTACTAAAAATTGAGTTCTTTTTGTAAAGCAAAAGTAGGGATCCAAAATAAAATATAAATTGCGAAATTACAAAAAATTGAGTTCTTTTGCATAAAACAATAGTACGAATCGAAAAGAGAATATAAATAACCAAATTACTAAAAATTGAGTTCTTTTTCTAAACAAAAGTAGGGATCCAAAATAAAATATAAATTGCGAAATTACAAAAAATTGAGTTCTTTTGCATAAAATAAAAGTACGAATCGAAAAGAGAATATAAAAATCCAAATTACTAAAAATTGACTTCTTTTTGTACAGCAAAAGTAGGGATCCAAAATAAAATATAAATTGCCAAATTACAAAAAATTGAGTTCTTTTGCATAAAACAAAAGTACGTATCGAGAATGAAATATAAATATCCAAATTACAAAAAATTGAGTTCTTTTGCATAAAACAAAAGTACGAATCGAAAAGAGAATATAAATATCCAAATTACTAAAAATTGAGTTCTTTTTGTAAAGCAAAAGTGGGGATCCAAAATAAAATATAAATTGCAGAATTCCAAAAAACTGAGTTCTTTTGCATAAAACAATAGTACGAATCGAAAAGAGAATATAAATAACCAAATTACTAAAAATTGAGTTCTTTTTCAGAACAAAAGTAGGGATCCAAAATAAAATATAAATTGCGAAATTACAAAAAATTGAGTTCTTTTGCATAAAACAAAAGTACGAATCGAAAAGAGAATATAAAAATCCAAATTACTGAAAATTGACTTCTTTTGTAAAGCAAAAGTAGGGATCCAAAATAAAATATAAATTACGAAATTTCAAAAATTGAGTTCCTTTGCATAAAACAAAAGTACTGAATCGAAAAGAGAATATAAATATCCAAATTACTAAAAATGGAGTTCTTTTTGTAAAGCAAAAGTAGGGATCCAAAATAAAATATAAATTGCGAAATTACAAAAAATTGAGATCTTTTGCATAAAACAAAAGTACGGATTGAAAGGAGAATATAAATAGCCAAATTACTAAAAATTGAGTTCTTTTTGTAAAGCAAAAGTAGGGATCCAAAATAAAATATAAATTGCGAAATTACAAAAAATTGAGTTCTTTTGCATAAAATAAAAGTACGAATCGAAAAGAGAATATAAAAATCCAAATTACTAAAAATTGACTTCTTTTTGTACAGCAAAAGTAGGGATCCAAAATAAAATATAAATTGCCAAATTACAAAAAATTGAGTTCTTTTGCATAAAACAAAAGTACGTATCGAGAATGAAATATAAATATCCAAATTACAAAAAATTGAGTTCTTTTGCATAAAACAAAAGTACGAATTGAAAAGAGAATATAAATATCCAAATTACTAAAAATTGAGTTCTTTTTGTAAAGCAAAAGTAGGGATCCAAAATAAAATATAAATTGCGAAATTACAAAAAACAAAAGTACGTATCGAGAATGAAATATAAATATCCAAATTAACAAAAATTGAGTTCTTTTGCATAAAACAAAAGTACGAATCGAAAAGAGAATATAAATATCCGAATTACTAAATATTGAGTTCTTTTTGTAAAGCAAAAGTAGGGATCCAAAATAAAATATAAATTGCGGAATTCCAAAAATTGAGTTCTTTTGCATAAAACAAAAGTACGTATCGAGAATGAAATATAAATATCCAAATTACAAACAATTGAGTTCTTTTGCATAAAACAAAAGTACGGATCGAAAAGAAAATATAAATATCCAAAATACTAAAAATTGAGTTCTTTTTTGTAAAAGCAAAAGTAGGGATCCAAAATAAAATATAAATTGCAAAATTACAAAAAATTGAGTTCCTTTGCATAAAACAAAAGTACGAATCGAAAAGAGAATATAAAAATCCAAATTACTAAAAATTGACTTCTTTTTGTAAAGCAAAAGTAGGGATCCAAAATAAAATATAAATTGCAAAATTACAAAATATTGAGTTCTTTTGCATAAAACAAAAGTACGTATCGAGAATGAAATATAAATATCCAAATTACCAAAAATTGAGTTCTTTTGCATAAAACAAAGGTACGGATCGAAAAGAGAATATAAATATTACAAAAAATTGAGTTCTTTATCATGAAACAAAAGTACGAATCGAAAAGAGAATATAAATATCCAAATTACTAAAAATTGAGTTCTTTTTGTAAAGCAAAAGTAGGGATCCAAAATAAAATATAAATTGCGAAATTACAAAAAATTGAGTTCTTTTGCATAAAACAATAGTACGAATCGAAAAGAGAATATAAATAACCAAATTACTAAAAATTGAGTTCTTTTTCACAACAAAAGTAGGGATCCAAAATAAAATATAAATTGCGAAATTACAAAAAATTGAGTTCTTTTGCATAAAACAAAGTACGAATCGAAAAGAGAATATAAAAATCCAAATTACTAAAAATTGACTTCTTTTTGTAAAGCAAAAGTAGGGATCCAAAATAAAATATAGATTGCGAAATTAAAAAAATTGAGTTCCTTTGCATAAAACAAAAGTACGAATCGAAAAGAGAATATAAATATCCAAATTACTAAAAATTGAGTTCTTTTTGTAAAGCAAAAGTAGGGATCCAAAATAAAATATAAATTGCAAAATTACAAAAAATTGAGTTCCTTTGCATAAAACAAAAGTACGAATCGAAGAGAGAATATAAATATCCAAATTACTAAAAATTGAGTTCATTTTGTAAAGCAAAAGTAGGGATCCAAAATAAAATATAAATTGCGAAATTACAAAAAATTCAGTTCTTTTGCATAAAACAAAAGTACGAATCGAAAAGAGAATATAAATATCCAAATTACTAAAAATTGAGTTCTTTTTGTAAAGCAAAAGTAGGGATCCAAAATAAAATATAAATTGCAAAATTACAAAAAATTGAGTTCCTTTGCATAAAACAAAAGTACGAATCGAAGAGAGAATATAAATATCCAAATTACTAAAAATTGAGTTCATTTTGTAAAGCAAAAGTAGGGATCCAAAATAAAATATAAATTGCGAAACTACAAAAAATTGAGTTCTTTTGCATAAAACAAAAGTACGTATCGAGAATGAAATATAAATATCCAAATTACCAAAAATTGAGTACTTTTGCATAAAACAAAAGTACGGATCGAAAAGAGAATATAAATATTACAAAAAATTGAGTTCTTTATCATGAAACAAAAGTACGAATCGAAAAGAGAATATAAATATCCAAATTACTAAAAATTGAGTTCTTTTGTAAAGCAAAAGTAGGGATCCAAAATAAAATATAAATTGCGAAATTACAAAAATTGAGTTCTTTTGCATAAAACAATAGTACGAATCGAAAAGAGAATATAAATAACCAAATTACTAAAAATTGAGTTCTTTTTCACAACAAAAGTAGGGATCCAAAATAAAATATAAATTGCGAAATTACAAAAAATTGAGTTCTTTTGCATAAAACAAAGTACGAATCGAAAAGAGAATATAAAAATCCAAATTACTAAAAATTGACTTCTTTTGTAAAGCAAAAGTAGGGATCCAAAATAAAATATAGATTGCGAAATTACAAAAATTGAGTTCCTTTGCATAAAACAAAAGTACGAATCGAAAAGAGAATATAAATATCCAAATTACTAAAAATTGAGTTCTTTTGTAAAGCAAAAGTAGGGATCCAAAATAAAATATAAATTGCGAAATTACAAAATTGAGTTCTTTTGCATAAAACAAAAGTACGGATTGAAAGGAGAATATAAATATCCAAATTACTAAAAATTGAGTTCTTTTTGTAAAGCAAAAGTAGGGATCCAAAATAAAATATAAATTGCGAAATTACAAAAAATTGAGTTCTTTTGCATAAAACAATAGTACGAATCGAAAAGAGAATATAAATAACCAAATTACTAAAAATTGAGTTCTTTTTCTAAACAAAAGTAGGGATCCAAAATAAAATATAAATTGCGAAATTACAAAAATTGAGTTCCTTTGCATAAAACAAAAGTACGAATCGAAGAGAGAATATAAATATCCAAATTACTAAAAATTGAGTTCTTTTGTAAAGCAAAAGTAGGGATCCAAAATAAAATATAAATTGCGAAATTACAAAAATTGAGTTCTTTTGCATAAAACAAAAGTACGAATCGAAAAGAGAATATAAAAATCCAAATTACTAAAAATTGACTTCTTTTTGTAAAGCAAAAGTAGGGATCCAAAATAAAATATAGATTGCGAAATTACAAAAATTGAGTTCTTTATCATGAAACAAAAGTACGAATCGAAAAGAGAATATAAATATCCAAATTACTAAAAATTGAGTTCTTTTGTAAAGCAAAAGTAGGGATCCAAAATAAAATATAAATTGCGAAATTACAAAAATTGAGTTCTTTTGCATAAAACAATAGTACTGAATCGAAAAGAGAATATAAATAACCAAATTACTAAAAATTGAGTTCTTTTTCTAAACAAAAGTAGGGATCCAAAATAAAATATAAATTGCGAAATTACAAAAATTGAGTTCCTTTGCATAAAACAAAAGTACTGAATCGAAGAGAGAATATAAATATCCAAATTACTAAAAATTGAGTTCTTTTTGTAAAGCAAAAGTAGGGATCCAAAATAAAATATAAATTGCGAAATTACAAAAATTGAGTTCTTTTGCATAAAACAAAAGTACGAATCGAAAAGAGAATATAAAAATCCAAATTACTAAAAATTGACTTCTTTTTGTAAAGCAAAAGTAGGGATCCAAAATAAAATATAGATTGCGAAATTACAAAAATTGAGTTCTTTATCATGAAACAAAAGTACGAATCGAAAAGAGAATATAAATATCCAAATTACTAAAATTGAGTTCTTTTGTAAAGCAAAAGTAGGGATCCAAAATAAAATATAAATTGCGAAATTACAAAAATTGAGTTCTTTTGCATAAAACAAAAGTACTGGATCGAAAGGAGAATATAAATATCCAAATTACTAAAAATGAGTTCTTTTTGTAAAGCAAAAGTAGGGATCCAAAATAAAATATAAATTGCGAAATTACTAAAAATTGAGTTCCTTTGCATAAAACAAAAGTACGAATCGAAAAGAGAATATAAATATCCAAATTACTAAAAATTGAGTTCTTTTGTAAAGCAAAAGTAGGGATCCAAAATAAAATATAAATTACGAAATTACAAAAATTGAGTTCTTTTGCATAAAACAAAAGTACGTGATCGAGAATGTAATATAAATATCCAAATTACCAAAATTGAGTTCTTTTGCATAAAACAAAAGTACTGGATCGAAAAGAGAATATAAATATTACAAAAATTGAGTTCTTTATCATGAAACAAAAGTACGAATCGAAAAGAGAATATAAATATCCAAATTACTAAAAATTGAGTTCTTTTGTAAAGCAAAAGTAGGGATCCAAAATAAAATATAAATTGCGAAATTACAAAATTGAGTTCTTTTGCATAAAACAAAAGTACGGATTGAAAGGAGAATATAAATATCCAAATTACTAAAAATTGAGTTCTTTTTGTAAAGCAAAAGTAGGGATCCAAAATAAAATATAAATTGCGAAATTACAAAAAATTGAGTTCTTTTGCATAAAACAATAGTACTGAATCGAAAAGAGAATATAAATAACCAAATTACTAAAAATTGAGTTCTTTTTCTAAACAAAAGTAGGGATCCAAAATAAAATATAAATTGCGAAATTACAAAAATTGAGTTCTTTTGCATAAAATAAAAGTACGAATCGAAAAGAGAATATAAAAATCCAAATTACTAAAAATTGACTTCTTTTTGTACAAGCAAAAGTAGGGATCCAAAATAAAATATAAATTGCCAAATTACAAAAAATTGAGTTCTTTTGCATAAAACAAAAGTACGTATCGAGAATGAAATATAAATATCCAAATTACAAAAAATTGAGTTCTTTTGCATAAAACAAAAGTACGAATCGAAAGGAGAATATAAATATCCAAATTACTAAAAATTGAGTTCTTTTTGTAAAGCAAAAGTAGGGATCCAAAATAAAATATAAATTGCGAAATTACAAAAAATTGAGTTCTTTTGCATAAAACAATAGTACGAATCGAAAAGAGAATATAAATAACCAAATTACTAAAAATTGAGTTCTTTTGCATAAAACAATAGTACGAATCGAAAAGAGAATATAAATAACCAAATTACTAAAAATTGAGTTCTTTTTCTAAACAAAAGTAGGGATCCAAAATAAAATATAAATTGCGAAATTACAAAAAATTGAGTTCTTTTGCTTCCTTTGCATAAAACAAAAGTACGAATCGAAGAGAGAATATAAATATCCAAATTACTAAAAATTGAGTTCTTTTTGTAAAGCAAAAGTAGGCATCCAAAATAAAATATAAATTGCGAAATTACAAAAAATTGAGTTCTTTTGCATAAAACAATAGTACGAATCGAAAAGAGAATATAAATAACCAAATTACTAAAAATTGAGTTCTTTTTCACAACAAAAGTAGGGATCCAAAATAAAAGATAAATTGCGAAATTACAAAAAATTGAGTTCTTTTGCATAAAACAAAAGTACGTATCGAGAATGAAATATAAATATCCAAATTACCAAAAATTGAGTACTTTTGCATAAAACAAAAGTACGGATCGAAAAGAGAATATAAATATTACAAAAAATTGAGTTCTTTATCATGAAACAAAAGTACGAATCGAAAAGAGAATATAAATATCCAAATTACTAAAAATTGAGTTCTTTTTGTAAAGCAAAAGTAGGGATCCAAAATAAAATATAAATTGCAAAATTACAAAAAATTGAGTTCCTTTGCATAAAACAAAAGTACGAATCGAAGAGAGAATATAAATATCCAAATTACTAAAAATTGAGTTCATTTTGTAAAGCAAAAGTAGGGATCCAAAATAAAATATAAATTGCGAAACTACAAAAAATTGAGTTCCTTTGCATAAAACAAAAGTACGTATCGAGAATGAAATATAAATATCCAAATTACCAAAAATTGAGTACTTTTGCATAAAACAAAAGTACGGATCGAAAAGAGAATATAAATATTACAAAAAATTGAGTTCTTTATCATGAAACAAAAGTACGAATCGAAAAGAGAATATAAATATCCAAATTACTAAAAATTGAGTTCTTTTGTAAAGCAAAAGTAGGGATCCAAAATAAAATATAAATTGCGAAATTACAAAAATTGAGTTCTTTTGCATAAAACAATAGTACGAATCGAAAAGAGAATATAAATAACCAAATTACTAAAAATTGAGTTCTTTTTCACAACAAAAGTAGGGATCCAAAATAAAATATAAATTACGAAATTACAAAAATTGAGTTCTTTTGCATAAAACAAAGTACTGAATCGAAAAGAGAATATAAAAATCCAAATTACTAAAAATTGACTTCTTTTGTAAAGCAAAAGTAGGGATCCAAAATAAAATATAGATTGCGAAATTACAAAAATTGAGTTCCTTTGCATAAAACAAAAGTACTGAATCGAAAAGAGAATATAAATATCCAAATTACTAAAAATTGAGTTCTTTTGTAAAGCAAAAGTAGGGATCCAAAATAAAATATAAATTGCGAAATTACAAAATTGAGTTCTTTTGCATAAAACAAAAGTACGGATTGAAAGGAGAATATAAATATCCAAATTACTAAAAATTGAGTTCTTTTGTAAAGCAAAAGTAGGGATCCAAAATAAAATATAAATTGCGAAATTACAAAAAATTGAGTTCTTTTGCATAAAACAATAGTACGAATCGAAAAGAGAATATAAATAACCAAATTACTAAAAATTGAGTTCTTTTTCTAAACAAAAGTAGGGATCCAAAATAAAATATAAATTGCGAAATTACAAAAAATTGAGTTCCTTTGCATAAAACAAAAGTACGAATCGAAGAGAGAATATAAATATCCAAATTACTAAAAATTGAGTTCTTTTGTAAAGCAAAAGTAGGGATCCAAAATAAAATATAAATTGCGAAATTACAAAAAATTGAGTTCTTTTGCATAAAACAAAAGTACGAATCGAAAAGAGAATATAAAAATCCAAATTACTAAAAATTGACTTCTTTTTGTAAAGCAAAAGTAGGGATCCAAAATAAAATATAGATTGCGAAATTACAAAAAATTGAGTTCTTTATCATGAAACAAAAGTACGAATCGAAAAGAGAATATAAATATCCAAATTACTAAAAATTGAGTTCTTTTTGTAAAGCAAAAGTAGGGATCCAAAATAAAATATAAATTGCGAAATTACAAAAAATTGAGTTCTTTTGCATAAAACAATAGTACGAATCGAAAAGAGAATATAAATAACCAAATTACTAAAAATTGAGTTCTTTTTCTAAACAAAAGTAGGGATCCAAAATAAAATATAAATTGCGAAATTACAAAAAATTGAGTTCCTTTGCATAAAACAAAAGTACGAATCGAAGAGAGAATATAAATATCCAAATTACTAAAAATTGAGTTCTTTTTGTAAAGCAAAAGTAGGGATCCAAAATAAAATATAAATTGCGAAATTACAAAAAATTGAGTTCTTTTGCATAAAACAAAAGTACGAATCGAAAAGAGAATATAAAAATCCAAATTACTAAAAATTGACTTCTTTTTGTAAAGCAAAAGTAGGGATCCAAAATAAAATATAGATTGCGAAATTACAAAAAATTGAGTTCTTTATCATGAAACAAAAGTACGAATCGAAAAGAGAATATAAATATCCAAATTACTAAAAATTGAGTTCTTTTGTAAAGCAAAAGTAGGGATCCAAAATAAAATATAAATTGCGAAATTACAAAAATTGAGTTCTTTTGCATAAAACAAAAGTACTGGATCGAAAGGAGAATATAAATATCCAAATTACTAAAAATGAGTTCTTTTGTAAAGCAAAAGTAGGGATCCAAAATAAAATATAAATTGCGAAATTACTAAAAATTGAGTTCCTTTGCATAAAACAAAAGTACGAATCGAAAAGAGAATATAAATATCCAAATTACTAAAAATTGAGTTCTTTTGTAAAGCAAAAGTAGGGATCCAAAATAAAATATAAATTACGAAATTACAAAATTGAGTTCTTTTGCATAAAACAAAAGTACGTGATCGAGAATGTAATATAAATATCCAAATTACTAAAATTGAGTTCTTTTGCATAAAACAAAAGTACGGATCGAAAAGAGAATATAAATATTACAAAAATTGAGTTCTTTATCATGAAACAAAAGTACGAATCGAAAAGAGAATATAAATATCCAAATTACTAAAAATTGAGTTCTTTTGTAAAGCAAAAGTAGGGATCCAAAATAAAATATAAATTGCGAAATTACAAAAATTGAGTTCTTTTGCATAAAACAAAAGTACTGATTGAAAGGAGAATATAAATATCCAAATTACTAAAAATTGAGTTCTTTTTGTAAAGCAAAAGTAGGGATCCAAAATAAAATATAAATTGCGAAATTACAAAAATTGAGTTCTTTTGCATAAAACAATAGTACTGAATCGAAAAGAGAATATAAATAACCAAATTACTAAAAATTGAGTTCTTTTTCTAAACAAAAGTAGGGATCCAAAATAAAATATAAATTGCGAAATTACAAAAATTGAGTTCTTTTGCATAAAATAAAAGTACGAATCGAAAAGAGAATATAAAAATCCAAATTACTAAAAATTGACTTCTTTTTGTACAGCAAAAGTAGGGATCCAAAATAAAATATAAATTGCCAAATTACAAAAAATTGAGTTCTTTTGCATAAAACAAAAGTACGTATCGAGAATGAAATATAAATATCCAAATTACAAAAAATTGAGTTCTTTTGCATAAAACAAAAGTACGAATCGAAAGGAGAATATAAATATCCAAATTACTAAAAATTGAGTTCTTTTGTAAAGCAAAAGTAGGGATCCAAAATAAAATATAAATTGCGAAATTACAAAAATTGAGTTCTTTTGCATAAAACAATAGTACGAATCGAAAAGAGAATATAAATAACCAAATTACTAAAAATTGAGTTCTTTTGCATAAAACAATAGTACGAATCGAAAAGAGAATATAAATAACCAAATTACTAAAAATTGAGTTCTTTTTCTAAACAAAAGTAGGGATCCAAAATAAAATATAAATTGCGAAATTACAAAAAATTGAGTTCCTTTGCATAAAACAAAAGTACGAATCGAAGAGAGAATATAAATATCCAAATTACTAAAAATTGAGTTCTTTTTGTAAAGCAAAAGTAGGCATCCAAAATAAAATATAAATTGCGAAATTACAAAAAATTGAGTTCTTTTGCATAAAACAATAGTACGAATCGAAAAGAGAATATAAATAACCAAATTACTAAAAATTGAGTTCTTTTTCACAACAAAAGTAGGGATCCAAAATAAAATATAAATTGCGAAATTACAAAAAATTGAGTTCTTTTGCATAAAACAAAAGTACGTATCGAGAATGAAATATAAATATCCAAATTACCAAAAATTGAGTACTTTTGCATAAAACAAAAGTACGGATCGAAAAGAGAATATAAATATTACAAAAAATTGAGTTCTTTATCATGAAACAAAAGTACGAATCGAAAAGAGAATATAAATATCCAAATTACTAAAAATTGAGTTCTTTTTGTAAAGCAAAAGTAGGGATCCAAAATAAAATATAAATTGCGGAATTCCAAAAAATTGAGTTCTCGAATCGAAAAGAGAATATAAATAACCAAATTACTAAAAATTGAGTTCTTTTTCACAACAAAAGTAGGCATCCAAAATAAAATATAAATTGCGAAATTACAAAAAATTGAGTTCTTTTGCATAAAACAAAAGTACGAATCGAAAAGAGAATATAAAAATCCAAATTACTAAAAATTGGCTTCTTTTTGTAAAGCAAAAGTAGGGATCCAAAATAAAATATAAATTGCGAAATTACAAAAATTGAGTTCCTTTGCATAAAACAAAAGTACGAATCGAAAAGAGAATATAAATATCCAAATTACTAAAAATTGAGTTCTTTTTGTAAACCAAAAGTAGGGATCCAAAATAAAATATAAATTGCGAAATTACAAAAAATTGAGTTCTTTTGCATAAAACAAAAGTACGGATTGAAAGGAGAATATAAATATCCAAATTACTAAAAATTGAGTTCTTTTTGTAAAGCAAAAGTAGGGATCCAAAATAAAATATAAATTGCGAAATTACAAAAAATTGAGTTCTTTTGCATAAAACAATAGTACGAATCGAAAAGAGAATATAAATAACCAAATTACTAAAAATTGAGTTCTTTTTCACAACAAAAGTAGGGATCCAAAATAAAACATAAATTGCGAAATTACAAAAAATTGAGTTCTTTTGCATAAAACAAAAGTACGAATCGAAAAGAGAATATAAAAATCCAAATTACTAAAAATTGACTTCTTTTTGTAAAGCAAAAGTAGGGATCCAAAATAAAATATAAATTGCGAAATTACAAAAAATTGAGTTCCTTTGCATAAAACAAAAGTACGAATCGAAAAGAGAATATAAATATCCAAATTACTAAAAATTGAGTTCTTTTTGTAAAGCAAAAGTAGGGATCCAAAATAAAATATAAATTGCAAAATTACAAAAAATTGAGTTCTTTTGCATAAAACAAAAGTACTGGATTGAAAGGAGAATATAAATATCCAAATTACTAAAAATTGAGTTCTATTTGTAAAGCAAAAGTAGGGATCCAAAATAAAATATAAATTGCGAAATTACAAAAAATTGAGTTCTTTTGCATAAAACAAAAGTACGTATCGAGAATGAAATATAAATATCCAAATTAACAAAAATTGAGTTCTTTTGCATAAAACAAAAGTACGAATCGAAAAGAGAATATAAAAATCCAAATTACTAAAAATTGACTTTTTTTGTAAAGCAAAAGTAGGGATCCAAAATAAAATATAAATTGCGAAATTACAAAAAATTGAGTTCTTTTGCATAAAACAAAAGTACGTATCGAGAATGAAATATAAATATCCAAATTAACAAAAATTGAGTTCTTTTGCATAAAACAAAAGTACAAATCGAAAAGAGAATATAAATATCCAAATTACTAAAAATTGAGTTCTTTTTGTAAAGCAAAAGTAGGGATCCAAAATAAAATATAAATTGCAAAATTACAAAAAATTGAGTTCTTTTGCATAAAACAAAAGTACGGATTGAAAGGAGAATATAAATATCCAAATTACTAAAAATTGAGTTCTATTTGTAAAGCAAAAGTAGGGATCCAAAATAAAATATAAATTGCGAAATTACAAAAAATTGAGTTCTTTTGCATAAAACAAAAGTACGAATCGAAAAGAGAATATAAAAATCCAAATTACTAAAAATTGACTTTTTTTGTAAAGCAAAAGTAGGGATCCAAAATAAAATATAAATTGCGAAATTACAAAAAATTGAGTTCTTTTGCATAAAACAAAAGTACGTATCGAGAATGAAATATAAATATCCAAATTAACAAAAATTGAGTTCTTTTGCATAAAACAAAAGTACGAATCGAGAATATATAAAAATCCAAATTACTAAAAATTGAGTTTTTTTGTAAAACAAAAGTAGGGATCCAAAATAAAATATCAATTTCGAAATTACAAAAAATTGAGTTCTTTTGCATAAAACAAAAGTACGTATCGAGAATGAAATATAAATATCCAAATTAACAAAAATTGAGTTCTTTTGCATAAAACAAAAGTACAAATCGAAAAGAGAATATAAATATCCAAATTACTAAAAATTGAGTTCTTTTTGTAAAGCAAAAGTAGGGATCCAAAATAAAATATAAATTGCGGAATTCCAAAAAATTGAGTTCTTTTGCATAAAACAAAAGTACGAATCGAAAAGAGAATATAAAAATCCAAATTACTAAAAATTGACTTCTTTTTGTAAAGCAAAAGTAGGGATCCAAAATAAAATATAAATTGCCAAATTACAAAAAATTGAGTTCTTTTGCATAAAACAAAAGTACGTACCGAGAATGAAATATAAATATCGAAATTACAAAAAATTGAGTTCTTTTGCATAAAACAAAAGTACGAATCGAAAAGAAAATATAAATATCCAAATTACTAAAAATTGAGTTCTTTTTGTAAAGCAAAAGTAGGGATCCAAAATAAAATATAAATTGCGAATTCCAAAAATTGAGTTCTTTTGCATAAAACAAAAGTACATATCGAGAATGAAATATAAATATCCAAATTACAAAAATTGAGTTCTTTTGCATAAAACAAAAGTACTGGATCGAAAAGAAAATATAAATATCCAAAATACTAAAAATTGAGTTCTTTTTGTAAAAGCAAAAGTAGGGATCCAAAATAAAATATAAATTGCAAAATTACAAAAAATTGAGTTCCTTTGCAAAAAACAAAAGTACGAATCGAACAGAGAATATAAAAATCCAAATTACTAAAAATTGACTTCTTTTTGTAAAGCAAAAGTAGGGATCCAAAATAAAATATAAATTGCCAAATTACAAAAAATTGAGTTCTTTTGCATAAAACAAAAGTACGAATCGAAAAGAGAATATAAAAATCCAAATTACTAAAAATTGGCTTCTTTTTGTAAAGCAAAAGTAGGGATCCAAAATAAAATATAAATTGCGAAATTACAAAAAATTGAGTTCCTTTGCATAAAACAAAAGTACGAATCGAAAAGAGAATATAAATATCCAAATTACTAAAAATTGAGTTCTTTTTGTAAACCAAAAGCAGGGATCCAAAATAAAATATAAATTGCGAAATTACAAAAAATTGAGTTCTTTTGCATAAAACAAAAGTACGGATTGAAAGGAGAATATAAATATCCAAATTACTAAAAATTGAGTTCTTTTTGTAAAGCAAAAGTAGGGATCCAAAATAAAATATAAATTGCGAAATTACAAAAATTGAGTTCTTTTGCATAAAACAATAAGTACGAATCGAAAAGAGAATATAAATAACCAAATTACTAAAAATTGAGTTCTTTTTCACAAGCAAAAGTAGGGATCAAAAATAAAACATAAATTGCGAAATTACAAAAAATTGAGTTCTTTTGCATAAAACAAAAGTACGAATCGAAAAGAGAATATAAAAATCCAAATTACTAAAAATTGACTTCTTTTTGTAAAGCAAAAGTAGGGATCCAAAATAAAATATAAATTACGAAATTACAAAAATTGAGTTCCTTTGCATAAAACAAAAGTACGAATCGAAAAGAGAATATAAATATCCAAATTACTAAAAATTGAGTTCTTTTGTAAAGCAAAAGTAGGGATCCAAAATAAAATATAAATTGCAAAATTACAAAAATTGAGTTCTTTTGCATAAAACAAAAGTACGGATTGAAAGGAGAATATAAATATCCAAATTACTAAAAATTGAGTTCTATTTGTAAAGCAAAAGTAGGGATCCAAAATAAAATATAAATTGCGAAATTACAAAAATTGAGTTCTTTTGCATAAAACAAAAGTACGAATCGAAAAGAGAATATAAAAATCCAAATTACTAAAAATTGACTTCTTTTGTAAAGCAAAAGTAGGGATCCAAAATAAAATATAAATTGCGAAATTACAAAAATTGAGTTCTTTTGCATAAAACAAAAGTACGTGATCGAGAATGAAATATAAATATCCAAATTAACAAAAATTGAGTTCTTTTGCATAAAAACAAAAGTACGAATCGAAAAGAGAATATAAATATCCAAATTACTAAAAATTGAGTTCTTTTTGTAAAGCAAAAGTAGGGATCCAAAATAAAATATAAATTGCGGAATTCCAAAAATTGAGTTCTTTTGCATAAAACAAAAGTACTGAATCGAAAAGAGAATATAAAAATCCAAATTACTAAAAATTGACTTCTTTTTGTAAAGCAAAAGTAGGGATCCAAAATAAAATATAAATTGCCAAATTACAAAAATTGAGTTCTTTTGCATAAAACAAAAGTACGTATCGAGAATGAAATATAAATATCCAAATTACAAAAATTGAGTTCTTTTGCATAAAACAAAAGTACTGAATCGAAAAGAAAATATAAATATCCAAATTACTAAAAATTGAGTTCTTTTTGTAAAGCAAAAGTAGGGATCCAAAATAAAATATAAATTGCGAATTCAAAAATTGAGTTCTTTTGCATAAAACAAAAGTACATATCGAGAATGAAATATAAATATCCAAATTACAAAAATTGAGTTCTTTTGCATAAAACAAAAGTACGGATCGAAAAGAAAATATAAATATCCAAAATACTAAAAATTGAGTTCTTTTTGTAAAAGCAAAAGTAGGGATCCAAAATAAAATATAAATTGCGAAATTACAAAAATTGAGTTCTTTTGCATAAAACAAAAGTACGAATCGAAAAGAGAATATAAAAATCCAAATTACTAAAAATTGACTTCTTTTTGTAAAGCAAAAGTAGGGATCCAAAATAAAATATAAATTGCGAAATTACAAAAAATTGAGTTCTTTTGCATAAAACAAAAGTACGTATCGAGAATGAAATATAAATATCCAAATTAACAAAAATTGAGTTCTTTTGCATAAAACAAAAGTACGAATCGAAAAGAGAATATAAATATCCAAATTACTAAAAATTGAGTTCTTTTTGTAAAGCAAAAGTAGGGATCCAAAATAAAATATAAATTGCGGAATTCCAAAAAATTGAGTTCTTTTGCATAAAACAAAAGTACGAATCGAAAAGAGAATATAAAAATCCAAATTACTAAAAATTGACTTCTTTTTGTAAAGCAAAAGTAGGGATCCAAAATAAAATATAAATTGCCAAATTACAAAAATTGAGTTCTTTTGCATAAAACAAAAGTACGTGATCGAGAATGAAATATAAATATCGAAATTACAAAAATTGAGTTCTTTTGCATAAAACAAAAGTACTGAATCGAAAAGAGAATATAAATATCCAAATTACTAAAAATTGAGTTCTTTTTGTAAAGCAAAAGTAGGGATCCAAAATAAAATATAAATTGCGAATTCAAAAATTGAGTTCTTTTGCATAAAACAAAAGTACATATCGAGAATGAAATATAAATATCCAAATTACAAAAAATTGAGTTCTTTTGCATAAAACAAAAGTACGGATCGAAAAGAAAATATAAATATCCAAAATACTAAAAATTGAGTTCTTTTTTGTAAAAGCAAAAGTAGGGATCCAAAATAAAATATAAATTGCAAAATTACAAAAAATTGAGTTCCTTTGCATAAAACAAAAGTACGAATCGAACAGAGAATATAAAAATCCAAATTACTAAAAATTGACTTCTTTTTGTAAAGCAAAAGTAGGGATCCAAAATAAAATATAAATTGCCAAATTACAAAAAATTGAGTTCTTTTGCATAAAACAAAAGTACGTATCGAGAATGAAATATAAATATCCAAATTACAAAAAATTGAGTTCTTTTGCATAAAATAAAAGTACGAATGGAAAAGAGAATATAAATATCCAAATTACTAAAAATTGAGTTCTTTTTGTAAAGCAAAAGTAGGGATCCAAAATAAAATATAAATTGCGAAATTACAAAAAATTGAGTTCTTTTGCATAAAACAAAAGTACATATCGAGAATGAAATATAAATATCCAAATTACCAAAAATTGAGTTCTTTTCAATAAAACAAAAGTACGGATCGAAAAGAGAACATAAATATTACAAAAAATTGAGTTCTTTATCATGAAACAAAAGTACGAATCGAAAAGAGAATATAAATATCCAAATTACTAAAAATTGAGTTCTTTTTGTAAAGCAAAAGTAGGGATCCAAAATAAAATATAAATTGCGAAATTACAAAAAATTGAGTTCTTTTGCATAAAACAAAGGTACGGATCGAAAGGAGAATACAAATATCCAAATTACTAAAAATTGAGTTCTTTTTGTAAAGCAAAAGTAGGGATCCAAAATAAAATATAAATTGCGAAATTACAAAAAATTGAGTTCTTTTGCATAAAACAATAGTACGAATCGAAAAGAGAATATAAATATCCAAATTACTAAAAATTGAGTTCTTTTTGTAAAGCAAAAGTAGGGATCCAAAATAAAATATAAATTGCGGAATTCCAAAAAATTGAGTTCTTTTGCATAAAACAAAAGTACGAATCGAAAAGGGAATATAAAAATCCAAATTACTAAAAATTGACTTCTTTTTGTAAAGCAAAAGTACGGATCCAAAATAAAATATAAATTGTGAAATTACAAAAAAATGAGTTCTTTTGCATAAAACAAAAGTACGTATCGAGAATGAAATATAAATATCCAAATTAACAAAAATTGAGTTCTTTTGCATAAAATAAAAGTACGAATCGAAAAGAGAATATAAATATCCAAATTAGTAAAAATTGAGTTCTTTTTGTAAAGCAAAAGTAGGGATCCAAAATAAAATATAAATTACGAATTCCAAAAATTGAGTTCTTTTGCATAAAACAAAAGTACATATCGAGAATGAAATATAAATATTCAAATTACAAAAAATTGAGTATTTTGCATAAAACAAAAGTACGGATCGAAAAGAAAATATAAATATCCAAAATACTAAAAATTGAGTTCTTTTTTGTAAAAGCAAAAGTAGGGATCCAAAATAAAATATAAATTGCAAAATTACAAAAAATTGAGTTCCTTTGCATAAAACAAAAGTACGAATCGAAAAGAGAATATAAATATCCAAATTACTAAAAATTGAGTTCTTTTTGTAAAGCAAAAGCAGGGATCCAAAATAAAATATAAATTGCGAAATTACAAAATTGAGTTCTTTTGCATAAAACAAAAGTACGTATCGAGAATGAAATATAAATATCCAAATTACTAAAAATTGAGTTCTTTTGCATAAAACAAAAGTACGGATCGAAAAGAGAATATAAATATTACAAAAATTGAGTTCTTTATCATGAAACAAAAGTACTGAATCGAAAAGAGAATATAAATATCCAAATTACTAAAAATTGAGTTCTTTTGTAAAGCAAAAGCAGGGATCCAAAATAAAATATAAATTGCGAAATTACAAAAAATTGAGTTCTTTTGCATAAAACAAAAGTACGGATCGAAAGGAGAATATAAATATCCAAATTACTAAAAATTGAGTTCTTTTTGTAAAGCAAAAGTAGGGATCCAAAATAAAATATAAATTGCGAAATTACAAAAAATTGAGTTCTTTTGCATAAAACAAAAGTACGTATCGAGAATGAAATATAAATATCCAAATTAACAAAAATTGAGTTCTTTTGCATAAAACAAAAGTACGAATCGAAAAGAGAATATAAATATCCAAATTACTAAAAATTGAGTTCTTTTTGTAAAGCAAAAGTAGGGATCCAAAATAAAACATAAATTGCAGAATTCCAAAAAATTGAGTTCTTTTGCATAAAACAAAAATACGAATCGAAAAGAGAATATAAATAACCAAATTACTAAAAATTGAGTTCTTTTTCACAACAAAAGTAGGGATCCAAAATAAAATATAAATTGTGAAATTACAAAAAATTGAGTTCTTTTGCATAAAACAAAAGTACGAATCGAAAAGAGAATATAAAAATCCAAATTACTAAAAATTGACTTCTTTTTGTAAAGCAAAAGTAGGGATCCAAAATAAAATATAAATTGCGAAATTACAAAAAATTGAGTTCTTTTGCATAAAACAAAAGTACGTATCGAGAATGAAATATAAATATCCAAATTAACAAAAATTGAGTTCTTTTGCATAAAACAAAAGTACGAATCGAAAAGAGAATATAAATATCCAAATTACTAAAAATTGAGTTCTTTTTGTAAAGCAAAAGTAGGGATCCAAAATAAAACATAAATTGCGGAATTCCAAAAATTGAGTTCTTTTGCATAAAACAAAAATACGAATCGAAAAGAGAATATAAAAATCCAAATTACTAAAAATTGACTTCTTTTGTAAAGCAAAAGTAGGGATCCAAAATAAAATATAAATTGCCAAATTACAAAAATTGAGTTCTTTTGCATAAAACAAAAGTACGTGATCGAGAATGAAATATAAATATCCAAATTACAAAAATTGAGTTCTTTGCATAAAACAAAAGTACGAATGGAAAAGAGAATATAAATATCCAAATTACTAAAAATTGAGTTCTTTTGTAAAGCAAAAGTAGGGATCCAAAATAAAATATAAATTGCGAAATTACAAAAATTGAGTTCTTTTGCATAAAAAAAAGTACGTGATCGAGAATGAAATATAAATATCCAAATTACTAAAATTGAGTTCTTTTGCATAAAACAAAAGTACTGGATCGAAAAGAGAATAAAAATATTACAAAAAATTGAGTTCTTTATCATGAAACAAAAGTACGAATCGAAAAGAGAATATAAATATCCAAATTACTAAAAATTGAGTTCTTTTTGTAAAGCAAAAGTAGGGATCCAAAATAAAATATAAATTGCGAAATTACAAAAATTGAGTTCTTTTGCATAAAACAAAAGTACGTATCGAGAATGAAATATAAATATCCAAATTAACAAAATTGAGTTCTTTTGCATAAAACAAAAGTACGAATCGAAAAGAGAATATAAATATCCAAATTACTAAAAATTGAGTTCTTTTGTAAAGCAAAAGTAGGGATCCAAAATAAAATATAAATTGCGAAATTACAAAATTGAGTTCTTTTGCATAAAACAAAAGTACGTATCGAGAATGAAATATAAATATCCAAATTACCAAAAATTGAATTCTTTTGCATAAAACAAAAGTACGGATCGAAAAGAGAATATAAATATTACAAAAAATTGAGTTCTCTATCATGAAACAAAAGTACCAATCGAAAAGAGAATATAAATATCCAAATTACTAAAAATTGAGTTCTTTTTGTAAAGCAAAAGTAGGGATCCAAAATAAAATATAAATTGCGAAATTACAAAAAATTGAGTTCTTTTACATAAAACAAAAGTACGGATCGAAAGGAGAATATAAATATCCAAATTACTAAAAATTGAGTTCTTTTTGTAAAGCAAAAGTAGGGATCCAAAATAAAATATAAATTGCGAAATTACAAAAATTGAGTTCTTTTGCATAAAACAAAAGTACGTGATCGAGAATGAAATATAAATATCCAAATTAACAAAAATTGAGTTCTTTTGCATAAAACAAAAGTACGAATCGAAAAGAGAATATAAATATCCAAATTACTAAAAATTGAGTTCTTTTTCACAACAAAAGTAGGGATCCAAAATAAAATATAAATTGCGAAATTACAAAAATTGAGTTCTTTTGCATAAAACAAAAGTACGAATCGAAAAGAGAATATAAATATCCAAATTACTAAAAATTGAGTTCTTTTTGTAAAGCAAAAGTAGGGATCCAAAATAAAATATAAATTGCGAAATTACAAAAATTGAGTTCTTTTGCATAAAACAAAAATACTGAATCGAAAAGAGAATATAAAAATCCAAATTACTAAAAATTGACTTCTTTTTGTAAAGCAAAAGTAGGGATCCAAAATAAAATATAAATTGCCAAATTACAAAAATTGAGTTCTTTTGCATAAAACAAAAGTACGTATCGAGAATGAAATATAAATATCCAAATTACAAAATTGAGTTCTTTTGCATAAAACAAAAGTACGAATGGAAAAGAGAATATAAATATCCAAATTACTAAAAATTGAGTTCTTTTTGTAAAGCAAAAGTAGGGATCCAAAATAAAATATAAATTGCGAAATTACAAAAATTGAGTTCTTTTGCATAAAACAAAAGTACGTGATCGAGAATGAAATATAAATATCCAAATTACCAAAATTGAGTTCTTTTGCATAAAACAAAAGTACGGATCGAAAAGAGAATAAAAATATTACAAAAAATTGAGTTCTTTATCATGAAACAAAAGTACGAATCGAAAAGAGAATATAAATATCCAAATTACTAAAAATTGAGTTCTTTTTGTAAAGCAAAAGTAGGGATCCAAAATAAAATATAAATTGCGAAATTACAAAAATTGAGTTCTTTTGCATAAAACAAAAGTACGTATCGAGAATGAAATATAAATATCCAAATTAACAAAATTGAGTTCTTTTGCATAAAACAAAAGTACGAATCGAAAAGAGAATATAAATATCCAAATTACTAAAAATTGAGTTCTTTTGTAAAGCAAAAGTAGGGATCCAAAATAAAATATAAATTGCGAAATTACAAAAAATTGAGTTCTTTTGCATAAAACAAAAGTACGTATCGAGAATGAAATATAAATATCCAAATTACCAAAAATTGAATTCTTTTGCATAAAACAAAAGTACGGATCGAAAAGAGAATATAAATATTACAAAAAATTGAGTTCTTTATCATGAAACAAAAGTACCAATCGAAAAGAGAATATAAATATCCAAATTACTAAAAATTGAGTTCTTTTTGTAAAGCAAAAGTAGGGATCCAAAATAAAATATAAATTGCAAAATTACAAAAATTGAGTTCTTTTGCATAAAACAAAAATACTGAATCGAAAAGAGAATATAAAAATCCAAATTACTAAAAATTGACTTCTTTTTGTAAAGCAAAAGTAGGGATCCAAAATAAAATATAAATTGCCAAATTACAAAAATTGAGTTCTTTTGCATAAAACAAAAGTACGTATCGAGAATGAAATATAAATATCCAAATTACAAAAATTGAGTTCTTTTGCATAAAACAAAAGTACGAATGGAAAAGAGAATATAAATATCCAAATTACTAAAAATTGAGTTCTTTTTGTAAAGCAAAAGTGGGGATCCAAAATAAAATATAAATTGCGAAATTACAAAAAATTGAGTTCTTTTGCATAAAACAAAAGTATGGATCGAAAGGAGAATATAAATATCCAAATTACTAAAAATTGAGTTCTTTTTGTAAAGCAAAAGTAGGGATCCAAAATAAAATATAAATTGCGAAATTACAAAAAAATTGAGTTCTTTTGCATAAAACAATAGTACGAATCGAAAAGAGAATATAAATAACCAAATTACTAAAAATTGAGTTCTTTTTCACAACGAAAGTAGGGATCCAAAATAAAATATAAATTGCGAAATTACAAAAAATTGAGTTCTTTTGCATAAAACAAAAGTACGAATCGAAAAGAGAATATAAAAATCCAAATTACTAAAAATTGACTTTTTTTGTAAAGCAAAAGTAGGGATCCAAAATAAAATATAAATTGCGAAATTACAAAAAATTGAGTTCTTTTGCATAAAACAAAAGTACGTATCGAGAATGAAATATAAATATCCAAATTAACAAAAATTGAGTTCTTTTGCATAAAACAAAAGTACGAATTGAAAAGAGAATATAAATATCCAAATTACTAAAAATTGAGTTCTTTTTGTAAAGCAAAAGTAGGGATCCAAAATAAAATATAAATTGCGGAATTCCAAAAAATTGAGTTCTTGATGGATGCCTAGGAGGCATTATATGTGTTGTAGGATCTATCAAACATGTGTATAAGCATATGGAATGAAAATAACATGTAAAATTGCAAGGAAGAACATGAAATCAGATTTTTCCCCAAATGTTAGGGTTCAAATTCGGCCCACACTTAGAAATTGCAAAACAATTCAATTCAACCGATTAAATTCAAGATAGAACCCATAGGAAGCCATAGAAGATCAAAACAAACATTTTAATCGGTGCAAATGGATGGAAATGGCAAAAAACAAAACCAGCCCCTTGTTGATGAATTTAATCGGTGCAAACTCAAGAAAATCAAGTTTTAAGATGTTTCAACCGATTAAAATCAAGATACATGTCATAGGAGGCCATAGGAAGTGAAAACAAACATTTTAATCGGTGGAAAATTGATTAAAATGAAGAGTAAAGGTGCAGCTATGAAGAATATTCAAGAAAATGAAAAGAGAAAACATGGAGAAGACAAGAGAATGAAGAACACGCCACTTTCATAAAGAAAGATAAGTGCAAAGGACAATCACCACTTGAATTATGGAAAACTCAAGATAAGATTCTAGAAATGAGGCTTACCTCTTGAACTTCAAAGAGAATTAGCTCTTGCTCTCAATTAATCTTCAAAGTTATGTTACAAATGAGACTCACACCCTTATATAGAGAGGGGAAAACGAAAATGCATGCACATGGGTGGAATTCTAAAAGGTTAGGCCATGTTTGGAAGATGCTCCAAAGCTTCCCAAACAAGGCCCTTGTTTTTTATACTATCCATGTGTCCAAACAACTAGCCTCTTATTTCTATTTCAAAAGAAAGACACTAAACTAACTCTATTTTTATTTGCAAGGAAATTACAAGAGTTATTAATATTTTTATTCTCTTCTTCAAGCTTCTTGTACATTCTCCTTGTTTTTCTTCCTTCTTTTTCTTCAAAATTGTTTGTAGGCTTTTCTTTCATATTTTCCTTTTCTTATCTTCTTGTGGTGACTCCTCCTTGCATGGGTTGAGATTTTTCATGAATTGAGATCACATCAGTTCTTTTGCATAAAACAAAAGTACGAATCGAAAAGAGAATATAAAAATCAAAATTACTAAAAATTGACTTCTTTTTGTAAAGCAAAAGTAGGGATCCAAAATAAAATATAAATTGCCAAATTACAAAAAAATGAGTTCTTTTGCATAAAACAAAAGTACGTATCGAGAATGAAATATAAATATCCAAATTACAAAAAATTGAGTTCTTTTGCATAAAGCAAAAGTACGAATCGAAAAGAGAATATAATATCCAAATTACTAAAAATTGACTTTTTTTGTAAAGCAAAAGTAGGGATCCAAAATAAAATATAAATTGCGAAATTACAAAAAATTGAGTTCTTTTGCATAAACAAAAGTACGTATCGAGAATGAAATATAAATATGCAAATTAACAAAAATTGAGTTCTTTTGCATAAAACAAAAGTACGAATCGAAAAGAGAATATAAATATCCAAATTACTAAAAATTGAGTTCTTTTTCACAACAAAAGTAGGGATCCAAAATAAAATATAAATTGCGAAATTACAAAAAATTGAGTTCTTTTGCATAAAACAAAAGTACGAATCGAAAAGAGAATATAAAAATCCAAATTACTAAAAATTGAGTTCTTTTTGTAAAGCAAAAGTAGGGATCCAAAATAAAATATAAATTGCGAAATTACAAAAAATTGAGTTCTTTTGCATAAAACAAAAGTACATATCGAGAATAAAATATAAATATCCAAATTACCAAAAATTGAGTTCTTTTCAATAAAACAAAAGTACGGATCGAAAAGAGAATATAAATAACCAAATTACTAAAAATTGAGTTCTTTTTCACAACAAAAGTAGGGATCCAAAATAAAATATAAATTGCGAAATTACAAAAAATTGAGTTCTTTTGCATAAAACAAAAGTACGAATCGAAAAGAGAATATAAAAATCCAAATTACTAAAAATTGACTTTTTTTGTAAAGCAAAAGTAGGGATCCAAAATAAAATATAAATTGCGAAATTACAAAAAATTGAGTTCTTTTGCATAAAACAAAAATACGAATCGAAAAGAGAATATAAAAATCCAAATTACTAAAAATTGACTTCTTTTGTAAAGCAAAAGTAGGGATCCAAAATAAAATATAAATTGCGAAATTACAAAAATTGAGTTCTTTTGCATAAAACAAAAGTACGTATCGAGAATGAAATATAAATATCCAAATTACCAAAATTGAGTTCTTTTGCATAAAACAAAAGTACGGATCGAAAAGAGAATATAAATATTACAAAAATTGAGTTCTTTATCATGAAACAAAAGTACGAATCGAAAAGAGAATATAAATATCCAAATTACTAAAAATTGAGTTCTTTTTGTAAAGCAAAAGTAGGGATCCAAAATAAAATATAAATTGCGAAATTACAAAATTTGAGTTCTTTTGCATAAAACAAAAGTACTGGATCGAAAGGAGAATATAAATATCCAAATTACTAAAAATTGAGTTCTTTTTGTAAAGCAAAAGTAGGCATCCAAAATAAAATATAAATTGCGAAATTACAAAAATTGAGTTCTTTTGCATAAAACAATAGTACGAATCGAAAAGAGAATATAAATAACCAAATTACTAAAAATTGAGTTCTTTTTCACAACAAAAGTAGGGATCCAAAAAAAAATATAAATTGCGAAATTACAAAAAATTGAGTTCTTTTGCATAAAACAAAAGTACGAATCGAAAAGAGAATATAAAAATCCAAATTACTAAAAATTGACTTTTTTGTAAAGCAAAAGTAGGGATCCAAAATAAAATATAAATTGCGAAATTACAAAAATTGAGTTCTTTTGCATAAAACAAAAATACGAATCGAAAAGAGAATATAAAAATCCAAATTACTAAAAATTGACTTCTTTTTGTAAAGCAAAAGTAGGGATCCAAAATAAAATATAAATTGCCAAATTACAAAAAATTGAATTCTTTTGCATAAAACAAAAGTACGTATCGAGAATGAAATATAAATATCCAAATTACAAAAAATTGAGTTCTTTTGCATAAAACAAAAGTACGAATGGAAAAGAGAATATAAATATCCAAATTACTAAAAATTGAGTTCTTTTTGTAAAGCAAAAGTAGGGATCCAAAATAAAATATAAATTGCGAAATTACAAAAAATTGAGTTCTTTTGCATAAAAAAAAAGTACGTGATCGAGAATGAAATATAAATATCCAAATTACCAAAATTGAGTTCTTTTGCATAAAACAAAAGTACGGATCGAAAAGAGAATAAAAATATTACAAAAATTGAGTTCTTTATCATGAAACAAAAGTACTGAATCGAAAAGAGAATATAAATATCCAAATTACTAAAAATTGAGTTCTTTTTGTAAAGCAAAAGTAGGGATCCAAAATAAAATATAAATTGCGAAATTTACAAAATTGAGTTCTTTTGCATAAAACAAAAGTACGTATCGAGAATGAAATATAAATATCCAAATTAACAAAAATTGAGTTCTTTTGCATAAAACAAAAGTACGAATCGAAAAAAGAATATAAATATCCAAATTACTAAAAATTGAGTTCTTTTTGTAAAGCAAAAGTAGGGATCCAAAATAAAATATAAATTGCGAAATTACAAAAAATTGAGTTCTTTTGCATAAAACAAAAATACGAGTCGAAAAGAGAATATAAAAATCCAAATTACTAAAAATTGACTTCTTTTTGTAAAGCAAAAGTAGGGATCCAAAATAAAATATAAATTGCCAAATTACAAAAATTGAGTTCTTTTGCATAAAACAAAAGTACGTATCGAGAATGAAATATAAATATCCAAATTACAAAATTGAGTTCTTTTGCATAAAACAAAAGTACGAATGGAAAAGAGAATATAAATATCCAAATTACTAAAAATTGAGTTCTTTTTGTAAAGCAAAACTAGGGATCCAAAATAAAATATAAATTGCGAAATTACAAAAAATTGAGTACTTTTGCATAAAACAAAAGTACGTGATCGAGAATGAAATATAAATATCCAAATTACTAAAAATTGAGTTCTTTTGCATAAAACAAAAGTACTGGATCGAAAAGAGAATATAAATATTACAAAAAATTGAGTTCTTTATCATGAAACAAAAGTACGAATCGAAAAGAGAATATAAATATCCAAATTACTAAAAATTGAGTTCTCTTTGTAAAGCAAAAGTAGGGATCCAAAATAAAATATAAATTGCGAAATTACAAAAATTGAGTTCTTTTGCATAAAACAAAAGTACGGATCGAAAGGAGAATATAAATATCCAAATTACTAAAAATTGAGTTCTTTTTGTAAAGCAAAAGTAGGGATCCAAAATAAAATATAAATTGCGAAATTACAAAAAATTGAGTTCCTTTGCATAAAACAAAAGTACGAATCGAAAAGAGAATATAAATATCCAAATTACTAAAAATTGAGTTCTTTTTGTAAAGCAAAAGTAGGGATCCAAAATAAAATATAAATTGCGAAATTACAAAAAATTTAGTTCCTTTGCATAAAACAAAAGTACGAATCGAAAAGAGAATATAAATATCCAAATTACTAAAAATTGAGTTCTTTTTGTAAAGCAAAAGTAGGGATCCAAAATAAAATATAAATTACGAAATTACAAAATTGAGTTCTTTTGCATAAAACAAAAGTACGAATGGAAAAGAGAATATAAATATCCAAATTACTAAAAATTGAGTTCTTTTGTAAAGCAAAAGTAGGGATCCAAAATAAAATATAAATTGCGAAATTACAAAAATTGAGTTCTTTGCATAAAACAAAAGTACGTGATCGAGAATGAAATATAAATATCCAAATTACCAACAATTGAGTTCTTTTGCATAAAACAAAAGTACGGATCGAAAAGAGAATATAAATATTACAAAAAATTGAGTTCTTTATCATGAAACAAAAGTACTGAATCGAAAAGAGAATATAAATATCCAAATTACTAAAAATTGAGTTCTTTTTGTAAAGCAAAAGTAGGGATCCAAAATAAAATATAAATTGCGAAATTACAAAAATTGAGTTCTTTTGCATAAAACAAAAGTACGGATCGAAAGGAGAATATAAATATCCAAATTACTAAAAATTGAGTTCTTTTTGTAAAGCAAAAGTAGGGATCCAAAATAAAATATAAATTGCGAAATTACAAAAATTGAGTTCCTTTGCATAAAACAAAAGTACGAATCGAAAAGAGAGTATAAATATCCAAATTACTAAAAATTGAGTTCTTTTTGTAAAGCAAAAGTAGGGATCCAAAATAAAATATAAATTACGAAATTACAAAAAATTGAGTTCCTTTGCATAAAACAAAAGTACTGAATCGAAGAGAGAATATAAATATCCAAATTACTAAAAATTGAGTTCTTTTGTAAAGCAAAAGTAGGGATCCAAAATAAAATATAAATTGCGAAATTACAAAAATTGAGTTCTTTTGCATAAAACAAAAGTACGTATCGAGAATGAAATATAAATATCCAAATTACCAAAATTGAGTTCTTTTGCATAAAACAAAAGTACGGATCGAAAAGAGAATATAAATATTACAAAAAATTGAGTTCTTTATCATGAAACAAAAGTACGAATCGAAAAGAGAATATAAATATCCAAATTACTAAAAATTGAGTTCTTTTTGTAAAGCAAAACTAGGGATCCAAAATAAAATATAAATTGCGAAATTACAAAAAATTGAGTTCTTTTGCATAAAACAAAAGTACGGATCGAAAGGAGAATATAAATATCCAAATTACTAAAAATTGAGTTCTTTTTGTAAAGCAAAAGTAGGCATCCAAAATAAAATATAAATTGCGAAATTACAAAAAATTGAGTTCTTTTGCATAAAACAATAGTACGAATCGAAAAGAGAATATAAATAACCAAATTACTAAAAATTGAGTTCTTTTTCACAACAAAAGTAGGGATCCAAAATAAAATATAAATTGCGAAATTACAAAAAATTGAGTTCTTTTGCATAAAACAAAAGTATGTATCAAGAATGAAATATAAATATCCAAATTACAAAAAATTGAGTTCTTTTGCATAAAACAAAAGTACGAAACGAAAAGAGAATATAAATATCCAAATTACTAAAAATTGAGTTCTTTTTGTAAAGCAAAAGTAGGGATCCAAAATAAAATATAAATTGCGAATTCCAAAAATTGAGTTCTTTTGCATAAAACAAAAGTACGTATCGAGAATGAAATATAAATATCCAAATTACAAAAATTGAGTTCTTTTGCATAAAACAAAAGTACTGGATCGAAAAGAGAATATAAATATTACAAAAAATTGAGTTCTTTATCATGAAACAAAAGTACTGAATCGAAAAGAGACTATAAATATCCAAATTACTAAAAATTGAGTTCTTTTTGTAAAGCAAAAGTAGGGATCCAAAATAAAATATAAATTGCGAAATTACAAAAAATTGAGTTCTTTTGCATAAAACAAAAATACGAATCGAAAAGAGAATATAAAAATCCAAATTACTAAAAATTTACATCTTTTTGTAAAGCAAAAGTAGGGATCCAAAATAAAATATAAATTGCCAAATTACAAAAATTGAGTTCTTTTGCATAAAACAAAAGTACGTATCAAGAATGAAATATAAATATCCAAATTACAAAAATTGAGTTCTTTTGCATAAAACAAAAGTACGAATCGAAAAGAGAATATAAATATCCAAATTACTAAATATTGAGTTCTTTTTGTAAAGCAAATGTAGGGATCCAAAATAAAATATAAATTGCGGAATTCCAAAAAATTGAGTTCTTTTGCATAAAACAAAAGTACATATCGAGAATGAAATATAAATATCCAAATTACAAAAAATTGAGTTCTTTTGCATAAAACAAAAGTACGGATCGAAAAGAAAATATAAATATCCAAAATAGTACGGATCGAAAGGAGAATATAAAAATATCCAAATTACTAAAAATTGACTTTTTTTGTAAAGCAAAAGTAGGGATCAAAAATAAAATATAAATTGCGAAATTACAAAAAATTGAGTTCTTTTGCATAAAACAAAAGTACGTATCGAGAATGAAATATAAATATCCAAATTACCAAAAATTGAGTTCTTTTGCATAAAACAAAAGTACATATCGAGAATGAAATATAAATATCCAAATTACAAAAAATTGAGTTCTTTTGCATAAAACAAAAGTACGGATCGAAAAGAAAATATAAATATCCAAAATAGTAAAAATTGAGTTCTTTTTTGTAAAAGCAAAAGTAGGGATCCAAAATAAAATATAAATTGCAAAATTACAAAAAAATTGAGTTCCTATGCATAAAACAAAAGTACGAATCGAAAAGAGAATATAAATATCCAAATTACTAAAAATTGAGTTCTTTTTGTAAAGCAAAAGTAGGGATCCAAAATAAAATATAAATTGCCAAATTACAAAAAATTGAGTTGTTTTGCATAAAACAAAAGTACGTATCAAGAATGAAATATAAATATCCAAATTACAAAAAATTGAGTTCTTTTGCATAAAACAAAAGTACGAATCGAAAAGAGAATATAAATATCCAAATTACTAAAAATTGAGTTCTTTTTGTAAAGCAAAAGTAGGGATCCAAAATAAAATATAAATTATGAATTCAAAAATTGAGTTCTTTTGCATAAAACAAAAGTACGTATCGAGAATGAAATATAAATATCCAAATTACAAAAATTGAGTTCTTTTGCATAAAACAAAAGTACGGATCGAAAAGAGAATATAAATATTACAAAAAATTGAGTTCTTTATCATGAAACAAAAGTACGAATCGAAAAGAGAATATAAATATCCAAATTACTAAAAATTGAGTTCTTTTGTAAAGCAAAAGTAGGGATCCAAAATAAAATATAAATTGCGAAATTACAAAAATTGAGTTCTTTTGCATAAAACAAAAATACGAATCGAAAAGAGAATATAAAAATCCAAATTACTAAAAATTGACATCTTTTTGTAAAGCAAAAGTAGGGATCCAAAATAAAATATAAATTGCCAAATTACAAAAATTGAGTTCTTTTGCATAAAACAAAAGTACGTATCAAGAATGAAATATAAATATCCAAATTACAAAAAATTGAGTTCTTTTGCATAAAACAAAAGTACGAATCGAAAAGAGAATATAAATATCCAAATTACTAAATATTGAGTTCTTTTTGTAAAGCAAAAGTAGAGATCCAAAATAAAATAAAAATTGCGGAATTCCAAAAAATTGAGTTCTTTTGCATAAAACAAAAGTACATATCGAGAATGAAACATAAATATCCAAATTACAAAAAATTGAGTTCTTTTGCATAAAACAATAGTACGAATCGAAAAGAGAATATAAATAACCAAATTACTAAAAATTGAGTTCTTTTTCACAACAAAAGTAGGGATCCAAAATAAAATATAAATTGCGAAATTACAAAAAATTTAGTTCTTTTGCATAAAACAAAAGTACGAATCGAAAAGAGAATATAAAAATCCAAATTACTAAAAATTGACTTTTTTTGTAAAGCAAAAGTAGGGATCCAAAATAAAATATAAATTGCCAAATTACAAAAAATTGAATTCTTTTGCATAAAACAAAAATACGAATCGAAAAGAGAATATAAAAATCCAAATTACTAAAAATTGACTTCTTTTTCTAAAGCAAAAGTAGGGATCCAAAATAAAATATAAATTGCCAAATTACAAAAAATTGAATTCTTTTGCATAAAACAAAAATACGAATCGAAAAGAGAATATAAAAATCCAAATTACTAAAAATTGACTTCTTTTTCTAAAGCAAAAGTAGGGATCCAAAATAAAATATAAATTGCCAAATTACAAAAATTGAATTCTTTTGCATAAAACAAAAGTACGTGATCGAGAATGAAATATAAATATCCAAATTACAAAAAATTGAGTTCTTTTGCATAAAACAAAAGTACGAATGGAAAAGAGAATATAAATATCCAAATTACTAAAAATTGAGTTCTTTTTGTAAAGCAAAAGTAGGGATCCAAAATAAAATATAAATTGCGAAATTACAAAAATTGAGTTCTTTTGCATAAAACAAAAGTACGTGATCGAGAATGAAATATAAATATCCAAATTACTAAAATTGAGTTCTTTTGCATAAAACAAAAGTACGGATCGAAAAGAGAATATAAATATTACAAAAAATTGAGTTCTTTATCATGAAACAAAAGTACTGAATCGAAAAGAGAATATAAATATCCAAATTACTAAAAATTGAGTTCTTTTTGTAAAGCAAAAGTAGGGATCCAAAATAAAATATAAATTGCAAAATTACAAAAAATTGAGTTCTTTTGCATAAAACAAAAATACGAATCGAAAAGAGAATATAAAAATCCAAATTACTAAAAATTGACATCTTTTTGTAAAGCAAAAGTAGGGATCCAAAATAAAATATAAATTGCCAAATTACAAAAAATTGAGTTCTTTTGCATAAAACAAAAGTACGTATCAAGAATGAAATATAAATATCCAAATTACAAAAATTGAGTTCTTTTGCATAAAACAAAAGTACTGAATCGAAAAGAGAATATAAATATCCAAATTACTAAATATTGAGTTCTTTTGTAAAGCAAAAGTAGGGATCCAAAATAAAATATAAATTATGAATTCCAAAAATTGAGTTCTTTTGCATAAAACAAAAGTACATATCGAGAATGAAATATAAATATCCAAATTAGAAAAAATTGAGTTCTTTTGCATAAAACAAAAGTACGGATCGAAAAGAAAATATAAATATCCAAAATAGTAAAAATTGAGTTCTTTTTTGTAAAAGCAAAAGTAGGGATCCAAAATAAAATATAAATTGCAAAATTACAAAAAATTGAGTTCCTATGCATAAAACAAAAGTACTGAATCGAAAAGAGAATATAAATATCCAAATTACTAAAAATTGAGTTCTTTTGTAAAGCAAAAGTAGGGATCCAAAATAAAATATAAATTGCCAAATTACAAAAATTGAGTTCTTTTGCATAAAACAAAAGTACGTATCAAGAATGAAATATAAATATCCAAATTACAAAAATTGAGTTCTTTTGCATAAAACAAAAGTACTGAATCGAAAAGAGAATATAAATATCCAAATTACTAAAAATTGAGTTCTTTTTGTAAAGCAAAAGTAGGGATCCAAAATAAAATATAAATTGCGAATTCCAAAATTGAGTTCTTTTGCATAAAACAAAAGTACGTATCGAGAATGAAATATAAATATCCAAATTACAAAAATTGAGTTCTTTTGCATAAAACAAAAGTACGGATCGAAAAGAGAATATAAATATTACAAAAAATTGAGTTCTTTATCATGAAACAAAAGTACGAATCGAAAAGAGAATATAAATATCCAAATTACTAAAAATTGAGTTCTTTTTGTAAAGCAAAAGTAGGGATCCAAAATAAAATATAAATTGCGAAATTACAAAAATTGAGTTCTTTTGCATAAAACAAAAATACGAATCGAAAAGAGAATATAAAAATCCAAATTACTAAAAATTGACATCTTTTTGTAAAGCAAAAGTAGGGATCCAAAATAAAATATAAATTGCCAAATTACAAAATTGAGTTCTTTTGCATAAAACAAAAGTACGTGATCAAGAATGAAATATAAATATCCAAATTACAAAAATTGAGTTCTTTTGCATAAAACAAAAGTACGAATCGAAAAGAGAATATAAATATCCAAATTACTAAATATTGAGTTCTTTTTGTAAAGCAAAAGTAGAGATCCAAAATAAAATAAAAATTGCGGAATTCCAAAAAATTGAGTTCTTTTGCATAAAACAAAAGTACATATCGAGAATGAAATATAAATATCCAAATTACAAAAAATTGAGTTCTTTTGCATAAAACAATAGTACGAATCGAAAAGAGAATATAAATAACCAAATTACTAAAAATTGAGTTCTTTTTCACAACAAAAGTAGGGATCCAAAATAAAATATAAATTGCGAAATTACAAAAATTTAGTTCTTTTGCATAAAACAAAAGTACTGAATCGAAAAGAGAATATAAAAATCCAAATTACTAAAAATTGACTTTTTTGTAAAGCAAAAGTAGGGATCCAAAATAAAATATAAATTGCGAAATTACAAAAAATTGAGTTCTTTTGCATAAAACAAAAATACGAATCGAAAAGAGAATATAAAAATCCAAATTACTAAAAATTGACTTCTTTTTGTAAAGCAAAAGTAGGGATCCAAAATAAAATATAAATTGCCAAATTACAAAAAATTGAATTCTTTTGCATAAAACAAAAATACGAATCGAAAAGAGAATATAAAAATCCAAATTACTAAAAATTGACTTCTTTTTCTAAAGCAAAAGTAGGGATCCAAAATAAAATATAAATTGCCAAATTACAAAATTGAGTTCTTTTGCATAAAACAAAAGTACGTGATCGAGAATGAAATATAAATATCCAAATTACAAAAATATGAGTTCTTTTGCATAAAACAAAAGTACGAATGGAAAAGAGAATATAAATATCCAAATTACTAAAAATTGAGTTCTTTTTGTAAAGCAAAAGTAGGGATCCAAAATAAAATATAAATTGCGAAATTACAAAAATTGAGTTCTTTTGCATAAAACAAAAGTACGTGATCGAGAATGAAATATAAATATCCAAATTACTAAAATTGAGTTCTTTTGCATAAAACAAAAGTACGGATCGAAAAGAGAATTTAAATATTACAAAAAATTGAGTTCTTTATCATGAAACAAAAGTACTGAATCGAAAAGAGAATATAAATATCCAAATTACTAAAAATTGAGTTCTTTTTGTAAAGCAAAAGTAGGGATCCAAAATAAAATATAAATTGCAAAATTACAAAAATTGAGTTCTTTTGCATAAAACAAAAATACTGAATCGAAAAGAGAATATAAAAATCCAAATTACTAAAAATTGACTTCTTTTTGTAAAGCAAAAGTAGGGATCCAAAATAAAATATAAATTGCCAAATTACAAAAATTGAGTTCTTTTGCATAAAACAAAAGTACGTGATCGAGAATGAAATATAAATATCCAAATTACAAAATTGAGTTCTTTTGCATAAAACAAAAGTACTGAATGGAAAAGAGAATATAAATATCAAAATTACTAAAAATTGAGTTCTTTTTGTAAAGCAAAAGTAGGGATCCAAAATAAAATATAAATTGCGAAATTACAAAAAATTGAGTTCTTTTGCATAAAACAAAAGTACGTATCGAGAATGAAATATAAATATCCAAATTACCAAAAATTGAGTTCTTTTGCATAAAACAAAAGTACGGATCGAAAAGAGAATATAAATATTACAAAAAATTGAGTTCTTTATCATGAAACAAAAGTACGAATCGAAAAGAGAATATAAATATCCAAATTACTAAAAATTGAGTTCTTTTTGTAAAGCAAAAGTAGGGATCCAAAATAAAATATAAATTGCGAAATTACAAAAAATTGAGTTCTTTTGCATAAAACAAAAATACGAATCGAAAAGAGAATATAAAAATCCAAATTACTAAAAATTGACTTCTTTTTGTAAAGCAAAAGTAGGGATCCAAAATAAAATATAAATTGCCAAATTACAAAAAATTGAGTTCTTTTGCATAAAACAAAAGTACGTATCGAGAATGAAATATAAATATCCAAATTACAAAAAATTGAGTTCTTTTGCATAAAACAAAAGTACGAATCGAAAAGAGAATATAAATATGCAAATTACTAAAAATTGAGTTCTTGTTGTAAAGCAAAAGTAGGGATCCAGAATAAAATATAAATTGCGAAATTACAAAAAATTGAGTTCTTTTGCATAAAACAAAAGTACGGATCGAAAGGAGAATATAAATATCCAAATTACTAAAAATTGAGTTCTTTTTGTAAAGCAAAAGTAGGGATCCAAAATAAAATATAAATTGCGAAATTACAAAAAATTGAGTTCTTTTGCATAAAACAAAAGTACGGATCGAAAGGAGAATATAAATATCCAAATTACTAAAAATTGAGTTCTTTTTGTAAAGCAAAAGTAGGCATCCAAAATAAAATATAAATTGCGAAATTACAAAAAATTGAGTTCTTTTGCATAAAACAATAGTACGAATCGAAAAGAGAATATAAATAACCAAATTACTAAAAATTGAGTTCTTTTTCACAACAAAAGTAGGGATCCAAAATAAAATATAAATTGCGAAATTACAAAAAATTTAGTTCTTTTGCATAAAACAAAAGTACGAATCGAAAAGAGAATATAAAAATCCAAATTACTAAAAATTGACTTTTTTTGTAAAGCAAAAGTAGGGATCCAAAATAAAATATAAATTGCAAAATTACAAAAAATTGAGTTCTTTTGCATAAAACAAAAATACGAATCGAAAAGAGAATATAAAAATCCAAATTACTAAAAATTGACTTCTTTTTCTAAAGCAAAAGTAGGGATCCAAAATAAAATATAAATTGCCAAATTACAAAAAATTGAATTCTTTTGCATAAAACAAAAGTACGTATCGAGAATGAAATATAAATATCCAAATTACAAAAAATTGAGTTCTTTTGCATAAAACAAAAGTACGAATGGAAAAGAGAATATAAATATCCAAATTACTAAAAATTGAGTTCTTTTTGTAAAGCAAAAGTAGGGATCCAAAATAAAATATAAATTGCGAAATTACAAAAAATTGAGTTCTTTTGCATAAAACAAAAGTACGTATCGAGAATGAAATATAAATATCCAAATTACCAAAAATTGAGTTCTTTTGCATAAAACAAAAGTACGGATCGAAAAGAGAATATAAATATTACAAAAAATTGAGTTCTTTATCATGAAACAAAAGTACGAATCGAAAAGAGAATATAAATATCCAAATTACTAAAAATTGAGTTCTTTTTGTAAAGCAAAAGTAGGGATCCAAAATAAAATATAAATTGCGAAATTACAAAAATTGAGTTCTTTTGCATAAAACAAAAATACGAATCGAAAAGAGAATATAAAAATCCAAATTACTAAAAATTGACTTCTTTTTGTAAAGCAAAAGTAGGGATCCAAAATAAAATATAAATTGCCAAATTACAAAAAATTGAGTTCTTTTGCATAAAACAAAAGTACGTATCGAGAATGAAATATAAAAATCCAAATTACAAAAAATTGAGTTCTTTTGCATAAAACAAAAGTACGAATCGAAAAGAGAATATAAATATCCAAATTACTAAAAATTGAGTTCTTGTTGTAAAGCAAAAGTAGGGATCCAGAATAAAATATAAATTGCGAAATTACAAAAAATTGAGTTCTTTTGCATAAAACAAAAGTACGGATCGAAAGGAGAATATAAATATCCAAATTACTAAAAATTGAGTTCTTTTTGTAAAGCAAAAGTAGGGATCCAAAATAAAATATAAATTGCGAAATTACAAAAAATTGAGTTCTTTTGCATAAAATAAAAGTACGAATCGAAAAGAGAATATAAAAATCCAAATTACTAAAAATTGACTTCTTTTTGTACAGCAAAAGTAGGGATCCAAAATAAAATATAAATTGCCAAATTACAAAAAATTGAGTTCTTTTGCATAAAACAAAAGTACGTATCGAGAATGTTATATAAATATCCAAATTACAAAAAATTGAGTTCTTTTGCATAAAACAAAAGTACGAATCGAAAAGAGAATATAAAAATCCAAATTACTAAAAATTGACTTCTTTTTCTAAAGCAAAAGTAGGGATCCAAAATAAAATATAAATTGCGAAATTACAAAAAATTGAGTTCTTTTGCATAAAACAAAAGTACGTATCGAGAACGAAATATAAATATCGAAATTAACAAAAATTTAGTTCTTTTGCATAAAATAAAAGTACGAATCGAAAAGAGAATATAAATATCCAAATTACTAAAAATTGAGTTCTTTTTGTAAAGCAAAAGTAGGGATCCAAAATAAAATATAAATTGCGGAATTCAAAAAAACTAAGTTCTTTTGCATAAAACAAAAGTACGAATCGAAAAGAGAATATAAAAATCCAAATTACTAAAAATTGACTTCTTTTTGTAAAGCAAAAGTAGGGATCCAAAATAAAATATAAATTTCCAAATTACAAAAAATTGAGTTCTTTTGCATAAAACAAAAGTACGTATCGAGAATGAAATATAAAAATCCAAATTACAAAAAATTGAGTTCTTTTGCATAAAACAAAAGTACGAATCGAAAAGAGAATATAAATATCCAAATTACTAAAAATTGAGTTCTTTTTGTAAAGCAAAAGTAGGGATCCAAAATAAAATATAAATTGCGGAATTCCAAAAAATTGAGTTCTTTTGCATAAAACAAAAGTACGTATCGAGAATGAAATATAAATATCCAAATTTCAAAAAAATTGAGTTCTTTTGCATAAAACAAAAGTACGGATCGAAAAGAGAATATAAATATTACAAAAAATTGAGTTCTTTATCATGAAACAAAAGTACGAATCGAAAAGAGAATATAAATATCCAAATTACTAAAAATTGAGTTCTTTTTGTAAAGCAAAAGTAGGGATCCAAAATAAAATATAAATTGCGAAATTACAAAAAATTGAGTTCTTTTGCATAAAACAAAAATACGAATCGAAAAGAGAATATAAAAATCCAAATTACTAAAAATTGACATCTTTTTGTAAAGCAAAAGTAGGGATCCAAAATAAAATATAAATTGCCAAATTACAAAAATTGAGTTCTTTTGCATAAAACAAAAGTACGTATCAAGAATGAAATATAAATATCCAAATTACAAAAATTGAGTTCTTTTGCATAAAACAAAAGTACGAATCGAAAAGAGAATATAAATATCCAAATTACTAAAAATTGAGTTCTTTTTGTAAAGCAAAAGTAGGGATCCAAAATAAAATATAAATTGCGGAATTCCAAAAATTGAGTTCTTTTGCATAAAACAAAAGTACGTGATCGAGAATGAAATATAAATATCCAAATTACAAAAATTGAGTTCTTTTGCATAAAACAAAAGTACGGATCGAAAAGAGAATATAAATATTACAAAAAATTGAGTTCTTTATCATGAAACAAAAGTACGAATCGAAAAGAGAATATAAATATCCAAATTACTAAAAATTGAGTTCTTTTGTAAAGCAAAAGTAGGGATCCAAAATAAAATATAAATTGCGAAATTACAAAAAATTGAGTTCTTTTGCATAAAGCAAAAGTACGTATCGAGAATGAAATATAAATATCCAAATTACCAAAAATTGAGTTCTTTTGCATAAAACAAAAGTACGGATCGAAAAGAGAATATAAATATTACAAAAAATTGAGTTCTTTATCATGAAACAAAAGTACTGAATCGAAAGAGAATATAAATATCAAATTACTAAAAATTGAGTTCTTTTGTAAAGCAAAAGTAGGGATCCAAAATAAAATATAAATTGCGAATTCCAAAAATTGAGTTCTTTTGCATAAAACAAAAGTACGTATCGAGAATGAAATATAAATATCCAAATTTCAAAAAATTGAGTTCTTTTGCATAAAACAAAAGTACTGGATCGAAAAGAGAATATAAATATTACAAAAAATTGAGTTCTTTATCATGAAACAAAAGTACGAATCGAAAAGAGAATATAAATATCCAAATTACTAAAAATTGAGTTCTTTTTGTAAAGCAAAAGTAGGGATCCAAAATAAAATATAAATTGCGAAATTACAAAAAATTGAGTTCTTTTGCATAAAACAAAAATACGAATCGAAAAGAGAATATAAAAATCCAAATTACTAAAAATTGACATCTTTTTGTAAAGCAAAAGTAGGGATCCAAAATAAAATATAAATTGCCAAATTACAAAAATTGAGTTCTTTTGCATAAAACAAAAGTACGTATCAAGAATGAAATATAAATATCCAAATTACAAAAATTGAGTTCTTTTGCATAAAACAAAAGTACTGAATCGAAAAGAGAATATAAATATCCAAATTACTAAAAATTGAGTTCTTTTTGTAAAGCAAAAGTAGGGATCCAAAATAAAATATAAATTGCGAATTCCAAAAATTGAGTTCTTTTGCATAAAACAAAAGTACGTATCGAGAATGAAATATAAATATCCAAATTACAAAAATTGAGTTCTTTTGCATAAAACAAAAGTACGGATCGAAAAGAGAATATAAATATTACAAAAAATTGAGTTCTTTATCATGAAACAAAAGTACGAATCGAAAAGAGAATATAAATATCCAAATTACTAAAAATTGAGTTCTTTTTGTAAAGCAAAAGTAGGGATCCAAAATAAAATATAAATTGCGAAATTACAAAAAATTGAGTTCTTTTTGTAAAGCAAAAGTACGTATCGAGAATGAAATATAAATATCCAAATTACCAAAAATTGAGTTCTTTTGCATAAAACAAAAGTACGGATCGAAAAGAGAATATAAATATTACAAAAATTGAGTTCTTTATCATGAAACAAAAGTACTGAATCGAAAAGAGAATATAAATATCCAAATTACTAAAAATTGAGTTCTTTTTGTAAAGCAAAAGTAGGGATCCAAAATAAAATATAAATTGCGAAATTACAAAAAATTGAGTTCTTTTGCATAAAACAAAAATACGAATCGAAAAGAGAATATAAAAATCCAAATTACTAAAAATTGACTTCTTTTTGTAAAGCAAAAGTAGGGATCCAAAATAAAATATAAATTGCCAAATTACAAAAATTGAGTTCTTTTGCATAAAACAAAAGTACGTATCGAGAATGAAATATAAATATCCAAATTACAAAAATTGAGTTCTTTTGCATAAAACAAAAGTACGAATCGAAAAGAGAATATAAATATCCAAATTACTAAAAATTGAGTTCTTGTTGTAAAGCAAAAGTAGGGATCCAAAATAAAATATAAATTGCGAAATTACAAAAAATTGAGTTCTTTTGCATAAAACAAAAGTACTGGATCGAAAGGAGAATATAAATATCCAAATTACTAAAAATTGAGTTCTTTTTGTAAAGCAAAAGTAGGGATCCAAAATAAAATATAAATTGCGAAATTACAAAAATTGAGTTCTTTTGCATAAAATAAAAGTACTGAATCGAAAAGAGAATATAAAAATCCAAATTACTAAAAATTGACTTCTTTTTGTACAAGCAAAAGTAGGGATCCAAAATAAAATATAAATTGCCAAATTACAAAAATTGAGTTCTTTTGCATAAAACAAAAGTACGTATCGAGAATGAAATATAAATATCCAAATTACAAAAATTGAGTTCTTTTGCATAAAACAAAAGTACGAATCGAAAAGAGAATATAAAAATCCAAATTACTAAAAATTGACTTCTTTTTGTAAAGCAAAATTAGGGATCCAAAATAAAATATAAATTGCGAAATTACAAAAATTGAGTTCTTTTGCATAAAACAAAAGTACGTATCGAGAACGAAATATAAATATCCAAATTAACAAAAATAGAGTTCTTTTGCATAAAATAAAAGTACTGAATCGAAAAGAGAATATAAATATCCAAATTACTAAAAATTGAGTTCTTTTGTAAAGCAAAAGTAGGGATCCAAAATAAAATATAAATTGCGAATTCAAAAAACTAAGTTCTTTTGCATAAAACAAAAGTACTGAATCGAAAAGAGAATATAAAAATCCAAATTACTAAAAATTGACTTCTTTTTGTAAAGCAAAAGTAGGGATCCAAAATAAAATATAAATTTCCAAATTACAAAAATTGAGTTCTTTTGCATAAAACAAAAGTACGTATCGAGAATGAAATATAAATATCCAAATTACAAAAATTGAGTTCTTTTGCATAAAACAAAAGTACTGAATCGAAAAGAGAATATAAATATCCAAATTACTAAAAATTGAATTCTTTTGTAAAGCAAAAGTAGGGATCCAAAATAAAATATAAATTGCGAATTCCAAAAATTGAGTTCTTTTGCATAAAACAAAAGTACGTATCGAGAATGAAATATAAATATCCAAATTACAAAAATTGAGTTCTTTTGCATAAAACAAAAGTACGGATCGAAAAGAGAATATAAATATTACAAAAAATTGAGTTCTTTATCATGAAACAAAAGTACTGAATCGAAAAGAGAATATAAATATCCAAATTACTAAAAATTGAGTTCTTTTGTAAAGCAAAAGTAGGGATCCAAAATAAAATATAAATTGCGAAATTACAAAAATTGAGTTCTTTTGCATAAAACAAAAATACGAATCGAAAAGAGAATATAAAAATCCAAATTACTAAAAATTGACATCTTTTTGTAAAGCAAAAGTAGGGATCCAAAATAAATTATAAATTGCCAAATTACAAAAATTGAGTTCTTTTGCATAAAACAAAAGTACGTATCAAGAATGAAATATAAATATCCAAATTACAAAAATTGAGTTCTTTTGCATAAAACAAAAGTACTGAATCGAAAAGAGAATATAAATATCCAAATTACTAAAAATTGAGTTCTTTTTGTAAAGCAAAAGTAGGGATCCAAAATAAAATATAAATTGCGAATTCCAAAACTTGAGTTCTTTTGCATAAAACAAAAGTACGTATCGAGAATGAAATATAAATATCCAAATTACAAAAATTGAGTTCTTTTGCATAAAACAAAAGTACTGGATCGAAAAGAGAATATAAATATTACAAAAAATTGAGTTCTTTATCATGAAACAAAAGTACGAATCGAAAAGAGAATATAAATATCCAAATTACTAAAAATTGAGTTCTTTTTTTAAAGCAAAAGTAGGGATCCAAAATAAAATATAAATTGCGAAATTACAAAAAATTGAGTTCTTTTGCATAAAAAAAAAATACGAATCGAAAAGAGAATATAAAAATCCAAATTACTAAAAATTGACATCTTTTTGTAAAGCAAAAGTAGGGATCCAAAATAAAATATAAATTGCCAAATTACAAAAAATTGAGTTCTTTTGCATAAAACAAAAGTACGTATCAAGAATCAAATATAAATATCCAAATTACAAAAATTGAGTTCTTTTGCATAAAACAAAAGTACGAATCGAAAAGAGAATATAAATATCCAAATTACTAAAAATTGAGTTCTTTTTGTAAAGCAAAAGTAGGGATCCAAAATAAAATATAAATTGCGAATTCCAAAAATTGAGTTCTTTTGCATAAAACAAAAGTACGTATCGAGAATGAAATATAAATATCCAAATTACAAAAAATTGAGTTCTTTTGCATAAAACAAAAGTACGGATCGAAAAGAGAATATAAATATTACAAAAAATTGAGTTCTTTATCATGAAACAAAAGTACGAATCGAAAAGAGAATATAAATATCCAAATTACTAAAAATTGAGTTCTTTTTGTAAAGCAAAAGTAGGGATCCAAAATAAAATATAAATTGCGGAATTCCAAAAAATTGAGTTCTTTTGCATAAAACAAAAGTACGTATCGAGAATGAAATATAAATATCCAAATTACAAAAATTGAGTTCTTTTGCATAAAACAAAAGTACGGATCGAAAAGAGAATATAAATATTACAAAAAATTGAGTTCTTTATCATGAAACAAAAGTACGAATCGAAAAGAGAATATAAATATCCAAATTACTAAAAATTGAGTTCTTTTTGTAAAGCAAAAGTAGGGATCCAAAATAAAATATAAATTGCGAAATTACAAAAAATTGAGTTCTTTTGCATAAAACAAAAGTACGTATCGAGAATGAAATATAAATATCCAAATTACCAAAAATTGAGTTCTTTTGCATAAAACAAAAGTACGGATCGAAAAGAGAATATAAATATTACAAAAAATTGAGTTCTTTATGATGAAACAAAAGTACGAATCGAAAAGAGAATATGAATATCCAAATTACTAAAAATTGAGTTCTTTTTGTAAAGCAAAAGTAGGGATCCAAAATAAAATATAAATTGCGAAATTACAAAAAATTGAGTTCTTTTGTATAAAACAAAAGTACGGATCGAAAGGAGAATATAAATATCCAAATTACTAAAAATTGAGTTCTTTTTGTAAAGCAAAAGTACGGATCCAAAATAAAATATAAATTGCGAAATTACAAAAAATTGAGTTCCTTTGCATAAAACAAAAGTACGAATCGAAAAGATTACTAAAAATTGAGTTCTTTTTGTAAAGCAAAAGTAGGGATCCAAAATAAAATATAAATTACGAAATTACAAAAAATTGAGTTCTTTTGCATAAAACAAAAGTACGAATGGGAAAGAGAATATAAATATCCAAATTACTAAAAATTGAGTTCTTTTTGTAAAGCAAAAGTAGGGATCCAAAATAAAATATAAATTGCGAAATTACAAAAAATTGAGTTCTTTTGCATAAAACAAAAGTACGTATCGAGAATGAAATATAAATATCCAAATTACAAAAAAATTGAGTTCTTTTGCATAAAACAAAAGTACTGGATCGAAAAGAGAATATAAATATTACAAAAAATTGAGTTCTTTATCATGAAACAAAAGTACGAATCGAAAAGAGAATATAAATATCCAAATTACTAAAAATTGAGTTCTTTTTGTAAAGCAAAAGTAGGGATCCAAAATAAAATATAAATTGCGAAATTACAAAAAATTGAGTTCTTTTGCATAAAACAAAAGTACGGATCGAAAGGAGAATATAAATATCCAAATTACTAAAAATTGACTTTTTTTGTAAAGCAAAAGTAGGGATCCAAAATAAAATATAAATTGCGAAATTACAAAAAATTGAGTTCTTTTGCATAAAACAAAAGTACGTATCGAGAATGAAATATAAATATCCAAATTACCAAAAATTGAGTTCTTTTGCATAAAACAAAAGTACGAATCGAAAAGAGAATATAAATATCCAAATTACTAAAAATTGAGTTCTTTTTGTAAAGCAAAAGTAGGGATCCAAAATAAAATATAAATTGCGAAATTACAAAAAATTGAGTTCTTTTGCATAAAACAAAAATATGAATCGAAAAGAGAATATAAAAATCCAAATTACTAAAAATTGACTTCTTTTTGTAAAGCAAAAGTAGGGATCCAAAATAAAATATAAATTGCCAAATTACAAAAAATTGAGTTCTTTTGCATAAAACAAAAGTACGTATCGAGAATGAAATATAAATATCCAAATTACAAAAATTGAGTTCTTTTGCATAAAACAAAAGTACGAATGGAAAAGAGAATATAAATATCCAAATTACTAAAAATTGAGTTCTTTTTGTAAAGCAAAAGTAGGGATCCAAAATAAAATATAAATTGCGAAATTACAAAAATTGAGTTCTTTTGCATAAAACAAAAGTACGTATCGAGAATGAAATATAAATATCCAAATTACCAAAAATTGAGTTCTTTTGCATAAAACAAAAGTACGGATCGAAAAGAGAATATAAATATTACAAAAAATTGAGTTCTTTATCATGAAACAAAAGTACGAATCGAAAAGAGAATATAAATATCCAAATTACTAAAAATTGAGTTCTTTTTGTAAAGCAAAAGTAGGGATCCAAAATAAAATATAAATTGCGAAATTACAAAAAATTGAGTTCTTTTGCATAAAACAAAAATACGAATCGAAAAGAGAATATAAAAATCCAAATTACTAAAAATTGACTTCTTTTTGTAAAGCAAAAGTAGGGATCCAAAATAAAATATAAATTGCGAAATTACAAAAAATTGAGTTCTTTTGCATAAAACAAAAGTACGGATCGAAAGGAGAATACAAATATCCAAATTACTAAAAATTGAGTTCTTTTTGTAAAGCAAAAGTACGGATCCAAAATAAAATATAAATTGCGAAATTACAAAAAATTGAGTTCCTTTGCATAAAACAAAAGTACGAATCGAAAAGAGAATATAAATATCCAAATTACTAAAAATTGAGTTCTTTTTGTAAAGCAAAAGTAGAGATCCAAAATAAAATATAAATTACGAAATTACAAAAAATTGAGTTCTTTTGCATAAAACAAAAGTACGAATGGAAAAGAGAATATAAATATCCAAATTACTAAAAATTGAGTTCTTTTTGTAAAGCAAAAGTAGGGATCCAAAATAAAATATAAATTGCGAAATTACAAAAAATTGAGTTCTTTTGCATAAAACAAAAGTACGTATTGAGAATGAAATATAAATATCCAAATTACCAAAAATTGAGTTCTTTTGCATAAAACAAAAGTACGGATCGAAAAGAGAATATAAATATTACAAAAAATTGAGTTCTTTATCATGAAACAAAAGTACGAATCGAAAAGAGAATATAAATATCCAAATTACTAAAAATTGAGTTCTTTTTGTAAAGCAAAAGTAGGGATCCAAAATAAAATATAAATTGCGAAATTACAAAAAATTGAGTTCTTTTGCATAAAACAAAAATACGAATCGAAAAGAGAATATAAAAATCCAAATTACTAAAAATTGACTTCTTTTTGTAAAGCAAAAGTAGGGATCCAAAATAAAATATAAATTGCCAAATTACAAAAAATTGAGTTCTTTTGCATAAAACAAAAGTAAGGATTGAAAGGAGAATACAAATATCCAAATTACTAAAAATTGAGTTCTTTTTGTAAAGCAAAAGTAGGGATCCAAAATAAAATATAAATTGCGAAATTACAAAAAATTGAGTTCCTTTGCATAAAACAAAAGTACGAATCGAAAAGAGAATATAAATATCCAAATTACTAAAAATTGAGTTCTTTTTGTAAAGCAAAAGTAGGGATCCAAAATAAAATATAAATTGCGAAATTACAAAAAATTGAGTTCTTTTGCATAAAACAAAAGTACGTATCGAGAATGAAATATAAATATCCAAATTACCAAAAATTGAGTTCTTTTGCATAAAACAAAAGTACGGATCGAAAAGAGAATATAAATATTACAAAAAATTGAGTTCTTTATCATGAAACAAAAGTACGAATCGAAAAGAGAATATAAATATCCAAATTACTAAAAATTGAGTTCTTTTTGTAAAGCAAAAGTAGGGATCCAAAATAAAATATAAATTGCGAAATTACAAAAAATTGAGTTCTTTTGCATAAAACAAAAATATGAATCGAAAAGAGAATATAAAAATCCAAATTACTAAAAATTGACTTCTTTTTGTAAAGCAAAAGTAGGGATCCAAAATAAAATATAAATTGCCAAATTACAAAAATTGAGTTCTTTTGCATAAAACAAAAGTACGTATCGAGAATGAAATATAAATATCCAAATTACAAAAATTGAGTTCTTTTGCATAAAACAAAAGTACGAATCGAAAAGAGAATATAAATATCCAAATTACTAAAAATTGAGTTCTTTTTGTAAAGCAAAAGTAGGGATCCAAAATAAAATATAAATTGCGAAATTACAAAAAATTGAGTTCTTTTGCATAAAACAAAAGTACTGGATCGAAAGGAGAATATAAATATCCAAATTACTAAAAATTGAGTTCTTTTGTAAAGCAAAAGTAGGGATCCAAAATAAAATATAAATTGCGAAATTACAAAAATTGAGTTCTTTTGCATAAAACAAAAGTACGTATCGAGAATGAAATATAAATATCCAAATTACAAAAATTGAGTTCTTTTGCATAAAACAAAAGTACTGAATCGAAAAGAGAATATAAAAATCCAAATTACTAAAAATTGACTTCTTTTTGTAAAGCAAAAGTAGGGATCCAAAATAAAATATAAATTTCCAAATTACAAAAATTGAGTTCTTTTGCATAAAACAAAAGTACGTATCGAGAATAAAATATAAATATCCAAATTACAAAAAATTGAGTTCTTTTGCATAAAACAAAAGTACGAATCGAAAAGAGAATATAAATATCCAAATTACTAAAAATTGAGTTCTTTTTGTAAAGCAAAAGTAGGGATCCAAAATAAAATATAAATTGCGAATTCCAAAAATTGAGTTCTTTTGCATAAAACAAAAGTACGTATCGAGAATGAAATATAAATATCCAAATTACAAAAAATTGAGTTCTTTTGCATAAAACAAAAGTACTGGATCGAAAAGAGAATATAAATATTACAAAAATTGAGTTCTTTATCATGAAACAAAAGTACTGAATCGAAAAGAGAATATAAAAATCCAAATTACTAAAAATTGACTTCTTTTTGTAAAGCAAAAGTAGGGATCCAAAATAAAATATAAATTTCCAAATTACAAAAAATTGAGTTCTTTTGCATAAAACAAAAGTACGTATCGAGAATGAAATATAAATATTCAAATTACAAAAAATTGAGTTCTTTTGCATAAAACAAAAGTACGAATCGAAAAGAGAATATAAATATCCAAATTACTAAAAATTGAGTTCTTTTTGTAAAGCAAAAGTAGGGATCCAAAATAAAATATAAATTGCGAATTCCAAAAATTGAGTTCTTTTGCATAAAACAAAAGTACGTATCGAGAATGAAATATAAATATCCAAATTACAAAAATTGAGTTCTTTTGCATAAAACAAAAGTACGGATCGAAAAGAGAATATAAATATTACAAAAAATTGAGTTCTTTATCATGAAACAAAAGTACGAATCGAAAAGAGAATATAAATATCCAAATTACTAAAAATTGAGTTCTTTTGTAAAGCAAAAGTAGGGATCCAAAATAAAATATAAATTGCGAAATTACAAAAAATTGAGTTCTTTTGCATAAAACAAAAATACGAATCGAAAAGAGAATATAAAAATCCAAATTACTAAAAATTGACATCTTTTTGAAAAGCAAAAGTAGGGATCCAAAATAAAATATAAATTGCCAAATTACAAAAAATTGAGTTCTTTTGCATAAAACAAAAGTACGAATCGAAAAGAGAATATAAATATCCAAATTACTAAAAATTGAGTTCTTTTTGTAAAGCAAAAGTAGGGATCCAAAATAAAATATAAATTGCGAATTCCAAAAATTGAGTTCTTTTGCATAAAACAAAAGTACGTATCGAGAATGAAATATAAATATCCAAATTACAAAAATTGAGTTCTTTTGCATAAAACAAAAGTACGAATCGAAAAGAGAATATAAATATCCAAATTACTAAAAATTGAGTTCTTTTGTAAAGCAAAAGTAGGGATCCAAAATAAAATATAAATTGCGAATTCCAAAAATTGAGTTCTTTTGCATAAAACAAAAGTACGTATCGAGAATGAAATATAAATATCCAAATTACAAAAATTGAGTTCTTTTGCATAAAACAAAAGTACGGATCGAAAAGAGAATATAAATATTACAAAAAATTGAGTTCTTTATCATGAAACAAAAGTACTGAATCGAAAAGAGAATATAAATATCCAAATTACTAAAAATTGAGTTCTTTTTGTAAAGCAAAAGTAGGGATCCAAAATAAAATATAAATTGCGAAATTACAAAAAATTGAGTTCTTTTGCATAAAACAAAAATACGAATCGAAAAGAGAATATAAAAATCCAAATTACTAAAAATTGACATCTTTTTGAAAAGCAAAAGTAGGGATCCAAAATAAAATATAAATTGCCAAATTACAAAAATTGAGTTCTTTTGCATAAAACAAAAGTACGTATCAAGAATGAAATATAAATATCCAAATTACAAAAATTGAGTTCTTTTGCATAAAACAAAAGTACGAATCGAAAAGAGAATATAAATATCCAAATTACTAAAAATTGAGTTCTTTTTGTAAAGCAAAAGTAGGGATCCAAAATAAAATATAAATTACGAATTCCAAAAATTGAGTTCTTTTGCATAAAACAAAAGTACGTATCGAGAATGAAATATAAATATCCAAATTACAAAAATTGAGTTCTTTTGCATAAAACAAAAGTACTGAATCGAAAAGAGAATATAAATATCCAAATTACTAAAAATTGAGTTCTTTTGTAAAGCAAAAGTAGGGATCCAAAATAAAATATAAATTGCGAATTCCAAAAATTGAGTTCTTTTGCATAAAACAAAAGTACGTATCGAGAATGAAATATAAATATCCAAATTACAAAAATTGAGTTCTTTTGCATAAAACAAAAGTACGGATCGAAAAGAGAATATAAATATTACAAAAAATTGAGTTCTTTATCATGAAACAAAAGTACGAATCGAAAAGAGAATATAAATATCCAAATTACTAAAAATTGAGTTCTTTTGTAAAGCAAAAGTAGGGATCCAAAATAAAATATAAATTGCGAAATTACAAAAAATTGAGTTCTTTTGCATAAAACAAAAATACGAATCGAAAAGAGAATATAAAAATCCAAATTACTAAAAATTGACATCTTTTTGTAAAGCAAAAGTAGGGATCCAAAATAAAATATAAATTGCCAAATTACAAAAATTGAGTTCTTTTGCATAAAACAAAAGTACGTATCAAGAATGAAATATAAATATCCAAATTACAAAAAATTGAGTTCTTTTGCATAAAACAAAAGTACGAATCGAAAAGAGAATATAAATATCCAAATTACTAAAAATTGAGTTCTTTTTGTAAAGCAAAAGTAGGGATCCAAAATAAAATATAAATTGCGGAATTCCAAAAACTTGAGTTCTTTTGCATAAAACAAAAGTACGTATCGAGAATGAAATATAAATATCCAAATTACAAAAAATTGAGTTCTTTTGCATAAAACAAAAGTACGGATCGAAAAGAGAATATAAATATTACAAAAAATTGAGTTCTTTATCATGAAACAAAAGTACGAATCGAAAAGAGAATATAAATATCCAAATTACTAAAAATTGAGTTCTTTTTGTAAAGCAAAAGTAGGGATCCAAAATAAAATATAAATTGCGAAATTACAAAAAATTGAGTTCTTTTGCATAAAACAAAAATACGAATCGAAAAGAGAATATAAAAATCCAAATTACTAAAAATTGACATCTTTTTGTAGAGCAAAAGTAGGGATCCAAAATAAAATATAAATTGCCAAATTACAAAAAATTGAGTTCTTTTGCATAAAACAAAAGTACGTATCAAGAATGAAATATAAATATCCAAATTACAAAAAATTGAGTTCTTTTGCATAAAACAAAAGTACGAATCGAAAAGAGAATATAAATATCCAAATTACTAAAAATTGAGTTCTTTTTGTAAAGCAAAAGTAGGGATCCAAAATAAAATATAAATTGCGGAATTCCAAAAAATTGAGTTATTTTGCATAAAACAAAAGTACATATCGAGAATGAAATATAAATATCCAAATTACAAAAAATTGAGTTCTTTTGCATAAAACAAAAGTACGGATCGAAAAGAAAATATAAATATCCAAAATAGTAAAAGTTGAGTTCTTTTTTGTAAAAGCAAAAGTAGGGATCCAAAATAAAATATAAATTGCAAAATTACAAAAAATTGAGTTCCTTTGCATAAAACAAAAGTACGAATCGAAAAGAGAATATAAATATCCAAATTACTAAAAATTGAGTTCTTTTTGTAAAGCAAAAGTAGGGATCCAAAATAAAATATAAATTGCGAAATTACAAAAAATTGAGTTCTTTTGCATAAAACAAAAGTACGTATCGAGAATGAAATATAAATATCCAAATTACCAAAAATTGAGTTCTTTTGCATAAAACAAAAGTACGGATCGAAAAGAGAATATAAATATTACAAAAAATTGAGTTCTTTATCATGAAACAAAAGTACGAATCGAAAAGAGAATATAAATATCCAAATTACTAAAAATTGAGTTCTTTTTGTAAAGCAAAAGTAGGGATCCAAAATAAAATATAAATTGCGGAATTCCAAAAAATTGAGTTCTTTTGCATAAAACAAAAGTACGTATCGAGAATGAAATATAAATATCCAAATTACAAAAAATTGAGTTCTTTTGCATAAAACAAAAGTACGGATAGAAAAGAGAATATAAATATTACAAAAAATTGAGTTCTTTATCATGAAACAAAACTACGAATCGAAAAGAGAATATAAATATCCAAATTACTAAAAATTGAGTTCTTTTTGTAAAGCAAAAGTAGGGATCCAAAATAAAATATAAATTGCGAAATTACAAAAAATTGAGTTCTTTTGCATAAAACAAAAATACGAATCGAAAAGAGAATATAAAAATCCAAATTACTAAAAATTGACATCTTTTTGTAAAGCAAAAGTAGGGATCCAAAATAAAATATAAATTGCCAAATTACAAAAAATTGAGTTCTTTTGCATAAAACAAAAGTACGTATCGAGAATGAAATATAAATATCCAAATTACAAAAAATTGAGTTCTTTTGCATAAAACAAAAGTACGAATCGAAAAGAGAATATAAATATCCAAATTACTAAAAATTGAGTTCTTTTTGTAAAGCAAAAGTAGGGATCCAAAATAAAATATAAATTACGAATTCCAAAAATTGAGTTCTTTTGCATAAAACAAAAGTACATATCGAGAATGAAATATAAATATCCAAATTACAAAAAATTGAGTTCTTTTGCATAAAACAAAAGTACGGATCGAAAAGAAAATATAAATATCCAAAATAGTAAAAATTGAGTTCTTTTTTGTAAAAGCAAAAGTAGGGATCCAAAATAAAATATAAATTGCAAAATTACAAAAAAATTGAGTTCCTTTGCATAAAACAAAAGTACGAATCGAAAAGAGAATATAAATATCCAAATTACTAAAAATTGAGTTCTTTTTGTAAAGCAAAAGTAGGGATCCAAAATAAAATATAAATTGTGAAATTACAAAAAAATTGAGTTCTTTTGCATAAAACAAAAGTACGTATCGAGAATGAAATATAAATATCCAAATTACCAAAAATTGAGTTCTTTTGCATAAAACAAAAGTACGGATCGAAAAGAGAATATAAATATTACAAAAAATTGAGTTCTTTATCATGAAACAAAAGTACGAATCGAAAAGAGAATATAAATATCCAAATTACTAAAAATTGAGTTCTTTTTGTAAAGCAAAAGTAGGGATCCAAAATAAAATATAAATTGCGAAATTACAAAAAATTGAGTTCTTTTGCATAAAACAAAAGTACGGATCGAAAGGAGAATATAAATATCCAAATTACTAAAAATTGAGTTCTTTTTGTAAAGCAAAAGTACGGATCCAAAATAAAATATAAATTGCGAAATTACAAAAAATTGAGTTCCTTTGCATAAAACAAAAGTACGAATCGAAAAGAGAATATAAATATCCAAATTACTAAAAATTGAGTTCTTTTTGTAAAGCAAAAGTAGGGATCCAAAATAAAATATAAATTACGAAATTACAAAAAATTGAGTTCTTTTGCATAAAACAAAAGTACGAATGGAAAAGAGAATATAAATATCAAAATTACTAAAAATTGAGTTCTTTTTGTAAAGCAAAAGTAGGGATCCAAAATAAAATATAAATTGCGAAATTACAAAAAATTGAGTTCTTTTGCATAAAACAAAAGTACGTATCGAGAATGAAATATAAATATCCAAATTACCAAAAATTGAGTTCTTTTGCATAAAACAAAAGTACGGATCGAAAAGAGAATATAAATATTACAAAAAATTGAGTTCTTTATCATGAAACAAAAGTACGAATCGAAAAGAGAATATAAATATCCAAATTATTAAAAATTGAGTTCTTTTTGTAAAGCAAAAGTAGGGATCCAAAATAAAATATAAATTGCGGAATTACAAAAAATTGAGTTCTTTAGCATAAAACAAAAGTACGGATCGAAAGGAGAATATAAATATCCAAATTACTAAAAATTGACTTTTTTTGTAAAGCAAAAGTAGGGATCCAAAATAAAATATAAATTGCGAAATTACAAAAAATTGAGTTCTTTTGCATAAAACAAAAGTACGTATCGAGAATGAAATATAAATATCCAAATTAACAAAAATTGAGTTCTTTTGCATAAAACAAAAGTACGAATCGAAAAGAGAATATAAATATCCAAATTACTAAAAATTGAGTTCTTTTTGTAAAGAAAAAGTAGGGGTCCAAAATAAAATATAAATTGCGGAATTCCAAAAAATTGAGTTCTTTTGCATAAAACAAAAATACGAATCGAAAAGAGAATATAAAAATCCAAATTACTAAAAATTGACTTCTTTTTGTAAAGCAAAAGTAGGGATCCAAAATAAAATATAAATTGCGAAATTACAAAAAATTGAGTTCTTTTGCATAAAACAAAAGTACGGATCGAAAGGAGAATATAAATATCCAAATTACTAAAAATTGACTTTTTTTGTAAAGCAAAAGTAGGGATCCAAAATAAAATATAAATTGCCAAATTACAAAAAATTGAGTTCTTTTGCATAAAACAAAAGTACGTATCGAGAATGAAATATAAATATCCAAATTACAAAAAATTGAGTTCTTTTGCATAAAACAAAAGTACGAATGGAAAAGAGAATATAAATATCCAAATTACTAAAAATTGAGTTCTTTTTGTAAAGCAAAAGTAGGGATCCAAAATAAAATATAAATTGCGAAATTACAAAAAATTGAGTTCTTTTGCATAAAACAAAAGTACGTATCGAGAATGAAATATAAATATCCAAATTACCAAAAATTGAGTTCTTTTGCATAAAACAAAAGTACGGATCGAAAAGAGAATATAAATATTACAAAAAATTGAGTTCTTTATCATGAAACAAAAGTACTGAATCGAAAAGAGAATATAAATATCCAAATTACTAAAAATTGAGTTCTTTTTGTAAAGCAAAAGTAGGGATCCAAAATAAAATATAAATTGCGAAATTACAAAAATTGAGTTCTTTTGCATAAAACAAAAGTACGGATCGAAAGGAGAATATAAATATCCAAATTACTAAAAATTGAGTTCTTTTTGTAAAGCAAAAGTACGGGATCCAAAATAAAATATAAATTGCGAAATTACAAAAAATTGAGTTCCTTTGCATAAAACAAAAGTACTGAATCGAAAAGAGAATATAAATATCCAAATTACTAAAAATTGAGTTCTTTTTGTAAAGCAAAAGTAGGGATCCAAAATAAAATATAAATTACGAAATTACAAAAATTGAGTTCTTTTGCATAAAACAAAAGTACGAATGGAAAAGAGAATATAAATATCCAAATTACTAAAAATTGAGTTCTTTTTGTAAAGCAAAAGTAGGGATCCAAAATAAAATATAAATTGCGAAATTACAAAAAATTGAGTTCTTTTGCATAAAACAAAAGTACGTATCGAGAATGAAATATAAATATCCAAATTACCAAAAATTGAGTTCTTTTGCATAAAACAAAAGTACGGATCGAAAAGAGAATATAAATATTACAAAAAATTGAGTTCTTTATCATGAAACAAAAGTACGAATCGAAAAGAGAATATAAATATCCAAATTACTAAAAATTGAGTTCTTTTTGTAAAGCAAAAGTAGGGATCCAAAATAAAATATAAATTGCGAAATTACAAAAAATTGAGTTCTTTTGCATAAAACAAAAGTACTGGATCGAAAGGAGAATATAAATATCCAAATTACTAAAAATTGAGTTCTTTTGTAAAGCAAAAGTACGGATCCAAAATAAAATATAAATTGCGAAATTACAAAAAATTGAGTTCCTTTGCATAAAACAAAAGTACTGAATCGAAAAGAGAATATAAATATCCAAATTACTAAAAATTGAGTTCTTTTTGTAAAGCAAAAGTAGGGATCCAAAATAAAATATAAATTGCGAAATTACAAAAATTGAGTTCTTTTGCATAAAACAAAAGTACGGATCGAAAGGAGAATATAAATATCCAAATTACTAAAAATTGAGTTCTTTTGTAAAGCAAAAGTAGGGATCCAAAATAAAATATAAATTTCCAAATTACAAAAAATTGAGTTCTTTTGCATAAAACAAAAGTACGTATCGAGAATGAAATATAAATATCCAAATTACAAAAATTGAGTTCTTTTGCATAAAACAAAAGATACTGAATGGAAAAGAGAATATAAATATCCAAATTACTAAAAATTGAGTTCTTTTGTAAAGCAAAAGTAGGGATCCAAAATAAAATATAAATTGCGAAATTACAAAAAATTGAGTTCTTTTGCATAAAACAAAAGTACGTATCGAGAATGAAATATAAATATCCAAATTACCAAAAATTGAGTTCTTTTGCATAAAACAAAAGTACGGATCGAAAAGAGAATATAAATATTACAAAAAATTGAGTTCTTTATCATGAAACAAAAGTACTGAATCGAAAAGAGAATATAAATATCCAAATTACTAAAAATTGAGTTCTTTTTGTAAAGCAAAAGTAGGGATCCAAAATAAAATATAAATTGCGAAATTACCAAAAATTGAGTTCTTTTGCATAAAACAAAAGTACGGATCGAAAGGAGAATATAAATATCCAAATTACTAAAAATTGAGTTTTTTTGTAAAGCAAAAGTAGGGATCCAAAATAAAATATAAATTGCGAAATTACAAAAATTGACTTCCTTTGCATAAAACAAAAGTACGAATCGAAAAGAGAATATAAATATCCAAATTACTAAAAATTGAGTTCTTTTTGTAAAGCAAAAGTAGGGATCCAAAATAAAATATAAATTACGAAATTACAAAAAATTGAGTTCTTTTGCATAAAACAAAAGTACGAATGGAAAAGAGAATATAAATATCCAAATTACTAAAAATTGAGTTCTTTTGTAAAGCAAAAGTAGGGATCCAAAATAAAATATAAATTGCGAAATTACAAAAATTGAGTTCTTTTGCATAAAACAAAAGTACGTATCGAGAATGAAATATAAATATCCAAATTACCAAAAATTGAGTTCTTTTGCATAAAACAAAAGTACTGGATCGAAAAAGAGAATATAAATATTACAAAAAATTGAGTTCTTTATCATGAAACAAAAGTACGAATCGAAAAGAGAATATAAATATCCAAATTACTAAAAATTGAGTTCTTTTGTAAAGCAAAAGTAGGGATCCAAAATAAAATATAAATTGCGAAATTACAAAAAATTGAGTTCTTTTGCATAAAACAAAAGTACGGATCGAAAGGAGAATATAAATATCCAAATTACTAAAAATTGAGTTCTTTTTGTAAAGCAAAAGTACGGATCCAAAATAAAATATAAATTGCGAAATTACAAAAATTGAGTTCCTTTGCATAAAACAAAAGTACTGAATCGAAAAGAGAATATAAATATCCAAATTACTAAAAATTGAGTTCTTTTGTAAAGCAAAAGTAGGGATCCAAAATAAAATATAAATTGCGAAATTACAAAAAATTGAGTTCTTTTGCATAAAACAAAAGTACGGATCGAAAGGAGAATATAAATATCCAAATTACTAAAAATTGAGTTCTTTTTGTAAAGCAAAAGTAGGGATCCAAAATAAAATATAAATTGCCAAATTACAAAAATTGAGTTCTTTTGCATAAAACAAAAGTACGTATCGAGAATGAAATATAAATATCAAATTACAAAAATTGAGTTCTTTTGCATAAAACAAAAGTACGAATGGAAAAGAGAATATAAATATCCAAATTACTAAAAATTGAGTTCTTTTTGTAAAGCAAAAGTAGGGATCCAAAATAAAATATAAATTGCGAAATTACAAAAATTGAGTTCTTTTGCATAAAACAAAAGTACGTATCGAGAATGAAATATAAATATCCAAATTACCAAAAATTGAGTTCTTTTGCATAAAACAAAAGTACGGATCGAAAAGAGAATATAAATATTACAAAAAATTGAGTTCTTTATCATGAAACAAAAGT